>CM076580.1:147407039-147754539 GCA_034641835.2 Pinus albicaulis
AGCAACAACATCGAGTCACGTCGATGGGACAACTCGTGAAGGGTTGGGGATAGGTCGGCAGGATGTCGTAGACTGCAGGTCAGGTGAAAGACTTTAACGCCTAGGCGAGCAGAGGGGGAACCCGAAATTTTAAATATACCCAAAATTTTGGGTGGTGTTGTAGCGGCTACAACACCTCCCCATCTTCCAATTCTATATTATCTTAGCTCCTGCTGGCATCCTTAGGAAGATGGAGGCATTAATTCGCAATTTCTTCTAGAAATGAGGCAATCAAAATGAAAAGAAAATACCATTGGTAAGCTGGGACAAAGTATGCAAGCCCATGATGGAAGGAGGACTGAACTTTAAAGAGCTCATCAGTCAAAATTTGGCAATGGCAGCCAAGATTTTTTGGAAAATTATAGCTCCTCATCCAGGTTGGGCGAAATTAGCTCTTTGGAAAAAATACTTCACAGGTTCGAGGAAACGCTGCCTAGACAGCCCCATCTCCATTAGTGGCTTGAACTTGCTAAAGTTTTATTCCAAATCCGTACCTCTGATCAAAGAGCACTTGTATTGGATACTTGGAAACGGAAAAAAGATCAACATTTGGGAAGACCGAATTATGGATCATCCCCCAATAACAGAGTAAGCCTCGCTTCAATCGCTTCGCTCCTGGTTATCCAATGCGAGTCTCAAATCTCTATGGGACATATCGAGTTGGTGCGGCAGAGCTTGGCATGGTTGGAACCTGCCCATCATCTATCCTGCGCTGAAAAATGACCAAGACGCTCTCCTTGCACTGTTAAATGGAAAAGCTCCATTGGATGCTAGTAAAAACGATACCCGTGGCTGGGGAACAAAGCCAGGCTTCTACACAGCAGCGCAGGGATATAAGAAGTTGAAGGAAAGACCTCACGTCCCACCCGATCTTGCAATGTGGAAAGGATTGTGGTCTCATAAGTCCATACCGAAAGTGGAATTTTTCTGCTGGGTGCTTTGCCATAAGGGAATCCTTACAGATGATATACTAATGAAGAAAGGATTTTCTGGGCCTTCTAAATGCCGACTATGCTGCAATTCTGAAGAGGATGCTCATCACATCATGCTGGATTGTAAATATGCCTCAGAAATCTAGCAGGATTTCCTAATCCTTTGGAGAAATAATTTTAACTTTCCCTCATCCATCACTAAGTTGTTTGCAAACTGGTTGCATCTTTACCTAGGAGCACTCCAAAAAAAATGACAGCTTCAAGGCGGCCTAGCTATCATTGCCAAAATTCATCTGTTGGAAAATATGGCTTGAGATAAATAGAAGAGTTTTCATAAATAAAGGAAACAATGTGAATCTCACCATTGCAAAGATTAGAAGCTAATGGAAAGAAAGTCTAGGTGACCAGCTGAAATACACAAACTTAAGTCAACAAGACTTAGAGTGGGGCGCAAGAATGGATCTGAAATTCTCCAAAGAAATAAGGCAAATCAAGCAAAAAAAAGATTGGCAAATCAAAGGGAATGAGAAAGAATTTGAAGATTGGAACTTCAAGCAATCCAGACATACCTTATTTTTTGACGGGGCAGCAAAAGGAAATCCCGGAAGTGCTAGAGCAAGAGGAGTTATCAAAGATAAAGATGGAAGAATTGTGTCCATCTATACCTGGGGATTAGGCTACACCACAAGTATCCAAGCTGAAGCGTTAGCCCTCCTGCAAGGTCTTAAGCAAGTCAAGGCCCTTGGGATGGAAGAGGTCAATGTCATAGGGGATTCTCAAATTATCATAAAAACTATGGTTGAGAACTCCAGTCCAGTGGATCTCATATTTGCAAGAGTGGTGAATAGAATTAAAATTCTGAAAAACTCCCTTCAAAATGTGAACTTCTTCCACATGAGGAGGGAGAATAATAAAGATGCAGACATGGAAGCTAATAGAGAAGTTCTCCTGACAGCCGGCGCTCTCTCCAGAGATAGGAACGAGGACTAGGATTCTATACCTTAATTTGTTGATCTTATGTTCTATTTCATATTTCTGAGTCAGTTTGTTTGTATTCATAAACTAGGGAAAATTTTGGAGATAGAATCATTAACAGCATGTAAGAAATTTGGAATTCGAAATAATGAGGCCTTTGAAGTGCTGGCTGAAGAAGAATATTGGGCTCTAGCCCATCATTGTAATCAGATGACTAGCATTCTTGCTAAGGTTCTAATATAATCTCATAATCGTTCTTGTTAAAAAAAAAAAAAAAGGGCCATTCCAACGGAATACTATATATGCAAGTTTCCAAAAAAAAATTAGAATGAATAGCATTAGAAACTTGCAAGAATTACTCATAAAAATTTTCAATATTAAATTTGTGTTTAGCAAGAGACAAAATAATTGCACATGAATATTCATGAGATAACTTGGTTTTTAATATTAGTTCGCTTTGTATAGGATAAAAATATTTTTCATCATCATCATGGTATTGATCATAAATTACCTCCTTCTCATGGAAATCAAATGATTGATTTGTAATAGAATCGTAGAAAATGTGAGAGGAACATTTTGAAACGTCATTGATGACTAAAGAATTATCATCTGAATGAGTGATAATTTCATAATTTTCAGAACTAGTGATCAAATTGTTTTCAATTGAAAGATTAAAATGGTCATTATTTAATGAAAATTGATTTGAAAAGATAGCAGGATAAAGAAAATAATGACTACCAGAATATATCGTTGGTTGAACAGATTCATCTTTATTATAATTCATTGCAGGACCCAGAATATCATGATCTGGTTCTACATGCATGGCAGCATTGCCACCAAATGCCGGATGAGGACCCTGCCCGAATCATCAATGATAATTTGTCTCACATTAAGCACCTGACTATCAACTCGGTCAAAAATAAGAAGCTCCTGGAGTGGGAAGAGCTTAATAGGATTGACTTGGCAATTGCACAATTTAATAGCTCTGATCTCTCTAACTTTCGGTCTAGCACATCCAAAGAACAGCTCATTGCTCTGGAAACTTCTAAGGCTAGGCTCCTGCGACAAAATGAGGAGGACTAGAGACTCAAGAGTTGTGCTATTTGGCTTCAGGCAGGCGACGAAAACTCAAAATTCTTCCAACAACATACTAATGGTCGCAGGAATACCAACTCCATATGGGAGCTCACTGGTCAACATGGGTATATTGCTCGTACTCAATCTCAATTATAGGATTTGGGGACTCAGCATTTTACTGACCTTTATTGGGCACCCATGCACATTGACCTCTATGATATCATGCATATTACTCATTCATTCAATAGATATGTGGAACCTGAGCAGGTTGACGATCTTAATGCTCCTGTCACGATCTTAATTCTCCTGTCACCATGGGGGAATTGGAGGGGGTATTGAAATGGTTCAAAAGGGACAAAAGCCCTAGGCCTGATGGCTGGCCAATTGAATTTTTCATTCATTTTTTTAATTTGATTGGTAATGATCTTCTAACCATGATTGAAGATAGTAGGGTGTGGGGACGCATCTATGATGGATACAACTCCACCTTCATTGCCCTTGTTAGTATGAATCTTTTGTCGGAAAAAGACCACTTTAGCTACGCATAACAAATAGCCCTAACATCAATTATGGCTGCCAATATCTTCAAATCTACAGTTAGTTGATCAAGACAAAGCTGCACAAATCCAGATCTGTGCATAAAAAGACATTAAGCAGTGAAAATAAGGTTTTGCTCCATGCATCCAATAGACAAGACAAGAACAATATTTTTGAAAGAATTTTTTATATTAAAGGGCACCTGAGAGGAAAACAAGAAATGTGTTTCCAATTCTCCTCAATGGGATGGGTTCTTGAAATCCCTCAGCACTTTAGATCTAGAATTTCTCTCTCTTGTTGGTGTAGAAAACCCAGACAAACATAGAACTCAAAGGGAGCTCACAAAGTGAAATGATGGAAAATTTGACAATGATAATGGCTCAAAGTCAGACCAAGAGTATAGATCCAGAGTGATCCAATAGGAAACAAAAGGTGACAAATGAATAGGAAAACCCTTCTATTTATAACAAAATATTGGGTCATTCTAGATCTTGGTGCATGAATAAAATATTATTAACCAAATTCTAGAACCACCTTTTAGGAATATTCTATTATATTTGTTGGAGGGAAAAGGATTTTGACTTAGGTCAAATCCCTTTATTTGTAAATAATAAATAAATAAATGATTTATTTATTATTTTAAGGAAGTGGTTGAATGATAATTAAATAAATAATTATTTATTTAATTATTTATAAATGATTTAGTCATATTTAACAAGGAATATTATTTAAATAAGATTTAAATAATTATTCCTAGAAAATAATAAGACAAATAAGGATTTATCTAATTGATTTCCTTGTTTTGGGTTAAATATGACTTGGAATAATAATTAAATTATTGTTTAATTAATTATTCCATGAGGAAAATCAAACAAATATAGATTTGTCTAATATTTCCTTTTGGGGTTTCCTGTTTAGACCATAAACAACCTAATAAATGTGTTTTATTAAGTTATTTTACATAGTGAAAGCAATTTTACTTAGGGTAAAATTGGTCTTGCATGGTGTACTTGGGTCCATCTAATGATAATAGGTTAGATGACTAAAAAATGGTGTAACAGGCCTCATCCCTAAATCTGACTGTTAGCTCCCTGTAATCAGCAAGATTGGCAAAGTCTGATCTCAGGGAGAAACATCGTTTCAACCAACTTTGGGATTCTAGGATCTAGCCCTCCTGAACCCGGAGAGGGATCTCTCCAATAAGTGCAAATATGGATTTGTCTTTGAAGTTTTGGGTAATGATATTAGGCTAGTTATGAAGGCCAAGGTGTTTGTTTGTTTTTGGATGGTTGAGCATGATTATTATTTTGAGGAGAAAGTTATAAGTGCAAAAAGTTTCAAAGGTGAGAATTTGCAAGTGAATAGAACAGCTATGGCTAAAAGATAGATATAACGTTGGTTTTTAGACCATTGGGCTATGGAGTCATAACAGGGCTTTAATTGAGCAACAACATCAAGAGTGATCCAAGGGGCAAGTCATCTATATCACAAGATTATTGAGATTAAAATGATGGAATGGAAACAGTAAAGTGTTGGAGGGGTGGAAACTGATAATAATTTCACAAAGGATTTATAGTCATTTCAAACAAGAAAAGCCTTTTAAGTAACTGTTTAAAACCAACCAAGGACAGGGCTAACCATTGACCTCTTGGGCAAGTTGTATTAAAGCAGCTTAATTGACAAACAATCCAGTAATCCACATAATTACCTTCAGAAAGTGTGAAAACATATAAGAGAAGACAAAGTGTAACTTAAGATCAGATAAAGTGCTTTTAAACCTAGTCTGCTTTCAGTCAACACCAAGGGAAACTTTCAGAATCTGCTTTTGGAGAATAGAAGCTAGAAACAGGGCAAACCATGGCTTTACTAGTCTAACTTTAATAAGCAAATAAGGAAAATAACTTTCAAGAACAATGCTTAAAGCAAACAGTAGGATGAGGGAACTCCAGCATTCCTAACTGCTTAAACTGTATTAAATCATTCTTAAATAAACAAATAGGAGGAAAACATTGAGATAAAGCTTTTCAGTCAGAGAAGGTTACTGATATACAGTAGGTCCTAACTCTATAAATGTTGTTCTTTATCAGAGAATAGTGAAAAATATGACATACATAGAAGGAAAACAATAACAAAGAAAGGGGCACTTCACCAATGATATAGACCAGGATCCCAAGAAACAGCTTGTTATTGATGTCAAACCAGTTATAGTCTTCAAGTTCAATGTTTCAGTTCAGCAATCATCTTCACTATCCAGCCTAACTAATCTAACACAAACAGAGATCCAAGGGCCAGTGAACACTATTTACAATCAAGAGTTTAAGTTCAAATGTATTTCAAAGTTCTACAACCAACAGTTTCTCATCTTCTACAGAGGTATTTATAGAAGAATGAGGAGGTGAGATCTGATAAAAGATCTCTCAGGACAATTAATACAGACTCAAGACTTCTCGGCCTTTGAGGGGCTCGATGGAGAAGTTTACAAACATTCTGTTTGCATTAACTGTTTTACATTTATGAATTAAGCTCGGTGGGATCTTTTATTGACTTTGAGGCTCTGCGTTATGTTGGAGTAACTCTGCAGATATTTTTTGCATTGAATTCTATGGCAGAATTAAATCTTTGGTTGCGCTGAGGAAAATATCTTCGTTGGATCAATAACTTCGGCCTCTGTTTGAATGTTTTGAGGCATAGGTGGCACTTATGGTAGCTGGGAGGAATCAATTCGCCTCAAATGTGGTGGTGGAGGCCTTTCTGTCTGTTAAACACTTATGATGTTCCTTTAATTGTGTTTTAATTCAGGGAATTGGGCTTTTGATAACCATTCTTAGCCGTAATTCCAAAAATTTGTCTTCAATCTTCTGCTCTGCTGCGCTCTGTTATTCAACACTGATACTCTTTTAATTGTGTTTTTAATAAAACAGTGTCTTGTCGATGTGCAGGGCCATGCTGGGCTTTAAAGGCATCAATGCCCATGAAGCATTGATAAAACGTTGAATCCGATCCTTGCAAATGGTCTCCATTGATAAATCAAAGGCATGGGAAGCGTCTTTCCCGGCCTTCGGCATTTCTTTCGAACAAATGAAAAAACCATTAATCCCTGCAAAATACACATAAAAATTATAAAATCCTGCGTTTTTAGGTTTAACTGCTTTGGAGGCTTTGGGTAGGAGCATGGTCGTTGGATGGAAATCATCCGACGGTGGAGATCTTTGTAGAAAAGGTAAAAGGGAGAGCGGGGAGGAAAATAAGGCGGATAAAAGGCAAAAGGGAGAGTGGGGAGGAAAATAAGGCGGAGTGATTTTGGACCATCTGATCTGGACATGTGGACGGTCCAGATCTAATCGAAGGATCGCAATCGGGGGATCGCAATCGGGGGATCGCAATCGGGGGTGGCAAGCAAGTGCACCGATCAAAAGTTGTGATGTGATGTAGCGCAGACCGTCGATCCAAGGATTAGATCTACAGTGGAGAATGAATCGGAGGGTCGGCAATCAGGGGTGGTAAATAAACGCAGCGATTTGAAAAATGCGATGCAATTGAAAACTCTGATGCGATGGAGCGCTAGCCGTTGATCTGAGGATCAGATCAACGGTGGGGAAATGAATCGGAAGGAAGGGCGATTGGGGGAACAAACAAATGTATGCGATTTAAACTTTGCGATGCGATTGAAACTTTGGGATGCGATTTGTGCGGGCCGTTGATCAGCCTTAGATCAACGGTCAATATCTTTTCAACTTTGCACTGGCAGAAACCCTTATACTTTATGAAAAACCCATAAATTTTTAATAAAACCAAGGTTTTTATGGATCGGGGCGGAATATTTGTATATGAAATGACTGGCGCCCAATTGTGGGGCCTCTGGATGTATGGAGTACCATGGGCCCGGGGCTTTATATTACAAGGGCCAATCGCAATCAGAGCTTCGGGCCCGGTCTTTCAATCAACCCATTGAATTTTTTCCGATGCGATAAGGACTTCAGCCTTTGCGCTTGGTTCTACAAAGAAAACAAAGGACCGGGGTCTATGGATATGGGACTTAATCGCATCGGAAGTTTTGATGCGGCCTTTTCAATCAACCCATTTGTATTTCTCTGATGTGATTGCGCGATTGGGTGTTTTCAATCTAACCATTTTTATATTAACACGTGATTCTAACGCATTAGACCAAAACTTTGGAAAAAAGGGTTTTTGGCTTGACAAAGAAAAAATGTTGGTCGGAGATGGTTTATTCAATGGTCTTAGCACCCGATTGCGGGCCCACGGTTTGTATGGAGAAACAATAGGATCAGAGGTTTTAAATACAAAGGCTAATCGCATCGGAACTTTCGGAACATGGCAAAAGACTTGCGCACTTGGATCTTTCCGATGCGATGAGCGCCGAATAGGGTTAGCGCTTGGTTCCAGGGTGTGGGCATGTGGGAGAAGTGGTTAGGACTTAGCCCAAGGGGGCTTGAGTCCTTATTAATAAAAAATTTGTTTTTTATGACTTTTTTTCAGAGTTTTCAATGGATTTGGGGGTTTCGGTATAGTTTAAAAAGGAGTTTTAAACTATGTAAATATGTTTTTCATGAATGGAAGAAGAGGAATCATGAAAATGGAGGAGTTTTCTGGAGAAAAAGGGGAGCAAATGAAGGTTAGTTTTGAGTGGGAGAAGGGGGAAAATGATGGTTTCTCAGCAGTCTTTTCTCATAAAATTAGCAGAATTTCTGAGTATAAAATGGCAACAGTAATGAAGATTTTGGACAGAGGCATGAGGCCTTCTAGAGTCTTCAGGAGCCAACACTTTTTAGCAATAAAATTTGTTCCTTGAAGGCTCAAAAAGTCTTAGCCACCTTTTGCTATAACAAATTTTATAGGTGGCTAACACTGACCACCCGACCAGTTTTCATGATTACAGACCTATCTCACTCTGCAACTGCATATACAAGATTATCTCTAAAATTATAGCGAACTGCATTAAGCCATTTTTATCTTCTCACATTTCTAAGGAACAATTTGCCTTCTTGCACCATAGGCAAATCCATGAAGCTATTAGCACTGCCCAAGAAGCCCTCCATTCCATAAAATCCAAGCACCTCAAATCCCCTATACTCAAGATTGATCTTGCTAAGGCTTTTGACTGGGTGAATTGGAGCTACTTCCACATCATACTTATTCAAACTGGCTTGCCTCATACATTCATCAATTGGATAATGGGATGTATCTGTCATGCTTCCTTCAACATACTCCTTAATGGTACTACATCCAACGTTTTCCATGCAAGTCGTGGCTTGCATCAGGGATGTCCTCTGTCCCCCTTATTATCTGTGCTTGTTATGGAATGTTTATCTGTACTTATTAAAGATGCAAAGCCCCAGGGTACCATTCATGGTCTCCGGATTAATGATCTCATTCAAATCACACATCTATTATTTGTTGATGATGTTCTAATATTTCTCGATGGCTCTTGACAAAACTTGATTCAATTTGATAAGCTCCTACAGAGTTTTTACAGAGCCACTGGAATGAAAACAAATGCACTCAAATCTTCTATCATTATGACTGGATGCTCGACTCAGGAACTTGGCACTGCCAGGACTCTATTCGCCTATGTTCACGCAGACATCAATGATGGTCTTAAATATCTGGGATATCACATCAAGCCTAATGATTACAAGATTAAAGACTGGAATTGGCTCATTGCCAAAGTGTAGCACAGAATAAATGTTTGGTATAATAGATGGTTATCCAAAGTTGGGCGATTAGTCCTTATCAAATCGGTGCTCGATGCTATTCCAGTCTATTGGATGACACTGGCTTGGTTAGCTAGAGGTGTTACCAATAGAATCAAATGTATATGTCGTCATTTCCTTTGGCACAATCAGGACAAGGACTACACATTTGGCTGGGTCGCTTGGGACCACATTAACATACCCAAGCAACGGGGCGATTGGGGGATCAAGGATCTCCAATTATTTTCGAATGGACTTGCAGCCAAGATGTGTTGGCACTTACTCGTCGGTCACAGTCTCTAGATGGAGGTCATAGTTGCTAAACACATTGCGCCCAGAACACCATCAACCGGATCAGAGACCACATTGGGATGCACACTGGGGCTTCAATCATTTGGATAGTTGTCACAAAGACCGCTCATATCATTCAACAAGGATTGTCATGGCAAATTGGATCAGGTTCATCTGTGCGAATCGGTGCAGATTCTTGGTCTGGTAGCGGTGAATTCTATAAAATACCATACTATTTGCAGGAACATCTGGCCCGTAGAGAGACCCTCTACCTTTCACAAATCGCGGATCCGATACACACTACTTGGATGAGTCAAGCCTAGTTGTCGGCCGAATTTCTTGCTATCCCACAAGTCGGGCGCCGAATCTGGAACAACTACATTTGGGCACTTAGAGCATCAAACATCACACTCACAGAACAGGATGACAGGCTGATCTGGGCATACTCACCATGTGGAAAATATGCCCAAAAAATTGGTTATCTGACTCTCATTCAGCATAAAGAGCCGCCACACAAGGCTTGGTGGTGGCACATCATATGGAAGTTAAAGGCACCGCACAAGCACAGGACCCTTTTTTGGTGCATATTAAATAATTACATTCCCACACTACTACATTTGGCAGAAATTCCGACACTTGGTTCCGACGCTTTTGACCAAATGTTGGAAATTTCCCCAAATTTTTTCCATCCCGCCCGAACCCGTCGCTATACCGACGTCTATAGAAAAGTGTCGCAATACCGACCCTTAGAAAAGTGTCACAATTGCGACGTTTGGAGGAAGACGTCGCAATTGCGACACTATGGCCCAAAGCATCGCTATTGAGACGACTCCAGTCGTCGCAAGTGCGACACAATGTCTAGGTGTCGCCATTGCGACGTTTAGGTACCCGTCGCAATAGCGATGCTTTTTCCGCCGTCGATATAACGACACTTATATGCGCGCCACATAAAAATACGAAACTTATATGTGCGTTACATAAAAATTTGAAACTTATATGCGCGCTACATAAAAATGATTTTATTGTTTCGTATGCGTCGCAATAGCTACATTAACGTCTGATATGACACGTGCATTCGCCCTCCGCTCTTGCAGAACAGCATTTGCCCTCAGCTCTTGCAGAACAGCATTTGCCCTCAGCATTCACGCTCAGCTCTTGCAGAACAGCATTCGCCCTCAGCTCTTGCAGAACAGCATTCGCCCTCAGCTCTTGCAAAATGGTAAGTTCTTACTGCAGGCCCTTCCTCCTATAGTAGGGTTGACTCTATTTGGGTTTTTTTTGTCAATTCCATTGGATTGTGTTAGGCTGTAGGGTTCTCTCTAGATGTCAAGAATCAAGATTCAATACCCTCTATTATCTTCATCACCCAATACAAGATTTAAATTTTTCCCAAAGCAACACTTATTAATTTGGCCAGTACCTATTATTTCTCCCTCGCTTTAAAAACCCTACATTTAAATGAAAACAAGCATGAGCCAACTACAAAAATCTATTAAGGTTCAAATGTACATGTGCTACATTAACTTCGATATCACGCGCGCATTCACCCTCCACTCTGCGTAATAGCATTCGCCCTAGCCTTTGCGTGCATCAAAGATTCACCAAAGATTCGCCCGAGCCGCTGAACAACATCGCCCGGCGCATTCGCCCCGAGCTCTGCACGCATCTCGCCCTGATTCGCCCGCCCTCTTTCGGGGACGTTACCCGCCCCGCATTCTCCCTCGCCTTGCAATCAAAGATTTGCCCCCGCATTTTCCCCGCCGTCTCCACTCGTGGGCCCAGGCAGTAATCAAAGATTCCGCCCCCGCCCTTGCAAAAATGTGTCGACGTTGTGCCCTTCCTCCTATAGTAGGGTTGACTCTATTTGGGTTTTTTTGGTCAATTCCATTGATCGTGTTAGGCCAGAGGGTTCTCTCTAGATGTCAAGAATCAAGATTCAATACTCCTATTATCTATCACCCAATACAAGATTTTAAATTTTTTCCAGAAATTTTATTAATTTGCAAAATGCATATTTCTCCCTTTACTTTAAAACCTACATTTAAATTGAAATGTATATCACATTTTCAACTTGCAAAAAATCTATTAGTGTTTCAAATGTACATGTGTGCATCACTTGTGTAGGGTATTCTTTTTCACTTTCACATTATCCAAGAATGTGTGCAGTATAGTTCATATTTTTTGTGATTTAGATTGTCTGAAAAAGGAAAGGTAAATTATTTCCATGGAAAAAGAAGGTTTTCCCTTTTTATAGTTGTCAGACTTACTAAAAAAAATTATATATATTTTTCATATTATGTAGTTTAAATTTGAATTCAATGGATTATTCTACATGAAAATATAATTACTCAGGATGTCCTTCATCACTAATTAAAATTATATGGAGCCCAATTTCCTAGACTCTAACTCATCCGATGCTAAATTCTAGGTTCTCATTGGTGGATCACTTTTCCGCTGATTTCTTCCTCTGATCTTGTCATACTTTAAAATATCAATGATACATATATTATTTCAAAGTATCCCAAAAGGCTTTATGAGAACATATTGTGAAGTTTTTTTGACACTTGAGGATTCTTTTTGAATCGCAATGGGCTTCATGCTATCGAGTTATATATCAAGCAACTTGTCCTTACTGGAATCCACGATGAGGTAGGTTCAACCAAGCTTTGAACTTTTTGGGACATAAATATATGAAGTTGTGTAGGGGAGCCCAGACATGTGCTTATTATGTGAGTAAAGTGAAGACACGTAATGATAGTTGTTATGTTAATATTGTTTAGAAACATTTTCTAAATTATTCATGCTATCAAGATAAAATTGCAAAAATAGGTGCCACTAGCTAAAAAAAGAGAATAATAATATAAAAAAAATCACAACTTTATTCTTGAAATATGATTGCTTACACATTGCAAACTATTTCATGAGTTACTATCACCCAAAGATTTAAAACAAACTTAAAATATAAATTAAACCAACATGAGAATCCAACTAAGGGTTTTCGACAAAATCATGCCATAACCTCGGCATTTTCAAACCCAAATTTGAATCCATCATAAGTAATACAATGCAAACTCAAACATGGATTTTCAATATACATTTGTATTGCTACACTTATTCTCCGTATAGATATCATTTTTTAAATGGAACCATTAGTCAAGCCCACAAGCCCTTTATGTGGAAAAATTTCGCCTATTTGAGCCTACCCACCACCTATGTCTGTTACACCTGGCCTCGCACCTAGGTCTAGACTCTTCGCCCTCGCGCTTCCGCCGGTCTCTTTGGGACTTTGTGGGACATTCACGCCCCCTGTCGCCCAAAGACACCCCTTTCACGCCCTCACGCCCCCTCACACCCCCTTCACGCCCTTCACGTCCCCTCACCGCCTTTAATTTATGGTTTCAGAAAGAAAGTTGATGTGCCACTTATGTTATTTGAGAACGAAGTAGATTCTGACTGACAGTGACATGGTTGATCTTGATATATTCAGGCAAAGTTGGATGTAGACTGGTTGGGCATTAACTTGAGCATTTATGCTCATTTATCATTATGATGATATCATTATATTCATATGTTATGTTTATATGTTTTATGTTTTTAAGACAATCTATTTGCGTTTAAGTTTATGTTTCTGACTTTGTTAAAACTTCAGCTTTTTAAAACTTCATTTTGAATCTTGATATAATATAATGTATATTTTCATTTTAAACTTTATTTTCATTGTACATTGTTCGTAGTTACACTAATGATTATATAGTTACAAACTTACAAACTTACATGCATGATTGTATGATGTATGTTTTAACTTTTTAACTTTTAAATTTGTTTTAATTATATGATTCATCATTCATCGATTTGTACTTATCATTTGAGATTTATCTTTCATGATGCAAGTGTATGATGACTATATATACATTCCTTGCAAAAATATAGCATTTTAAATATTAAATTTTATAATTTTTATGACCTCCACGTTCCCCCACGTTTCCTCTCGAAATTAGTAGGAGCTTTGCATGTGTCATCTCGCGCTCCTCTGGCTTCCTCGCTCCCACCTTCCGTGGACTGGGTGGAGCATTGCCATAAACATATGCAAACATATATCATGATCTTGGAATCTATCATATATATGTGCCAATGTTCCATAATCATGTTCCATCATCAATTTAAGAAATTTCCATTGAATATCAAATTATGGAGAACTTTTGTCAAGAACATTTGGCTCAAAATCAGGACCATCTCCGTATGAGGAATGAGACCTATATTATTTAAGAAGGATATTTTCCTCCGGCCATGGAGCCGCATGTAGCAATAACCACTGCTGTGAATTCCCATTTTGTTCCATTCTTTACCTCTAAGTTGTAAAATTCATGCCCTAATTGAAATGACACTAAATGAAAGATATAATAAAAATGCAAGCTAGAAAATTATTAATACAAATGGTTATCTCTGAATTTACCCTAATCAGGATAAATTTTGATTGAAGAGAAACATATTTTATGGAGTTGATCCAACAACTTGTTAAATGTATGGGATTAAATCATGCATTGATTTCCAGTAAACATACATGAAGAGAAGTGTGAATTAATAAATCATTACAATTTATAAAAACTACACCGAGCTACTGTAACATTGTCTTAACTTAATTTGAATCCAAAATGACAAACAGATAGTAAAACACGAGAGGCAGGGCAGGAATACAACTAAAAAGTGAGGATACTGCAGATGCCTTTGTCACCGTTGTATGAAAACATGTTTTCCTTTCCCTTTATACATGCAAGTGAATGCATTATAGGTAAAGTTTCTAATAGGAGAAGCCTACTCAATATAATTAGTATTCTGATCAATGTTTGGGTGCCTAATGTGCAACATTATTGCTTCAGATCAATTCCACTGCAAGACAAACTCTAACGGCCTTCCGTCTTATTAGAAATTATTTCAGTTTTCTCATTTTGTGTCGTTAGATATTGTTTTCAAGTTTTTACATTTATAATTTTATTGCAATGTGGCAGGATCGATTTGAGCAAGCAGGTGTGTCTAACCCGAGACTGGATATCTGAAAGAGGCCAAATTAAGAACATGTAAAGTGCCAAGATTGCTCTATCTTCTTTCAGGTATTTTAGTTGTTTACATAATTGAAATTATATGACTTTGGTTCAAATATGTAGACACCTAGCCATGGTACCTCCCCGAGATGATTCCCTTTTATAGTTGTTGAGCTTATCCTTTATCTCCAAGTATTCTTTATGTTGCAAAAAAATTAGATGCAAGGTCGGAATTTAATACTTTGATATAATGCTACTTCAAACACCCGAAACGTTAAGAGAGGATACAACATCTTATGAGGCAGCTAGAAAAGATATCAGTAATAATAAAAATCTCAAAAAGGATATTTTTGAGCCCGCATGAGAGACCTGTGATGTTTGATTTTATTTATGACACTAAACTAACAAAAAGTTTTGTATGTAGCTGCCGTATCTGATGAACCCTGTGTTTGGTATATGGGATACAAGGGCAAGAGATTGTCTAACAACCTCTTCAGAATTCTTCTACTTTAGGTGCTAGCCAAGAAAACACACCCCTGCCTAAAGGCATACCCAGCCTAACCGCCGAACGTGTTGGCATGATATAATTATATGCTGTCTACATTATCGTGTTTCCTGAGCTATTACATGTCACCTCCACAAGGACCATTAATGGCACGTTATTGGTGAATGATGAGGGTGTCCCTTTAAAGCATGTACAACTCCCAAAATTTTAATATTTATGAATTTATTTTCCATGTAATTCTTTATATAAAACATTTTGTTTATCATGATTTTTATTTTTAAATTAATGATAATATCTTCTTCTTTTTTTGGTTTTATTATGTGTAGGAAACAATGAGTTCTACAGATTCTCGGAGAGCCATGAGTTGGTAATTTTTGGACCAACCATACGCATTGCAGGGAATTCGTAATTCCAACTTGAAAAAAAGAACTCTAGATTATCAAAGCCCTTTGGGGCCTGCGCACATTTGACGTGTGCCATGTCTGTGTAGCCTAGCCATTTGAAATATACTGTGGACACCTATAGGACGCAATTACAATTTAAACCCTAGATATGAGCATCTCGTTAGCTGTGAGAGGAGGGCAGGAGGAGACCATCCGCACTAAAGAGAAAAGGGCAAAGAAAGAAGGAAAAATGCCTAACCGGACCCGCAAGGTAAATTACAACTTTAATTCAATATAATTTAATTTTCTATGTCTAAAATAAAGTGTGCTACGTCATACCTGACTTCAATATTTGATAGGTTGCCCGACACCTCAAAGGCAACCAAAGCTGGGGATTGAGAAAAAGGGCCATCGTCAGCTCTACTAAAAGGTGGCTACTTGAACTTAGCCGCAAGAATTGTAATTAAGTAGCTAAACATCTTATAATTAATTGTATCACCTTCCAACGTTTAGAATCCTATCGTATATGATTAAAAATACAATAATCAAGGGCTGTGGTGACACTTCAAATTTAAACTACAGAAGGTAAAACATCGCTCGCTTTGGCTATCAGTTTGTAAGAATCACGGCAGGTTAAAGGTGTCCCAAGATCTAGAAATGCCCGATAAGGTAAAACATTAACCTTTCAATATTTTTGTTTTCGTCCATAAATTTAATGTCTGAACAACTTTGTTTAAATCAAAATGGTTAAAGACGACCACTATGTAGTAACCCGCTTTTAGAGCCGTGATGTGATGATCCTCTCAGGTAACCCTGATCATCAGAGTCTGGGACGCAGCCATATAGCGTTGGTCAGAGGCTGACTGCATTTCACTTCAATTATAATTTTTTCTGAATATACCTCTGGATGGTTGTCCTGCTAACGTTTGTTTAAATGATAGAGAATTTTTCCTTAAGGATCTTACCAATGAGAGGAAGACAAAATAACAATCCCAACTACGAATAACCGGTGCACCAAGTAAATAATTCCCATTGCAAATTTTTTTATTTAATATTACCGAACTAGTTCAATGATATTTAAAACTGATAATTAAAATTTAATGTTATCTCGTTTTAGAAAATATTCTGTCACTGATAGACCAGATTGACAACAACTAGGTCATACAGAATCAAAAATGTAAATTAATTTATTGCAATTTTTTTTATTACACATTACCGAACTAGTCTAGAAGATATTTAAAATCAAGAATTAAATTAATATTATCTGTTTTTGTATTTTATGCTCCTGCCACCAATATTCTACATCGTGAATAATAACTAGGTTAGCAAGCAAGGCTGAAAGGCAATTAAACAGAGGAAAATTGGGCAGATATCTATGATGTAATTAGGAGCTTTAAAAATAGGAAGAAGAAAAAGAAAATTTGGCAATGTAAAATATTGTATACATAAGACAAATGTACTACTTGGAACAAGTGGTGTTGTATAAAACTCATTTATCATAATATTTTTATGTCATATTAATTGTATTGTTTCTATGACTTTTTTGTTGAATTATTTTTATTAGCATGAATATGCTCATGAAAAGTAAAAATGAAATATATTGGGTATTTGAATTGAGAGTGATGTGAGAGGGGCCAAGAGCTTCCACTCTACTATTAATCTCATAAGAGAGACAATTTCACAGTGAGCTGACGCTGAGCAAACCTCTCCTCTTGATCCAAAGGTAGCAACAAAAAGGTCATCAAGACTTAGTTGCTACTCTTTCCGTATCGTGGAGGCTTCGTTCCAAGTTCATGCGACTCCAATAAATTGTTCTTGAAACGAAGAGGGAGCTTATTCGTGTATGTTTTGACATTTTCTAAGAAGTGTTCTAACATTGTCATAGTTAATGCATCTAGAGTAAAAAATACTACATCAATTACTTGTATTTATTGTGATGTGATAATGGATTGGATTTGGATTGACTCTGCAAGGCAGTACAAATCCTCTTCGCATCATGAGCAATACAATCATTTCACCAGGGTCATGTCCAGATATTTTATTTCGTGCGTCACCAAGTTCGTAATGTCACATTTTGTAAGTTCTTGTCAGCTCATAATTTAATATTAAGCTTGTTTATTGTGATTATTATCTAGGTTTTTTCGTATGTGTTTTTTCATATATCTATTTGATTAGGTTAAATCATGCATGTTTCGTTGTTCACTATGATTTCTCCCATTACCACTTGTGATGAATCCGACTTTGTTGTTACATAGGTTACTTTATTGTTACTATGATTTCTCCATTTACGATTTCATAGTTACATCATGTACAAATTTGTCAATCTCTCAAAGGTGATGAGCCAGTTCTCGCATTTGGGGCTTTTCTGACATTTTCCCCTTCATGTCATTCCTCGCATCACCTCATTGTTTGAGCATGCCACTGTCTACTAATTTGTACCAATCTGGCACATGTCAATCTCGAGTGGTGCCACATTTCACCTATTTTCTGAGAGTTTAGGGTTTCTAACATAGTCAGAACCATCTTAAAGGTCGCTTGAATATTGTCACATAATATGAAAATACTGATGAGCATAAAAATGAATAATAATGATTCATAAGAAACCAACGCATATAGTCATCTTGAGATATTTCAAGGCTTTCAAGCCTTTTTCAACGTTTCTAGTGGGTGGGATGGTGGGGTGATCCATCAATACCGTGCTCTGTGAGGTAGGGAATTGCTTTGGGGATATAAAGGGAGCATTTGATGTAGATATCCCATTGGATGACCATAGATGGTACGAGAGGTCAAGAATTTAAATTAAAAAATATGCAACCTCTAAAGGTAACCCGAAGGCCGCGAGAGACACCGGTTAAAGATTGTTTCAGGCCGGCCTTAATATAGTCGTGATTTCTTCTATTATCTTAATGCAAGATATAGTCCTGCCTCATTAAATGAGATTGGGGTTGTATTTTCTTTGGTTGTTTCTCTCTTAATGCTCTCCTGTGGCTACAAAGTTGCGATAGTTGTTTAGTTTGCCCGTTAGCAACTTAAAAGTGGTTTTTTTAGCAATGGGAGTCATGTTTTTAAGGTTCATACTAATATGAAGATCTTGTAATTCTATATTCAGCATAAGAGAAGATGGCCGGCTTTTAATGTATGATTAACAATTGCTACATCTACCTCATTGGGTAACAATGGAAAGGGAAGAAGTTGGGTGCAATGTTTGATAATTATGGCATAATTGTCTTCTCTTTCAGCTTTTTCACCCATTTCCTTTAATCGCTCAAGGTAAGAGGGACTTCCAGATTACGTGATGAGAGAAGGTAGTTAATACAAGAGCTATGGAAAAGGAGTTGCATTTCAACAAGGATGGCTCGCTGACAAAAAAATTGCAAAAGTCGAGAAAAAATTATTTAAAGGAAGGTCACCCGCACGTGAAACTTCACTGCGGTGGATCTTTCCTTGTCCACTTATATTCGATTTTAATGTAAGTATTTTTAATTTTTCATGGAGGGTTGTTTTTGCATGGGTTCGCATTCAATTAGACATCTACTAAAGCATTTTCAATTTAGTTCTGGCAGCGGTGTAACAAACTTGGTTTGATCTGCTGGAGTCACCTCAGCGAAGGGCAACAAGTATTCTGAGAGTGCATGAGCCCGAAAATAGTTAATGATGGTAAGACAAGAGCTAAGGAGGTAATTTGTAGATGTAGGTTTCAGTTTTCTTTTTAACGTTGTATTAGTTCCCCCTCTTAAATGTCTTAGATTTGGTAGGCATAATTTGAAAACTCAAAGGTAGCAACATATTTGTTAAATTAAAGGGTCTACTTGGTCTATGGACTCAGCTGACATTAGAGTAATTCATAAAGCTTTTCTACAACAATATAAAGGAAAGGGCAGCAGGGACAGTCAAATTTTATTGTTATTGATAAAGGTAATGAAATGTATCTCAATGCTATGGTTTTGGCCTTTTTATTGGTTTAATAGAGAATCGGAAGCAGTGATTACTGGGCCAAGTTGGTGTGGTAAGGCAGCCGTGGCAAAGACAAATGATTTAGCTGATGGAACCACAACATCCGTTGTTCTTGCACATGTTGGAATATTGAAAAATCCTTCCAACAATGAATGGAGAAGGACTCTTTCCCTAACACAGAGGAAACAAAAATTTCTTTGACAGAGACAGAGTTTCAATACTTTGAGCAACTTTGTCTCCCTTCAATAACTAAAAAAAACTATTACACTACTTCCTCACCGAGAGGGATTACAAAATTATGATCGTTACAAATGCAAGGCATAAACCAACTCAATCACCGGCTCAAAACAAACATACTGCCTCTAAAACACTCGCCTCTTTTTCCCTTTCGCATCACAGGCATACACACTTAAGAAGTTACACGCTCTTTCACTTTTTACACACGACCGTGTAATAAAAAATTTACGTACTGCCTATAAAAAACTACTCGTTTTTCGATCTTTTTATTTTTATATGTCGTAACATATAAAACATATTATAATAAACCCTCTTTTTTTAAAAAAGTAAAATTGCAAAACTAAATCTCTCTATGGCCCACCTTCATTTCGCATATGATATATATATAACATATGTTTAAAACATATGTATATATTAAAATATCAAAAACATTAAAGAACCCTTTCCGCTCTGACTCCCCCAAAAGTCCGAATAGATTGAATTTCAAACCAAATCTCGCGTCTCCAAATGGATGACAAGCCATTAATTTTAATCTCGAATTCTCTATCCAATGTGCCCTATAAAAATTTTCTGTCCAGCTTTTCAGTTTTCAAATTTCACTCATGCGATCCAATATTAATTCTCCACGTGTCCTCCTTTTGAATTTACAAACCGTCTAGGTAAATTTCGTTTGTTTAATTTGGCCGGGTGAATTGCGTTAATGCTGGCTATTGTGTTTAAATACAATCTTGTACGTAAATATGGCTGTGCTACGTCTAGCAAAAAAACTTGCAGAATTTTAAACGTCGAATTAAATTTCGATGGCATGCAAGCAACCTCCAAAAAAAATGTTGCCGTCGCATCCTGTCTTCACTGTGAGAACAAGCTTGAAGTTAAAATTCAACAAGACAGGTTTTAATAAGTGAGGGTGTAAAGGTAACTTTTTGTCGCATAGTACTGGATTAAGATCATCTATTCATTTTTGTAGGGTCTTATGGTGTTTGTTTTTAGTTGGGGTTAGTTTTCTTTTATTGAGTCTAAGATAGTTTGAGTGAAAAAATGTTTATCAAAATAAAAAATTTGTCATTAAAAATTTATGAGCTGTTAGGGAAATACAAAACTCGATAATGGTATTAATTTTAATTGTGGAAAATAATTTGAAATGAAACCTTTTTTGTTTAGGGTTATGTTGCATGGTGCAAACCCCATTCAAATTACTAGGGGCATTGACAAGACAATAAAGGCCCTGTTTTAACTCAAAATTTTGTCAAAGGAGGTAAACGCTGCCTTTTATGTAGTTTGGTTTTTCCTTTATGCCGATGGTTTGGTGTATCTAATCAATGATGTTTCAATACTTTTTAGCAAATCTTTCATTTTCATATACGCATTGGCCTCCTAGGAAGCATTTGATTGTGTGGTCTTGTTATATCTACAACATTTGTGGGGTTGTTGGGTCTATGGTCGAGGTGCACTTTATTATGGAAATAGTTGATGTAATATCGGTTGGTTTAATCCTTACCGCAGTGGTAGCATGTTGAGAAGTTTTCAGAAACATTTAGAACAAAATTTATTGTCTAGATCCTATACATATCATGCAATTTGACTTCAAAATTCATATTCAAAGTGTGCCGACAATTCTTGCAAAATTTCAAATATTTATGTTGTTTTAAACCATTATCTTTTTCATGTATTGGATGTTGAAAATGTGAAAAAGACTTTGGTATGAAGCCAACTAGGTGAATAATTTCCAGCACAACAACCACTTCCAAGACATGGATTTAGAAGTAGAACAAATGTGCTTATGAAGCATGAAGATCACCCATGTATCATACCGTTTGGCTAGGGTTATTTTTGGAGAAAATAACTCCTATTCCTAGAATAAGGGATCTTTAATACAAGTAAATGCCTTGATAAGAGAGATCATCGTGTGACACAACAAAATCCTGAAATTTGGACTCCCAAGGAGAGTCATGTGGTTCATGCAATCAGCTTCCGTCAAGATTTTCCTCAGTGTACCCCGCTCTTTTCCTCCAAATTTCCGAGTCTAATTGACTTCTCTTTGTTGGTTTATTTATCAAATTCGTAGAATTTGATAAATAAATACTATCCACAATGGTTGGACTTAATTCTATTCTAATTTTATATTATCTCCAATCCTTATAACCAATGTTTAACTTTCAACACTTTGTATTTATACTCCACGTTTCTTTTAAATAAATAACTTGTAAGAAACCTTCTCGGCTCTATATTTCACCACCCAAATTTACAACAATCACGCTCCGTAATTTATGCTAATTATCCACACCTTTTAATTAAACAATTTCATTATACTCCGCACCTATATATAATACAACCAATCAAACACTTGTTTCGCACTGCCATCCTCCCCGCACACCTTAGTTAACCTCCGGCAAGTTCAACGGCGACCACCGGCCTCCGATGGTCCCTTCTCCAAATCAACGACTCTGGCAATTTCACTCCTGATTCCAACGCCGCCGGCTTTAACGTGCGATGACGCGGGTTAAATCCAAGGGTTTTCCGGGGTCACTTCGCCACGTGTCGCATTCCCTGGTGGAATCGCTCGTGAATAGTAGCACTGTTTACCCGCAAAACCGTGCAATATGTGCAACCCGCTTTTGTACCATTCCGCTCGTGGTTTTGCGTAGGTCTTACCACGGTGCAAGTGTGGTTCCACTATCCTTGTTAATCATGTCCAATCCTCTGTCAGGTTCCGAAAGCACAACAATTTTGCCTTTATTAAGCTGATTTTTTATATTTGAACAAGGTTATGACCGCTCTCATTAATGTATCTCGGCATTGGATATTTTTATAAAAATGACAGCCTAAATGACTATTTGTATAAATTTTCCACATGTTTAGTGTGGTATTCCATGATTTATTATGAATATGTATTATCAAATAAACCAACACAAATTTTATAAGATGGATCAAACAAAATTGTTCTTAATTCGAGCCCGTTCTGACTAAACTAAGTATTTAACCTGGCATTCAAACTACCTGCTAAGGTTCCAAATAGTCACACGTCGGCCAATTTTGTGACGCGAATTTCTTATCAAATCTGCCCTAATATTTTACAAGTCCGGATTTCACCGCACGAGCGGCCCAAACAAAGATCCGCTCCAATCAATTTCACATGTCCTCAATAAAAACTTTCCCCGCTCTCGCCGCGGTGTATCTGATGGCGCTTTTAAGGTGATGGGACATGGATATGGCGATTTCATATCAATCGTGATTAACATTTTAACGTTGTTCAATTAAGTTTTCACATCAAATCCGCATTAATTAATTTTTAACACTGCTCAAGATCTGAATTTCCACTCCCTCTTAGCGATTCCGCACGCTCCAATTTGATCCGGCCTTCGGCTCTCATTATTAATGATCAGAGATTAATTATGACGGGCGTCCTATGATTGCATTGCAGACGGGTCGACAAAATGGCGTTTAGCCATGGTTTTTCAGACAAGCCGGTTGCTGGATTACACTGCCTGCTAACTGTGACGATAAGGAGAAGTGGCCAGCTGAACTGCTGCCTAAACCTTGCTGCATATTTGCATTTCTCTCGGTTTTGTCTCTGTCTGTCTTCCTCTGTTAATTGGAATTTTGCTTCTTCGTCTCCTCTTGTGCCCACTGCGCCTGAGATTGCACCCATGCCTCGCGTGCGTCATAGGATGCGTTGTCGCAGGGGGAGCACTAGAGGTCAACCCCGGCGCGCTCCCTCCAGCCCCTCAACAAAGTCGACTTCCGGCCAGTCCAGTGATTAGTACTTAGGTCAATATCCAAATACTAGGAGTGGGCAGGGTCGGCTTGTAGGATCTGGCCACCGTATCGATTCCCCTTCTCCTAGCTTCCCCACCGCTAGTTCACCTTCTCCCACGACGCGCACTGCGTAATTTTCCTTTAATTGCTCTCTCAACCGCCCCCGAATCACGGCTTTAGTCATTGTGGTCTTCTGCGAGGAGGCCCAAACGGAGGAAGAATGCACCCGTCCGGCGGGTCTGAGCTCGGAAAAAGCCGGCCAACATTCGGGCCTTCAGGAGGGGAGCCGTGGCATGCATGTGGAGGTAGCACCTAGCGATCTTGGACCTTCCGAAGGATGGTGCCGAATCGTGGAGGAACCAGCGGAGGATTAGTTTGGTTAATTTGTTTTTCTTGCTTAGCAGGCCCAGTTAATTGGGTTGCTTTTAGTTTATTTTACTGTGCTGGACCTTTAAGTAATATTTTTGAATTCTGTAAATTAAACGTTCAAGACTGGTTTCCCCGTATGAGGGCAGTCTTCTTAATTTTTTTATTTTTTGATGACAAATTTGCCATGAGTATGGCCAGGCAATGTTTTTGACTTCGGTGTAATTTTATTCGTAATGTTAATAGATTAACTTTACTTTGAATTCTCACATGATTAGCGTTTTTCTTGATCTGTTCAAGGATTTTGGGTACTTTAATTTGTATTTGGAACAATGGACGTCGGTACTCTATCTGTTGCTTTACTGTTCTACATACTACTATTTCACTTTCTTATAGATGCCTCGGGCATATTTGAATGCTTTCTCTGATTGTCGATAATCTCCATGTGGACCGTTACTGGATTTTATATCATGTCCCTGTATGTGACATGGGGTATTTTTCTATCATTGTCTGGGGTGGGACTTCCACTTTTCTGGATGGATATTTGGGTTCCAATCTTAGGATGTGAAAATGTAATGACTTCATGGACTGTTTTACTTCATACAATATATTCAAAACATCATTTTTTCTCTTGTGAAAAAAAAAATGATTAATGTTTATCACTCTGCCTTCAAAACTAGCGATGCTGGTCTATGTTGCTGGTTTATTGATATGGTCTGATGGTCTTTTTATATTTTGGACATATCACACTCCTCACATGATTAACGTTTTTCTCTGTTCAAGGATTTTGGGCACTTTAATTTGTATTTGGAACAATGGACGTCAGTACGTACTCTATCTGTTGCTTTACTATTCTACATACTGCTATTTCACTTTCTTATAGATGCCTCGGGCATATTTGGATGCTTTCTCAGATTGTCGATAATCTCCATGTGGACCGTTACTGGGTTTTATATCATGTCCTTGTATGTGACATAGGGTATTTTTCTATCATTGTCTGGGGTGGGACTTCCACTTTTCTGGATGGATATTTGGGTTCCAATCTTCAGATGTGAAAATGTAATGACTTCATGGACTGTTTTACTTCATATAATATATTCAAAACAACGTTTTTTCTCTTGTGAAAAAAAAAAAATGATTAATGTTTATCACTCTGCCTTCAAAACTAGCGATGCTGGTCTATGTTGCTGGTTTATTGATATGGTCTGATGGTATTTTTATATTTTGGACATATAACACTCCTCACATGATTAGCGTTTTTCTCTGTTGCAGGATTTTGGGTACTTTAATTTGTATTTGGAACAATGGACGTCGGTACTCTATCTGTTGCTTTACTATTCTACATACTGCTATTTCACTTTCTTATAGATGCCTTGGGCATATTTGGATGCTTTCTCATATTGTCGATAATCTCCATGTGGACCGTTACTGGGTTTTATATCAAGTCCCTGTATGTGACATAGGGTATTTTTCTATCACTGTCTGGGGTGGGACTTCCACTTTTCTGGATGGATATTTGGGTTCCAATCTTCAGATGTGAAAATGTAATAACTTCATGGACTGTTTTACTTCATATAATATGTTCAAAACAACGTTTTTTCTCTTGTGAAAAAAAAATGATTAATGTTTATCACTCTGCCTTCAAAACTAGTGATGCTGGTCTATGTTGCTGGTTTATTGATATGGTCTGATGGTCTTTTATATTTTGGACATATCACACTCCTCACATGATTAGCGTTTTTCTCTGTTGCAGGATTTTGGGTACTTTAATGCTCATTTGAGACAATGAACGTGATTGCTCTATACATTGCCTTTACAGATCTACATCGCTGTTCTTTCTACATGATGCCTTGGGCATATTTGGATGCTTTCTCATATTGTCGATAATCTCCATGTGGACCGTTACTGGGTTTTATATCAAGTCCCTGTATGTGACATAGGGTATTTTTCTATCACTGTCTGGGGTGGGACTTCCACTTTTCTGGATGGATATTTGGGTTCCAATCTTCAGATGTGAAAATGTAATAACTTCATGGACTGTTTTACTTCATATAATATGTTCAAAACAACGTTTTTTCTCTTGTGAAAAAAAAATGATTAATGTTTATCACTCTGCCTTCAAAACTAGTGATGCTGGTCTATGTTGCTGGTTTATTGATATGGTCTGATGGTCTTTTATATTTTGGACATATCACACTCCTCACATGATTAGCGTTTTTCTCTGTTGCAGGATTTTGGGTACTTTAATTTGTATTTGGAACAGTGGACGTCGGTACTCTATCTGTTGCTTTACTATTCTACATACTGCTATTTCACTTTCTTATAGATGCCTCGGGCATGTTTGGATGCTTTCTCAGATTGTCGATAATCTCCATGTGGACCGTTACTGGGTTTTATATCAAGTCCCTATATGTGACATGGGGTATTTTTCTATCACTGTCTGGGGTGGGACTTCCACTTTTCTGGATGGATATTTGGGTTCCAATCTTCAGATGTGAAAATGTAATGACTTCATGGACTGTTTTACTTCATATAATATATTCAAAACAGCGTTTCTCGTCTTTTAAAGTTTCAATTTTTTTTTTTTAAATTGAACCCTCCGTCGGTCTACCGACGCCTTGTAGACATCGGAACTGCGACAACCTAGAAACATCGGAAGAGAGACAGTATAAAAACGTCGGACCACATTTCGTCGGAATTGCGACAGATTACAAACGTCGGAAGAGCGACGTTCCAAATGTCGGAAGAGCGACGTTCCAAACGTCGGAAGAGCGACGTTCCAAACGTCGGACCACATATCGTCGGCATTGTGACATCTTACAGACGTCGGAAGAGCGACGTCCAAAACGTTGGACCACGTTGGGTCGGAATTGCGACCGTTTACAAGCGTCGAAAGAGCGACGTTCCAAACGTTGAACCACATTTCATCAGAAGTGCAACAGTTTACAAACGTCGGAGGCGCGACGGTTTGTGAGACGTCGGAAGAGTGACGCTTGTTCGGAAGCGACGGAAGAAGTGTCGATAGTGCGACACTTTTTACGTGCGTCGGAACTGCGACGGCATGACAAACCACGGTTTTTCCGCCCTCGAACTGTCACTCTTGCGACGACTATGTGTCGGAATAGCGACGAATTGGCCGTCAGAATTTCCGCCAAATTTTCTAGTGCCACTATGGATTTCCTCCACCGACGAGCCATTAATGGACCCTCGCAATGCTACTACTTCCTTTCAAATTGCGAAGACTCCTCGCACCTACTCCTACACTGTCATGCTATATCATCCATTTGGGTTTTGGTGACAGAAATCTTGCGATGTCACTTCCCCTGGCAGGGTGCTTCACTAATTGATGCTTGGACTATTTGGTGGAATCGTAATGCAAATTCCACTAAGCTGCACAACCTACCACTGATTTTTTCCTGGGAGATCTAGATTGGCCACAATAGATACATCTTTAACAGCCAACCAATTTTGGGTGACTAAATTTGTGCCGCCATCATAGCTGCATACAACCTCTTGCCTGAAGACAAACAACAAACACCTCCCCCGATGGCAGTCCCTAAATTTATTGATCGAAGCAGACCTTGGGCCTGTTTTGATGGGGCGTCCAACCCGCAAGGATGTGGGGGGGGTGTTATCCTTCACCTAGATGATCATCACCATTACCAAATCAGAATGGGACTGGGTCCCGAATCGAACAATTATGCTGAACTACAATGCCTTAGACTACTATTGATGTTTGCACGAGAAATTAACTACAACCCCATTCAGATTTTTGGGGACTCTCTGCTTGTGATCAACTGGTTCAATGAAATTTCTCATTTCCACATGCACACATTATCTGCACTTCTGAGGGAGTTCCATCATCTCAAGCTCT
The DNA here is from genome assembly GCA_034641835.2 of Pinus albicaulis. Classification (NCBI taxonomy): domain Eukaryota; kingdom Viridiplantae; phylum Streptophyta; class Pinopsida; order Pinales; family Pinaceae; genus Pinus; species Pinus albicaulis. The sequence goes on from CM076580.1 coordinate 147,434,716, forward strand.
TATTTAACTCAATTTCTGTGGCACATATTTACAGGACCAGGAACAAAGTGGCTGATAAGCTGTCCAAAGAAGTCGCGGAGCTGAACTGGGGATCTTGGCATTTTACTAAGTAGATTGGGGAACAGGTATTCAGGTATTATCATCGGCCTTTTATGGATGAGGCACCAGATATCAGGGTTGTTTGATCGAACAGCCTACTTTGGGAGATTATTTTGGTACTGGTTTATCTCCCACGGACTAACTACTGGCATTGTATATATTTATTTTTCTTTTTGCTATCATTATCCCTATAAGTTATGCACCGAACTTACAGGCATGATATATGTGACTGATACTTATATCAGCAGTATGTTTATTATTAGTTTTCTTATGGCTGTCCTTTTGGACACTTGATGGTTTGATAACAGTTTTATCTGTATTTTATACTACCAGCATATGTAACATGTAACTTATCATATTAATGGAAAGTTACGAATTTTTCCCTTGTGAAAAAAAAAAAATCATAATTATGGCTTAATAAAATTCTTCAATCGTAGAAATGTGTTTTGAATTTTCATAATTTTCCTTAATGTAAGAGATATTGATATATTCATTATTTAAATCTTGTTCTTCATTGGATTCTATTGGGCCTACTTATTGATCACAACAATCATTAGGAATTGCTTCAATTATATTTCCAGATTATGTATTTATATTTGAAATATTCATTTCAGAAAATAGAAAATGTGAATTGAAATTTTATAAAGATATAGGTTTTCATCTAATTTCAATCTTAGTTTCAGGCTCAATAAAATCATTTTCTGATTCAAGATAGATAAATGAATTAGATGTGTCTTTTTCTTCATTATTTAATTCTATATATTAAGAATTAGGAGAAACAAGAGAGGAGAAATGTTCAATCAAATCTTCAGTCAAAGGTAAATCACATAAATGAAATCTATAACAAAGTGACCAAAATCTATTAGAAAAATCATCTAAAGATTCATCTTAGTGCATGAAAATATTATCTAATTATAAACACGAACTATCATAACTATAATTTTGATGTGCTTCAAGAAATACCTTCCTAAAATGGTTCCAAGAATGAATTGACCTTGATGGAAGTACTTTGAACCATTTGCAGATTCATCCTCGGAATGTCAAAATAAAAATCCTGCAAATCTCATTGTCAGTAATAATATTAAAATATTCAATTTTTTTTACAAAATCACAAATATGATCTAAGGCAGAAAATTTATTCTCACCATCAAACTTCAAATTAGACAAAGACTCAATCTACGTCTTGGGCATGCCCCTGGTAGGTTTAGATGAGCTAAAAGCATGACCCAATGTAGGAATGCATATGGGAGCCATGATTAGTTTAAAATAACAAAACAAAATTTTAAAAATAACTAGCTCAAACCCTCCTTCTAGCACCAAAAATGTTGAAGGTTTCAAGTTCTCTATCTCAACATTATAAGGGAGACCACCCGATCTGAACCTTAGATCAGCTCCTTTTACGTTTGGAATGGTGGTTCCAACTATTTAAACTAGGCCCAGTTATCTTTTCCCTATTTCTATTAGTTTAAGATGTGTTTTTAGTTACCAATATTCAAGGACATCGGATCAATTCTTCTTGTTGATCAGGCAAGGGAATGACCCTTAAGTTATTTTAACAGCACAACCAAACCACTCTAAATTTTTTCCTCTTAAAAAAAAGGACTTCTAGAATGAAAAAGCTATGATAACGCTTGCAATATCTAATCTAAGATGCAATTTATCTAACATATCTTGATTGAAGGAAAGAGAAATCCTTATCTCAATCCAAAGCCAAGTAACTATATGGGAAAATAAGTTTTTTAAGAAATTGGAAATAAGATGGGGGAATTAGATCAAGGAGATAGCTCACAAAATCCGATTCCTCATTAACACAAATACTAACAATTAAACAATTAGTAAATAATTACATAAGAGCTTATTGAAAAAATATCGAATTCCTAATTTATCATATCAATAAGAACTAAAAATATTCATGATGAATTATTGATTTAATTCGAATAAGGCATCATATATGCAAGCACACAATTATTATCCTAAATCGTAAGATAGCTTTCCGATCTAAGATTTAACTATTTGTTCCTATGTGAACATCATTTTTCATATTATATCTAAAATTAAGTATGTAGAATAATCTAAACAAACTTTTAAACGAATTAAGGCTCAAGATTAAATAATAGTGCATGAATCTGATTATTAACTCATACATTTGAAATATAAATTGAAAGGCTGGAACAAGAATTAATATTGATTAAATTATGTAAAAAATAGTGTTAAAACATCATTAACTGAAATAAACCTTTATTAATAATTGAAATCAAATTACAGATCCTCCTATTGCGATAGTGGTACACAATCCTATGTGGCCTCCAATCAATTTTTGCTTGCAAAAAAGGGACTCCTCCTTACAGTAGTAGTACATAATAAAAAAGAGAGTTTCTCTAGAAACATATGAAAACACAGGAATATCAAGCCTTCTTCCTTGGATTCTAATCCCTTATATATGTGTGTTGTTGCTTCTTTTATAGCCCTTTTGATTTTGGTTGGTCTTTCATATTTCATGCTCAAAATATTGTATTTTCCACCTATCCAGTTGAAATTTTTAGAAATTAAAATCAAATTGGAAAACAAAAATCCATTCTCAACAAATTATAAAAGTAAAAATAAAAACATATTTAAAATCCAAACATAATTCAATATGTGATTGCTTCTATTGAGTTTGATTTTCTTTTGAGAAATTATGGAGAAGGAATTCCCAAGCTAATAATTTTTTTCCAAATTAATATAAAAATTAATTTTGTGTCAAATTCATCACTATTATATCCGTTGAATTTCTAGGTTACTTAATGATGATATTTTCTATAATAAACCATCCCATATTGTTCTCCTTATTATAGCTTTCCAATGAGCTATTCTGGGGTTAATTTGGGTGAGTAATTCTCTAGTTATGCCTCTTGAAAGATGAGATACCAAAATAATTCGAATTGAAAATATCATGCCTCTATTAAAATTTTAAAATTTAATTAAAAAAATCTAATTCTAGTTAAACGTATAAGTAAAACTCATTAATTGCTCATTAATTACAATTTTTTAAACTAATAATATACATTCTATTTTAAAAACAATAAGTTAAATTACAAACAACGAAAAATGTTGAATTAATTACAAAATCCAATATAATTCTCAAAATATAAAATTAATTGAATTACAAATTAATAAATTTACATATTAATTAAAAATTAAATAAATTAATTTAATAAACAATAAATTAAATATTGTTAAAATAATATCAAATATTATATACAAAACATTAAAATCGATCACAAATGCTAATGAACAAAATTAAACAAAGGTTAGACCAAGATATATCACAGTTTTTTTATTAATAAGACAGAAGCCTCCTAAGGTGACAAATGGTAAGCATGGCAGGCATCGAAGAAATGCATATTGGAGGTTTAAATATAGTAACATGGTAGAACTTACGATATATGAGTGTTAGGGAGCAAACGTGATACCAATTTTTAAACCATCGTTAATATACCCATCAGGTCCGGCATAATATCGGAAATTGGGAGTGTGAGCCAGTATTAAAACCTACAATGCATCACGGAGTCGTGATTTAAATTAAACCTTTTTATTGACCACATAGGATTCATGAAGCTAACAAGTGGCAAGCAGAGGTGTATATCAGAGTTTCTCGCATCGGAGAATCTCAAGGAAAAGTTGCATTTAAGTTTTTCAATGTGATATAAGTGTTGTGATAGGAAACTACGATGGGAAATTGCGATAGAGCGAATGCGATATCGGAGAAGAATTTCATCAAAAGATCAGAGTTGTTAAGGAAAAGGAAACATAGATATTATCTTTGTGATAACGAGAACCTTTGATATGGAGTGGACTTGATAGGCTTATTAACCATTTTAAATCTCTGTCTCAGGTCCAGTAGGAAATATCGCAGATCGGAAGAATTTTGAAAAGAGTAATCAAATTTTTCCCTTGGGATATGTGAGGTTTCAAGGATCTTGTTCTTGGGGGCTATAAAAATAAAATTTAATTAAAATTTAAGTATTTACAAATTTATAAAACAAAGGTAATGTACATTTTTATCCCACGCAATAAAAAAATTCATCGAACATTAAAGAAATTTCATTTGCAAACCGGATAACCAAATGAGATGAAACAAGTATCAATGGAAATATTCCTAAAATTAAAACTCAATGAAGCAATCAAAATCGAAATATGACAAAAATGAAAAAAATGAAAAAAATGAAAAAAATGTAGGACAATTAACTTAATGAAAATCATGAAAGTTGTTTAGCCAAAAATTAATGGAAAGGGTCCCCATTGTTTAAAGTAAATAAGTCAAAAATTGTGGGGTGTTGGGTTTACCCTACAACACTACCTTGGACATGTTATCCCATCTAAAGGTAGAAACCACCTAATAAGGTGCTTGGCTAACCCCCTTTGGAGTTTGGATACATTAGCACATGTTGAATACCACTATGGAAGGGAAGGCCATTATGAAGTATCCACTTGTTTTCCATGTTTTGTATGCTCTTTTACCCAATTACTTTAATGACTTGTTATGCTAGAAAGATAGGGGATGCATTGGATCTTATGAATGATTGCAGATGGTGTCCATTATGGGTTTTTTATCCCTATACGAGGTCCTAACCCTCCACAGGGCTACATTGGCACATGTAGGGTGTGTGTAGAGATCCATGGGTCTCCACAGCAGTATACAATGCTCCATGGATCCCAAAGATGTTAATAGATTGCTTGATGTACACCTTTTGGGCGAGGAAGATACATTTGGTACACTATGCCCAGCTAGCCCCATAGGTGCACGGCACACTTGGAAGGTTTCCCAAGACTTGTACGTTGGCATTTATTCCATCATCTGAGCCTTTACATATGGTCTACATGCATATTTAACTCACTTGGAGACCCATAAGGTCATTGGCATGCCCCCACACCCACTTGGAGCACCAGAGGTTTATTATTTGTAGAAAAAGGGGCCACCCTCTTGTCCATCACTTTTTAGGATATTATTAATCATTATGACACTCATGGACCTCATCAGGCCTCTTAGAGGGCCCTCAGACATGCATAGATTATTATTTGACCTCTTTGGAGGCTTATTATTTTCTTTGTGAGCTAGTTTGGTGGGATTCTCACAAAAAGCTAGTTAATTTTCACATTATTTATGTTAGGGGCTAATGTAGACCCATTAGTTAATTCTAACTCCTAATGAGTGTATAAATAGGAGTTAGCTGAATTCATTTTGGATCATTCTCTCTCTATATAACTTCACCCTTTTTCCTTGGAGAATTTTTTGGAATCATGGATGAATTTTGATGTATGGATTGGGTTCTTCTTATCTTATAGCTTCTTATATTTCAAATGTGTTTATGGTTGGATATATTCTCTTACATGTAACTGCAATTTTAACGTTATTTTCTTTCATTTTTTTGTATACATTGGTTATGAGATATTCGTTATTTTAGGGCTAATTGTTGCATGCATTTACGGCATCAATGTGGAATTATGTTTCTATTTATATTATCTCCATGTATAGGCCATGTTTTATGAATGAATTTTCCTAGAGATAGAGTTATATCAATAATACTCTTCCATTTGCAGCGAAGTATAAAATATTTTAAGGTCACTTTTCTTCTCTAATCATTAACATTGGACGAAGTTAGCTTTGAGAGCCTCCTTGAACAAGAAACGAAGTTCATATTCATAGTTCTCCTTGAATCCATATCCCCAAGGGGAATTAGGCATTGATCCATCAAAAGGTGCTCATTTTAAACCATATTATTTCACCTTTTCCTCTATCCTCTAGGTCTAGCCACATTGGGACACCTAGGGCATCAATTTCCTGACAAAATAGCCCTAGAAAAAGTTTGATCCCCAAGGCACTACTGCACTGGTGTGTCCTCGAGCTCTCCTCAGAATTTGAAGAGATTATTACAATGGCACTGCAATATATCCCAAGCCCTAAGTCTAAGATCAAACTTTTCCCTAGTGTTCCTAAGGCTAGTACCTCATAGGAACAATTTGACATATTTAGGTGAAAATTGTTGTTTGATCCTTTCTCCTTGCCTTGGTCGGCTTAATAATATATGTTGTAACATTTCTTGTTTTGGTAAGTTATACATTTTAGAATAAAAATGGGAAATTAAAAAATGTTAGGATTGAATGTAAATAGATGAAAATCCAAAAATTGTTAGGACTCAATGTGAAAAGAAAATAATCATATCAAAAAATGTTAGGATTAGATGCTTTAAAAAATAAAGGCAAAAATATTTGAAAATGCTAGACATAGATAGAAGCAGTAAAAGAAATCAAATTGCTTTGTTTTAAATAAAGAAAAATGAAACAAGTTGTCTGCATCTTGTTAGGATGCCACAGCTCAAAAATAATCTGGTTTGAATCATAATTTTTAAACATGATCAAACTATTTAAATTTATGTATTTAGATTAGGAAATGAAGTTCATCAAATTTGTTTAATCTTGGTTGAACATTAGACTTAGAAAAAAAAATTGGCAGCTAGATTAAATGTGCCAAAGTTAGGATTAATTATGTTTATTTAAGGATTAATCGCTCCCCCAACGATTAATTATTTTTGTAATAAAGCATGTGTTATATTTTTATTCTAAAGTTGCAATGTGACAAATTATTTGGTCATTTTGTGCTAATCCCAAAGCAGATCTCGACGGTCCTCATTTTATCGTAAGTACTTCTTTTATTCTTCTATGTAGAAAGAAATGGCACCAAAAGGGAAGGGCCAAAAAATAGTGACAGAAGAAGATTCAAATGTTTCCAAAACCATAGATCTTGACCATATCTCGTTAGCTTACCAGTTTTTCAAAATCACAGACACATAATGTGAATTCGAGCTCTATGAATTACATCTAGTTAAAACGGAAATATCTAGATAAGCAAGATGAAGTCAAGCTTTGGGAGACCTTATTTCCCTTGTTTACCTTTACCCAAACCCATGAGTTTCCTGATTTAGTCACTTGGTGTCAAGCTAGATATGATCCCCTTAAAAGAACTATAGTAGCTCAGAATGGAGACATTCTGATTTCCATTACACCTGATACCATTAAACAGATGTTGTTAATCCTACAGAGTGACTCCCTCATCCATTTTTCCAAAGCTGCCCTCATGGAATTATACCACAAACTTACCTTTCCTTAGAGAGCTCAGATCTTTGAAACCTTTCTTCCAGATGGTGTTGAACTTCCGAAAATAAATCCTTCTTATCCATCCACTATGTTCCCAGAAGCAACTAGACACATTATTTCTTTAATTTCTTGCTTGTTCAGCTACCAAAATGATAGAACAATATATGAATCTATTATGGGTTACTTTTCCATTTTATCCAAGGAAAGTCAGCCAGCATTCATGTATAATTACAGTCAATTCCTGGCTGATAATATGCATGAATATATGATGAATTTAACTACTCAAGGCATATTCAAGTACACCTTTTTACTAGTTGATATGTTTCTTTTTTAGTAGGGAGATTTGTTACCAATTACTTTGCACAAACGGGATAATCAATGTGTTAACCAATCAGTCATACATTTGACTCAATTGTTTAAGTCAATTTCAATTGAATTTTCATTTGCATATTTTATTGACTCTTTCATTCATCTAGTTTCTCATATTTTAAGCATTCATAATGAGCCTAGGATTGGTTCAGAAATCAAAAGGATACTTCATCTAAGTGATCAAGTAAAAACAGGTGACTGGTATCTTTAAAAGAATTATACAGAAGTCAGGGTATATGGCTATGAATTGGAACCTTACAAGCTACCTAAATAGTTCCAATGAGAATTTTCTCTCTAGAATATATTAGACAAATGATTAACATGGATGAGCTTAATTTTGTTTCAGGTAAAAGGAAATATCAATTCAAAATCAATACAAAGGTGGGTTCTTTCATATGTAACACCAGGACAACATGATTTGAAGCAGATACTATCCTCAAAAGGATGAATTTTCAACCAAGTTTTACTTGTTCATATCATCCATTCAGTATCATATCTAACTTGAGGGTGGAGCTGAAGACAACGCCTTACAATCAAACTCCTAGACCAGAAATTGAAAAATTCATGAACCAAGGTCAATGGGAAAAAAACACACTTCAATAAGTAGAGGAACAAATTCTTTCCACCTCCACTCTCCAAACTCCCATTTCTCAAGACAAGAAGCAGAAGATTCTTAGAGAAGAACCATCATCTTCAAAAATCATTGCGAAGGAATTCATTATTCAACAGAAGAATCAGAAGAAAAATTTCACTATCTCAAATGATCAAAGCCAAAAAGATCCAAAGATTCTTGATTTGGGTGATGCATAAGTTTCTACAGCATCAGAGGAAACATTCCTAACACGCCATCCTCCTCTTTAGTTTCACAGGAGCCAATGGAGATTATACAGTCAACAAGAACAAGTGAACAGGATGAGCCTAATATTTTCTCTAAATTCTTATAAATTAAGCAGAAAAATAAATCTTTGAAGGAAAATATATACATTAAATTTGGGAAACAGACCTACTTCACAGCATAGGTTGTTGACAACATTTGACAGTGAAAAGAGAAGGATGCGGATGGCTTTCTTACAGGCCCAAGTCACTTTTTCCAAAAGCCCCTTCTGATTCAAATATACCATGTTCTCTTTTGATGCCAATTAGATTCATCATATTTACCAAATGGAGATGCACAGACATCAGGAGAAATTATTTTCTCTACCATGACTAACACTTCCATGGCATTATCAAAATTGAGAACAACTCTTTCAAATTTCAAGTCACAGTTGAATATTGAGAAGCTTTCCTCTTTTTCCAAAGATAATAATCTAAAATCATTAGAAGATAGAGTGATTAAGATTGGATATGTGTTGTGAAACCAACTCCAAAAATAGAATAAAAGAGAGATCAACGCCTTAGAAATCATCCACTTTGAGGCGGAAACCTCCAATACATTACATAAATGAACAATTCTTGGATGATACAAATGAAAAAACCTCCTTTCTATATATAGGAGTCCATGGGGCCACAATGTAATCCTAGTGTGGCCACAATGTAATCCTAGCCGACCTAACAATGATAATTTAAGGGCACAATAATAACAATATGGGGGTTACAGGGGCACAACAATAACAATAAGGGGGTTACACTAACAACAATAAGGGACTATACTAGTAATATAGGGGCCTAAGATGCTCCTCTCCTTCAAAAAAGTGTTGTCCTCAACGCTTGAGAAGCTCCGAGTGATTTTGTGTAAAATTCTCATCCTCCCATGTAGAATCTTCAGTGGATAAGTTCTTCCATTTGATGAGATACTCTGAAATTGATCGATTTCGTAGTTGTCGAGTTCTTGTTTCCGTGACTGGTTCAAGTTCCAATATGGTTTTTCCTTCCTCATCAAGTTCTAGCAATATTGTTTGAACTGGAATTTTGTCCCCTATAACCTTTTTTAAGCATGAAACATGGAAAACTGGATGCACTCGCGAAGATGCAGGAAGCTCCAATTTGTATGCCATAGTACCAATTTGCAAAACCTTGTAAGGACCATAGTACTTTGTCAATAATTTATTATCCTTCTTAGCTTGCTTGAGGGACATTTGTTTGTATGGTTGTAGCCGTAAAATACCTAGTCTCCCACATCAGAACTTCTCTCACTGCGATGTTGATCTTCCTGTTGTTTCATTCGATTTTGTGCCAAATTTAGGTTATCCTTTAAGAGTTGGAGAACTTCTTGTTGATGCTCGATGTGATCCTCCACTGATTGTACCCTAGAATTTTCCCTTAAAGAAGATGTGATGGATGGTGGATGATATCCATAAAGTGCCATAAATGGGGTCATTTTTGTTGCTGTATGGAAGGAAGTGTTATACCACCATTTAGCGAGAGGTAACCACTTGACCCATTGTGCTTGCTTATCAAATACAAAACAACAAATATATCCTTCCAAACATTTATTTACTATCTCTGTTTGACCATCAGATTGAGGATGATAAGATGAGCTATTAGCTAGTTGAGTACCCAAACAAGACTTTTGAATTGTTTCCATAAATGTAGTAGCAAATGTACTCGCTTTAAATGGATGAGATAATGCACAAAATTGTGCATACTTGGTAAGTCTATCAACTACCACCATGATGACACTCCTTCCTTCGAAATTAGGTAAACCTGTGATAAAATCCATTGAAATCTCCTCCCAACGTCTACTTGGAATGGATAAAGGTTGTAGAAGACCCGAGGTCTTAATTGTCTCAACTTTATTTTGTTGGCAAACCAAACATTCCGCCACAAATTTTTGAATATCAGATTTAAGGCCATCCCAAAAAAATATTTCTTCACCCTATGTAAGTTTTTAAAAATCTTGAGTGTCCTCCTAAAGGAGAAGTGTGCAATTCCAAAAGAACCTTTTGTTTTAGTTTGGAATTATTGCAAATATATAAGCGATCTTTGTACCATAAGGAATCATTTTTCCAACTAAATGTATCATATGTACTAGGATCTTGCTGCAACTTTTGAATGAGAGTCCACACTTCTTCGTCCTTCTTCCATTCATCCCTTGCTTCGGTTATCCAATTTGGTTGGATAATTGAAATGGCACAAAGCAATGCTTCCACCTCTTCATCCTTTCTTGAGAGTGCATCTGCAACAACATTTAGCTTCCCTTTTTTGTAGATGATTTCAAAGTCATAACCCAACATCTTTGTGACCCATTTTTGCTGCTCTTCCGAAGATAGTCTTTGTTCCAAAAAGTGTTTAAGACTATCATGATCAGTTTTTACCTTGAAGTGTCTTCCCATTAGGTAAGTTCGCCATTTCTTTAGTGCATGTAATATTGCTAACATTTCCTTCTCATAAATAGGTTTCTGTAAATACTTTCCTTTGATTGGACGACTTTCAAAAGCAATGGGTCTTCCTTCTTGCATTAAAACAACACCAATTCCATTTCCTGAGGCATCACATTCCACAATAAAGGTTTTTGTGAAGTCTGGCGTAGCTAAGACCGGTGCTAGGCACATTGCCTCTTTAAGATGTTCAAAGGCCTTAGTTGCTTCAGGAGTCCATGAAAATGCATCTTTCTTCAATAATGTTGTTAGAGGTGCTATTATTCTCCCATAATTCTTAACAAACTTGCGATAATACCCTGTTAACCCGAGAAATCCTCGCAACTGCTTTATGGTTGTGGGGACTTTCCATTCCTTAATGACTTTAATTTTGTTAGGGTCTACTTTAACACCCTCGTGAGATACAATATGACCCAGATATTCCACCTCTTGTACTCCAAAGAAACATTTGGATGTTTTTGCATATAATTGTTTCTCCTGCAATAGTTTGAGCACCCTGTCAACATGTTCAACATGATCCTTCCAAGACCTGTTATAGATTAGTATATCATCAAAAATACTAGCACAAATTTTCTAAGGAAGGGTTTGAAAATGGAATTCATCAACCCTTGAAATGTAGAAGGTGCATTGGTAAGGCCAAAAGGCATGACCAAAAATTCATAATGACCCTCATGAGTTCGAAATGTTGTTTTAGGAATATCTTCAGTCTTCATTCTAATTTGATGATATCCTGACTGAAGAGCCAACTTGATAAAATAAATTGCTCCATGTAATTCATCCAATAATTCATCAATCACATGAATGGTAAATTTATCTTTAATAGTGAGCTTATTGAGCTCCCTGTAATCCAGACACATGTGCCATGATCCATATTTCTTGTGCACCAATACTATTGGAGCAGAGAAGGAACTTTGACTAGGTTGAATTATACCAGCCTCTAACATTTTTGCAATCATACGTTCAATTTCTCTGTTTTGAACATAAGGATATCTGTAAGGCCTGATGTTTGGAGGAACACTTCCTGGAATCAAATGAATAGCATTATCATGATCACAAATAGGTGGGAGTCTTTTGGGAGTATCAAACACCTTGGAATGATTGTCCAAGACTTTTTTCAGATCTGGAGAAATAGATGATTTTGATGTTGGAACTTCTAGTGAGCATAATTGTGCAATTACGCCCCGTTGTTCCTTCTTCATAAGATTTTTCATGACATTAGAACTTATTATCTTTCCTGGCTTCCCTACAATACCCCGTAATTCGATTTCCTTTCCTTCTGAAAAAAAATTCAAGAAAAGTTCTTGAAAATTAAAAGCTACCGTCCCCAAATATTGTAACCATTGTACTCCTAGTACAACATCAGCACCTCCCATTGGGATGGAAAGCATTGGACTATTCAATACATATTCCCCCATGGATAGCTTTATATTATGGAATTTTCCAGAGTAATTTATAGTTCCTCCATTTTCCAGGGTATATGGTTGTGAATTGGAACCTTAAAAGCTGCATAAATATGTTCCAATGAGAATTTTCTCTCTAGAATATATTAGACAAATGATTAACATGGATGAGCTTAATTTTGTTTCAGGTAAAAGGAAATATCAATTCAAAATCAAGACAAAGGTGGGTTCTTTCATATGTAACACCAAGACAACATGATTTGAAGCAGATACTATCCTCAAAAGGATGAATTTTCAACCAAGTTTTACTTGGTCATATCATCCATTCAGTATCATATCTAACTTGAGGGTGGAGCTGAAGACAACGCCTTACAATCAAACTCCTAGGCCAGAAATTGGAAAATTCATGAACAAAGATCAGTGGGAAAAAAACACACTTCAATAAGTAGAGGAACAAATTCTTTCCACCTCCACTCTCCAAACTCCCATTTCTCAAGACAAGAAGCAGAAGATTCTTAGAGAAGAACCATCATCTTCAAAAATCATTGCAAAGGAATTCATTATTCAACAGAAGAATCAGAAGACAAATTTCACTATCTCAAATGATCAAAGTCAAAAAGATCCAAAGATTCTTGATTTGGGTGATGCATAAGTTTCTACAGCATCAGAGGAAACATTCCTAACACTCCATCCTCCTCTTTAGTTTCACAAGAGCCAATGGAGATTATATAGTCAACAGGAACAAGTGAACAGGGTGAGCCTAATATTTTCTCTAAATTCTTATAAATTAAGCAGAAAAATAAATCTTTGAAGGAAAATGTATACATGCAATTTTGGAAACAGACCTACTTCACAGCATAGGTTGTTGACAACATTTGACAGTGAAAAGAGAAGGATGCAGATGGCTTTCTTACAGGCCCAAGTCCCTTTTTCCAAAAGCCCCTTCTGATTCAAATATACCATGTTCTCTTTTGATACCAATCAGATTCATCCTATTGACCAAATGGACATGCACAGACATCAGGAGAAATTATTCTCTACCATGACTAACACTTCCATGGCATTATCAAAATTAAGAACAGTTCTTTCAAATTTCGAGTCACAGTTGAATATTGAGAAGCTTTCCTCTTTTTCCAAAGATAATAAACTAAAATCATTAGAAGATATAGTGATTAAGATTGGATATGTGTTGTGAAACCAACTCCAAAAATAGAATAAAAAAGAGATCAACACCTTAGAAATCAGCCACTTCGAGGGGGAAACCTCCAATACATTACATAAATGAAAAATTCTTGGATGATACAAATGAAAAAACCTCCCATGGGGCCATAATGTAATCCTAGTGGGCCACAATGTAATCCTAGCCGACCTAACAATAATAATTTAAGGGCACAATAATAACAAAATGGGGGTTACAAGGGTACAATAATAACAATAGGGGGTTACACTAACAACAATAAGGGACTATACTAGTAATATAGGGACCTAACATGCCCCTCTCCTTCAAAAAAGTGTTGTCCTCCACGCTTGAGTAGCTCTGGGTGCTTCTGTATAAAATTCTCATCCTCCCATGTAGAATCTTCAGTGGGTAAGTTCTTCCACTTGATGAGATACTCTGAAATTGATCGATTCCGTAGCTGTCGAGTTCTTGTTTCCATGACCGCTTCAGGTTCCAATATGTTTTTTCCTTCCTCATCAAGTTCTGGCAATATTGTTTGAACTGGAAGATTTTCACCTATAACCTTCTTTAAGCATGAAACATGGAAAACTGGATGTACTCGCGAAGAAGCAGGAAGCTCCAATTTGTATGCCATAGTACCAAACTTTTGCAACACCTTGTAAGGACCATAGTACTTTGGCGATAATTTATTATCCTTCTTTGCTTGCTTGAGGGACATTTGTTTGTATGGTTGTAGCCGTAAAAATACCCAATCTCCTACATCAAAACTTCTCTCGCTACGATGTTGATCTGCCTGTTGTTTCATTCGATTTTGTGCCAAATTCAGGTTATCCTTTACGAGTTGGAGAACTTCTTGCTGATGCTCGATGTGATCTTCCACTGCTTGAACCTTCGAATTTTCCCTTAAAGATGATGTGATGGATGGTGGATGATATCCTAAATTTTAAATGGTGGATGCTTCCTTTTTGTAGACGATTTCAAAGTCACTGCTTAACATCTTTGTGACCCATTTTTTATGCTCTTAAGAAGAATAGTCTTTGTTCCAAAATGTGTTTAAGACTATCATGATCATTTTTTACCTTGAAGTGTCTTCCCATTAGGTAAGTTTGCCATTTCTTTAGTGCATGCAGTATTGCTAACATTTCCTTCTCATAAATAGGTTTCTGTAAATACTTTCCTTTGATTGGACGAATTTCAAAAGCAATGGGTCTTCCTTCCTGCATTAAAGCAGCACCAATTCCATTTCCTGAGGCATCACATTGCACAATAAAGGTTTTTGTGAAGTCTGGCGTAGCTAAGACCGGTGCTAGGCACATTGCCTCTTTAAGATGTTCAAAGGCCTTAGTTGCTTCAAGAGTCCATGAAAATGCATCTTTCTTCGATAATGTTGTTAGAGGTGCTGCTATTCTCCCATAATTCTTAACAAACTTGCGATAATACCCTGTTAACCCGAGAAATCCTCGCAACTGCTTAATGGTTGTGGGGACTTTCCATTCCTTAATGGCTTTAATTTTGTTGGGGTCTACCTTAACACCCTCGTGAGATACAATATGACCCAGATATTCCACCTCTTGTACTCCAAAGAAACATTTGGATGTTTTTGCATATAATTGTTCCTCCTGCAATAGTTTGAGCACCCTGTCAACATGTTCAACATGATCCTTCCAAGACCTGCTGTAGATTAGTATATCATCAAAAAATACTAGCACAAATTTTCTAAGGAAGGGTTTGAAAATGGAATTCATCAACCCTTGAAATGTAGAAGGTGCATTGGTAAGGCCAAAAGGCATGACAAAAATTCATAATGACCCTCATGAGTTCGAAATGCTGTTTTTGGAATATCTTCAGTCTTCATTCTAATTTGATGATATCCTGAACGAAGATCCAACTTGGTAAAATAAATTGCTCCATGTAATTCATCCAATAATTCATCAATCACAGGAATGAGAAATCTATCTTTAATAGTGAGCTTATTGAGCTCCCTATAATCTGGACACATGTGCCATGATCCATCCTTCTTGTGCACCAATACTACTGGAGCAGAGAAAGAACTTTGACTAGGTTGAATTATACCAGCCTCTAACATTTCTCCAATCATACGTTCAATTTCGCTCTTTTGGACATAAGGATATCTATAAGGCCTGATGTTTGGAGGAACACTTCTTGGAATCAAATGAATAGCATGATCATGATCACAAATAGGTGGGATTCCTTTGGGAGTTTCAAACACCTTGGAATGATTGTCCAAGACTTGTTGGAGATCTGCAGAAATAGATGATTTTGATGTTGGAACTTCTAGTGAGCATAATTGTGCAATTACGCCCCGTTGTTCTTTCTTTAGAAGCTTTGTCATGCCATTAGAGCTTATTATCCTTCCTGGCTTCCCTTCAATACCCCGTAGTTCGACTTCCTTTCCTTCTGAAAAGAATTTAAAGAAAAGTTCTTGAAAATTAAAAGCTACCGTCCCCAAAGATTGTAACCATTGTACTCCTAGTACAACATCAGCACCTCCCATAGGAATGGAAAGCATTGGACTAGTCAACACATATTCCCCCATGGTTAGCTTGAATTATGGCATTTTCCAGAGCAATTTATAGTTCCTCCATTTGCAACCATCACTTGACATTCTGGTGCTGGGTATAGGAAACAATTTAATTCCTTGGCTACCTTACAATGAATAAAATTATGGGTGCTACCTGAATCAATCAACACTATTACCTTTTTCTTCTTGATCTGTCCTGCTATCTTGAGAGTTTGAGGAGTGGTAATTCCCGCCAGTGCATTACATGATATGGTCGGATTCATTTCTTCCTCTTCTATGGCTGGTTCCTGGTGTGTATCCTCTTCTTGTTCATTTTCTTCTTCTTCTTCACAATCTATGTAAAATAATTTCTTTTCAGCGCACTTATGACCTTTGGTGTATTTGCTATCACAACTGTAGCAAAGCCCTTTTGCTCTTTTTTCTTCCAATTGTTGTGGTGTCAACCTTGTAGGTTGTGGAAATCTAGGCGTAGCAACACTTCCTTCTTTATAGAATTGAGTGGTAGGCTTCCTTGTCGCCATAATTTTACATTCAACTTTTCTTGCCAAACTGAATGCCTTCTCCAATGAATCAGGTTCCAAAACGCGAACTTCATGTTGGATGTTATCCTTTAAAGTGCCTATGAAGAGATCAATCCTGTGTTCCTCTGGAATATCAGTTACCCTTATATTCAATTTTTGGAAGTCCTCAATGTGCTGCCCCACTAAACCCTTTTGTTTGAGATTTATCAATTGGCTAAGAAGGTGTTGCTCTTTGTATCCTCATAATGTGCTATCATTTCCTCTGTAAAAATTGACCAAGTGACAATTTTTTTACGGGAGCAAAGCCATCGATACCATACAAATGTATTTTGTTCTAAATGTAAAGTTGCAATGCGTACCTTTTGTGTTTTTTGCACATTATTGAGATCAAAATATTTCTCCATCTGTAGTATCCATGTTACGGGATCCTTGCCATCAAACTTCCTCATATCCATCTTTGGAATATGGTGGTTCTTCAATCCAATATTAGAGTTTATGAAATCACGATTAACATTTATTTTGTTCTCATCATGAGTTTCCTCTACTATATTTTCACCATTAGGAATCATTTCTTGTATCAACTTTGTCAAACCTTCCATGTATGCATTTAGATCATTCTTCATGTTTTCCATGTTGTCTTTCATTTTTTCTTCCATGTCCTCCATCTTAGCTTCCACACCATCCATATTAGCTTCCACGCCTTTCTTCAAACCATCCATATTATTCTTCAAACCATCCATCTTCACTTCCACGCCTTTCTTCAAAACTTCCATTTCATTTTTTGCTACTCTTTGCGAGAGCGAAATTTGGTGCACTTGCTCTTGTAATTTTGATATATCATGTTGCAATTCTTCATTTTCATGAGTCATAGTAGAGTATTCTGAGGGCTTAATAGGCGTTGAATTCTTTTTAGGAGGCATTACATAACCCAATATAGAAATATATGCTTAATAGGCCCTTGGAATCACTTCAAACTAATTTTTGACACAAGACTTATGCAATTCGAACAAAAAAATTACACACCTTTTTCTTGCTTCTGAGGAGCTCGATATTGAAACTGAATTATCTCTGTGATTTCAGATCATCAATATTTAAAATTTGGCCCTGGGGTAGCCCTCTAAATCCTCTTTTGAATGCCACTGATCTGACCTGATTTGGATTCTTCAAGACAAATTTATGTCCAATCTCCCAGGATGACCTAATTATGGACTGGTTCAGTAGAGCGAACTTGTACGGCTTGCCACGTGTCATTTTTTCCTCCTTTGGCTCTAAAATTGATAGACATTAAACCACAGTCTATGTACTTGTAGACACTTTTTACAAAAATTCAATCAGATGCTCAGAGAGAGAGTTATGAATATCTTCCCACAATCACCTCTTTGAGATGAAATTCGGGAGCCTGAAAAAGCTCTAACTTCCACAGACCATATCTCCGAAACTATTGCAAACCAAGCTCGAAAATTTTGCGAAGATATTCCTCAAGAATTTGGCTTCACTCCCTAAATATTTCAGCTTCTGAACCTTCGTAGAAAAAATTTTATAACGAAAATTCCACGATGACCTGTTTAGGTTAAATTCAGGAGCCTGCAAAAAGATCTAACTTCCAAAGATCGTATCTCTGAAAATATTGCGAACCAAACTCTGAAATTTTGCAACGATTTTCCTCAGGATTTCAGATTTGTACGCTAAAAATTTCAGCTTCTGATACTTCGTAGAAAAAAAAATTATAGCGCCAATGCCACAATGACCTGTTTGGGGCAGCGAAACCCTAGAATCCAAAGCTCTGATACCAAATGTTGTGAAACCAGCTCCAAAAATAGAATAAAAGAGAGATCAACGCCTTAGAAATCAGCCACTTTGAGGGGGAAACCTCCAGTACATTACATAAATGAACAATTCTTGGATGATACAAATGACAAAACTTCCTTTCTATATATAGGAGTCCATAGGGCCACAATGTAATCCTAGTGGGGCCACAATGTAATCCTAGCCGACCTAACAATAATAATTTAAGGGCACAATAATAACAATATGGGGGTTATGGGGGCACAACAATAACAATAAGGGGGTTACACTAACAACAATAAGGGAATATACTAGTAATATAGGGACCTAACAATATGATCCTAAAGATGTCAAATATGTAGAAGAAAACCTCAAGAATAAGAATGCATACATTGCATCTCTTCGAAAGCAATTCAAATTGCCTTCTACAGAGGATCCCCAAACCGAGGAGATAGAGGAAAGTGAGCAAAATAGAGAGGAAATGTTCAAGCTTATCATTGAGAAGAACATTCAAATTAAGAAGACGGAAGAATAGATTTAAGGTATACTCAAGGAGAAGGAACAGTTTAATCAGTTGGCTATGATTTCAATTTCATATGTACCCTTTACAGTTGTTGTCACAGAGCCAATTTCTTCATCAATAGCAGCAGATTCTACATCAACAGCAGGTGATACAAAAAAACTTATGCAGGATTTGTCTCTTCAAAATCAGGAAATTTAAAAACTTCTGGAGAAATTGAAGAATATAGAAGCTCATAAAATAAAGAATGATACTCTCTATATGGAAGAAATGCATAAATGCCATATGTTAACACAAAAATTTTAGAAGTTATAAAGTGATCTATTGATGGCAGACACCTTGCCCCAAGCCAAGGAAAACATCTGGACAGAAATAAGTCATGCTATGACTAAAGTATGGCCCTCCATACATATTATTTTTTAGTAGGAGTAACTAATCACAAAATGAAAAATAGTCATTGAGTAGGAAAAGGCATCAATTAAACAAAAAATAGTTGAAGCTTCAGATATGATTAAAGTGTTGAATTCAAAGAGTAGAACTGAACTAGAGCAGATTCGTATTACAAATAGAACATAAACCATTTTAGAAATCAAGAAAGTTCCGCAGAAAAAGAATTTGTCAACTCATTTGGAAACCAAGTGCCAAGCTTTGTACACTATTGTCCAAATATTTCACATCAAGTTCAACATGTTGAATCAAAGAGAATTTCCAGGATTAGTAGCACCAAATGAAAGGTTAATCAGTTTAGAGGAGTACTGCAAGAAGATTTATACAATTGCAATTGATAAAGCCAAATTTGCAAGAATTAAAGGTCATCTTACAGGAAAGGATTTTCTAGAGGCTTTAGAGTTTGATTTAATAATCAGAAGTGAAATCAAACATATTTTTATCAATAAGCCTACTTTTGAAAGATATACTGAAGTGGATGAAGTTTTTAGAAGATTGATTAAACTAGATATACCAAGTCATGAAATATGGGATTACTTATGTGAAACCATCGACTAAATTTCATCTCCAATGGCATGCCACCAAAGTAGCATATTTTTGGGCCACGTCATCAACCACTTCCTTGAAGATGGTGACACCTTGACTCAGTAGTTTTTGTATTCCTATATTTTGATACTATTTTTGTAATCTGTTTAGATGCTTCTAAAAGATATAATTTAGTATAAATAACTCTCCATTCGATTTATCAAGGGTTTCACCCTTCGATGAGCACTTTTAAATCAGAATTGTATGAGCTAATATTATTGATGATTAATGAAAGGATTCTAGATTTGTTTCAAATAGTTTGTCTCCTTGCAAATCTTTCCAGATTACATTTCATTCTGTTTTATGCTTATATTTAAGTTTTATGAAGATAAATAGGTAATAGAAAACTGAATTTCAGTCTATCTTAAATCCTTTGAAGTTAAAATATAATTTAGATATTGATTTATTAGACTATCTGTCTATATAATTCCCTCTACATCAATTAATTGACGGTCATCTTCGTAAGGTTAAATATATTTTGTTAAGTTGTAAACATTTTTTGTCAGCCTTTCTTTCTTATGATAAAATAATGATTCAATTTTAATATCTAGTATATCATAGTTTCTTACATGTTTTCCCTTTCACATATGAAAAATCAAATCATTGTTTTGAAGTAAAAAACAACCCTTTATTAATAATCAATAGTATTGAAAGTTTAAAACATCTGCATGTAATTTGTTCATTACATTGGTCATCCAAAACCTCATTTAAAATAAAAAATATATTTTAGATGCTCTGGCATAATTAATTAACCTATAATCATCTCATAGGACAACAATATCATCGGTTGCTAAACTCCATCCCCTTAACCTGGGATGGGTCCACTTGGCCCCGTGTGGTCCCATTTATTATCAAAGAAAAATCATCAAGGGAAACTCAAGAATCCAAGTTCTATAAGGAGTTTATGGATTGGGAAATTCCTTTTCAAATCACATTCCTTTAACCTAACCCTCAAATCCTCACCTCCTTTTCGTAGAAAATCATGTACCTTGCTTAAAGAGAAAGCAAGCTTCATTCTTAATCCTATTCTATGGAAAGGGTCTTTGAGGTCACTTCACATATATTTTTTGATATATCATTTATAAGTGACTTCCTAAATATCAGATCTCCTCCCATCGGTGAAATTCCATACAGATCAGGGAGTCTTAGTTCTGGTAAGATTGGGCTAAGTCTCCATTGTTTCCCTTGACCTAGCAGTTTCCCTCTTGGGAGTCCCTTTTAGGTCCCCTACTGGGTTGAGTGCTAAGAGGGCCCAAAGTGCTTCCAATGCACTTTAATTTAATTTATTTCTTGATTCTAGAGCATGATCATCTTTCCCTGCAAAATACATTGAGGTTCAGGCTGTAATTCTCCTTCTGGCTCCACCTGCAATACATATCATTCAATCACATGATCAACATCTTTCACATACTTCTTGAGTAATGAAACATGGAAAACATCATGGACTTTCACTGTCGAAGGAAGCGCAAGTCGGTAGGACACTGGTCCAATCTTCTCAAGGATGTTGAAAGGCCCGCAATATTGAGGTGCCAGCTTCGCACATGTCCCAATACTCAATGATGTCTTCTTGGGCTTGATGTGCAAGTACACATGTTCCCCAACCTAAAACCCTTTAAACACCCTATGCATAAATCTTCTACCTGTATTATGTTTAATTTATATTCTTATTGATAACCTACATTTCATGTTCCATCTATGTTAACATATATGGTCCAATCAATACCTTGTTCACTGGATCACTCCAACTGATGGTACTATCGCAACTCCACCCATAAACTGCCTCAAACAGATGCATCCTCAATGACTCCTGATACTCATTGTTATACGCAAACTCAACCAATGGAAGATACTCTTCCCACTTCTGTTGTTGATGCATAACGTACATTCTCAAAATCTCCTTGCAAACTTAGTTGACCCTCTTTATCTATCCAGCTGTCTGTGGATGATAAGTTGTAATAAAGTCCAACTTTGTACCCAAAATTGTAAATATATCTTTCCAAAACTTGGAAGTGAACTTGGCATCTCTGTCTGACATAATATTCCTAGGAATACCATGTAACCTCACTATCTCCCTGATGAAAACATGAGCTACCTTGCTATCTGAATTCATAGACTTCAATAGAATGAAGTTAGCTACCTTAGTCAACCTGTCAAGCACAACCATAATAAAGTCATGTTTTTTGTTAAAATTATGCAAATGCGGTCAAATTCCACTCTGTACAGCTCATATGATGAAGATAACAATTGCAAAAGATTCCTCTTTTTGAGAGGACAAAAATTGACCTAAAGATCACCCTATTTGGTAAAGCAGAAGTTGATTTTTGAATTATTTTATTCATTCATCTATAATGGAATGGGTCAGTCCTAAGAACATGTGAAATTGGTTAGGTTTGCCTCAACCCCAAGTGGAACCTCATGAAATCATATTAATAGAATATACATCAAGCTCATTTGGACACAATCATCAATCACTCTCTTCTCTCTTCTATTGTTTGGTTCGCACAAGTTCATCGGAGAAAAGCTTGTGCAAAGTGTCTGAAACTACAAGGTTGAAGCTCGCACATGTCTAGGGTTTCTAAGTCTTTGATGCTTGCATGTAACTAAATTTTTTCCTCCCTAGATGTTGTCATAGAATGGTCATGGGATCATCCGATAAGTCTCGTATGCACGCACATAGTTCTTATGGGTGCGTCCGGGAGGTTGGGGTTTCCGCAATCCAGTTTAGTCCCTAGACGCACGCATTTAATGGTCTAGTAGTGTCGATATATGCCATAAATGCATACACAGAGTGTTTATGGGAGCATCTGGGAGGCTATGGTTTAGGCATAGCAGTTGAATCTTGGACGCCTGCATGCAGTTCTCCTAGGAGCGTCCTGTTCTATCCTAGAAGCACCCATCCAGTTCTTATGATAGTGTCCAAATCTGTCTTAGACACACGCAAAAAGTATCTCAGCATGCATACAGGACCTAAAGATGAGTTATAAGTATGCATAATTGTTCATCAGTGTTCAACAATGTCCATCATAGTGATAGAAGTATCTAGCAGTTAACTACAATCAGCGGTAGTGCATTACAATCCTCATAATTAGGATCTCTGAGTATAAGTATGTTTAAGGTCATATTATGGATGTTTTATTAGTTTAGTTGCATTATGAAGATATGAATCATTGTACTCTCTTTTTCTTAATCATTTGATGATGATCTAAGAAGAAGAATTTCCAAGGGTTTTCCCCATAGTGGGATTTTCCCTGGTCTCAGACCAATCCTGCTGCCTCTATGTCTACATAATTTATTCCTTTGTTCCTTTATGTTATGCTACATAGATGATGATGATGTTATTTTTCTTTCTACATAGTTTCATATTTTGATGGATAATAATTCAAATCTGAATAATGATATAATGTTATGGGTTGAACTTAATGTATTAATGAAGAAGTGCAACTATCAAAGCAAAGAAAAATGTAGCCCTATGAAAAATTAATATGGTATCAGAGCTAGGCTGAAGAAAAGTCATGGAGATCACCCCCATGGAGACACTTTTGATGGAAGCAAGAAGAGGATGGTAGAGATCTAAAATAACTATAGGGTTTGAAGAAAAACCTAGGTATTTCGTACATAAGGGTTTGAAGAAAAACCTAGGTATTTAGTACATAAGGGTTTGATGGTTAGGGTTTGACAAAAACCCTACTTTATGGAAAATATTCAAGGTATGAAACCCTAGCATGGTCAAATTCAAGATATTCAAATACTTGGGATAGTCTCTAGTAGGCTTGGTTGTTGATAAACTTGTTTGAAGACAACTTTGTTATGTGGTCTATGGATGGCTCTTGAAGGTTGGTTCAAGATGGAGAGGATCAGCTCTCATTGAAGGTAAGAATTCCTTGACTTATGGTGCTTCTTTGTGACTTTAATCTTGTTTATACTTTTGTATCTAATTATGGTGATTATTTCTTATACTTCTTGCATGTATACTTTGATCACATGGATGTTTCTAACCTCCTTTATGAGATGTGATAAGTTTATCCTTCTTAAGGATCATTTGAGATGAAGTTGGATCTGGAAAAGGAAAAAAGGCACCAGATGAAAATATGACGAGCACTATAAGATGCATATGTGAAGGTGTAGAGGTATTTGAATACTACAAGGTATGCATTGTATACTATTTCAATGTTATTTTTCAGCTAAAATATTGAATAGCAAAGTTAGCCCTATGATATGTTGAGAATTTATCCTCATATATTTCATGCATGCATATGAAACTGATTTGGAAATATGGTTCCTATGATGAAATGGTGATCCTGGTATTGAACATTTTTATCATGATGATCTTCTTGAAGGCTACTTATTTTTTATCTTGGACATAATGGTATACTTGATGTATGGCTAACATCTATCTCTTGGATACGTTGAAGAAGGCAAGCACCTTGACTCTAGTAAATGATACTCTTGACACTTGAAATGCATAGGATATGATGGTTCTCATATATAAGGTTACCTTATTGCTTTCTATATATAATGGTATTGATAATGTTTATGACAAGCATGATGGAAGTATGAAGAAAGGGTTGACACACTTTTTGTTTTGGTAAAGTTTTATTGAATGACCTGACTTGATCCCATTGGTCATGATAAGCATGGTAACCATGATGATAGAGGTATAACTATGAGATTGATATTTTATATCTCTTACTACCTCTGGTCATGTCTAGATGGCATATGGTGAAACTGAATGCCATAACTTGATGGATTGTCTCGATATAAAGTGTTATTGTGTTCATGATGTCACATCTGCCTTCTTCCCTAATCTTTCAATTATAACCCTTGATAAAATATTGTTGATATGATGTTGATGACCATGATAGATATATTTTTATGATCTAAAAGATATTTTATTGTATAACACTAGTAGATACAGGTTGGTGACATGAATGAAGATGAATAAAGTGGATCCCTAGTCAGAGGGAGAATATCTTCTCAAAATTCTTACTCATATTGATATTTTCATTATGTATTGTTGAAGTATGATCTATGTGCATCTGATACCATTGAAATGTGGCAAAGTCTTAAATATGATGCTCGTACAAAAATTAGGGTTCTTGTTCCAGACGCAACCACGTAATTGGGAGATTTCATCCCTCGACGCATGCATATTGAGGCCAAGGTAGTGTCCATGAAGCTAAAGACACTCCCATGCTAACCTGAAGGGATTTTTCAGGGGATTGAATACAATCAACCATCATCCAAGTTCTTTTGAAGTTGTCTGAACTCTGAATCAAGGTGTCTCTAACATATTCTTCCACTGTAAACTGAATTCTGAAGTTGTTGGGCTGAATTGTTGATCACATTAAAATGAAGTATTGTGCATGAAATCATATGTTCACCTGGAAGATGTCAATATTGTAAATGTGTTGCAGATAACCGTAACAGATACAAGCAGGAAAAGATTGAATGGTTGTTGTTTGCAGGTGACCGGGACATATATATAGATATGTCATTATGTTTGAATTTTGTGCTACTAAATATTTGGCATATTGATATAGATGAGTTGTGACATGATGCTTAACAATGACTTAGAACTTTGAATTGATGATTGAGACATGTTTTTGGACTCTAGATTTCTCTATGATAACAAATTTGGACTTGACTTGATGACTAATGATTTGATCTGATGATTGTTGATTTTCCTTGATGTCAATGCTATGTAGGCATAGTGACCTTCAATGACTTATTTGGGTATTCGGAAAAATGGTTTTGTATTGGCCTCTTTCTCCTAGCACAATGGTTGAAATATTGATAGTTTTGATTCAGTGTGAATATGGAACCTGCATTAATGATCCTTGGTGTATGCATCAACATCTAGTGAAAAAAATGACTTGTAATTGCATAATAGATGACAGACTTTTTGGCATGATCATAAATAAAGTCAAGACTTGATATGAGGTCTACCTTTCACCTTGTTGAAATAATTGATACTATGATGACTTTGATAATATTTTTGATCTGGATTCAAAACTCTGATGAACTGACTTCGTTGATAAAAATTGATTTATCTAAGGTTGATTATGTTGCAATCATTGCATGAAGCAAGCTCCCTGATCCAAATATGTCCATCTGACGAAGTCAGGATGATGAATTCCAAGTGTTGGCGAAGAAACAGGTCTCGCATGCAAGACCTAGGTTCAGAGGTTGGAGCCAACAAGGGTATCCGCTGTAGTCTAGAACCAGGCCGGCATTATCACCCTACTCCGGAGAGCAGAGAGTCTCACCCGAGGTGTGCCGCAACCGCATGCAAGAGGGGAAGAGATCAATGGTGATGGAGGGATCCGCAACTCATGATTAACATAGAATTGATTGCATCAACATCACATATAGACAAGAACATTCAGAATATAGATTAGGTATTAAGCAAACAAAATTAAAAAGCATCACATACATCATGCATGCATGTAACTCATAATATCAGACAGCAACCCGCAAGTATATTAATAATCTTCAACCCAAAACCATAGTTACATCGCTTCCACAGCAAGAGCTTTACAAATCTGTCGCAGACATCTTATGGGACAGAAAGATAGATAAGAACAGCCTAGGAACTATAGAGGTATCATGCTCAGAATGGATTCTCGCTGCAGCATCTACTCAATCCTCTTCAGTTGCTCTACATCCGTCTCTTATGTCACATTCGTCCCTTCTTTCGGCTGGGTGACTGCTATTTATTCACCCGCCATCGCAACTGCTAGTTCCTATTGTGTTCTTATTCAACGGCTTCCGGCTTCTCTCTTGTTATCTATGAGTTATACTTTCTGTATTTCGCTGTATATTTTCTCCGTCTGTGCTTTTGCTTCTGCTTTCTTCAGTTATCTCTTGCTTCCTCGCCACCTTGGTAGCTCTGCTACTCACTGTAGTTGTGACTTGGTTGTGACTACCATGTGTCTTTCCGCAACCCAAAATCTGTCCTTTATTCAAAATTCAAAATATTCAAAACAAGTATTCAAAACAGGGGCCCCAACAGGCCCCGACCACAGTTTCTTGACTCGTCCTCGAGTCAATCACAAATCACTATTTCTATCTTCATCGCCTCGCTGGACCCCGTGCCTTGTTCTTGTTGTGTGCCTTCAACCTGTTGTCCAAACAAGGGCCCCAACTCCAAGACTTTGCTGAACATTGTAGCCTTGAGCTCATTAAATTTCGACACATCTTTTTGCCACCCTTGTAACAATGAATCAGTCTCTGCAGCAATCTTGGTGACAGCCGCCTCCTCTACATGCACCGGTACAGTTCCGAACACCGTGCCGATTTGAGTTTCGGCCTCGGCGGCTAGCTGCTGCATTTTCCTAGCACTGCGTTGGAGGGGCGGGCGGAGCTCACGGATTACTTGCTTGGCCACTACTGAGTTGGCCTCTGTCTGCTCGATCTGCACTTCTAGAGCGTCCGCCTGGGCATATAGCTAGTCCAATCACGCGGGGTCCGTGGCCTCTTGGGTTTCCCTCGAAATTTGCTGCAGCTGCGCTGAAATTGGTTATGTTTTAACTGTCAGAGCCATTGAGCACTCCTGAAGACCCTTCAGGAGGTCGTAGGCGTCACGCGCTGCAGAGTTGAGAGTTTCCTACATTTGGTTGACCTGGCCTTCCTTTTCGGCAATTTGTGTTGTATAAACTACCTCTGGATCGGGCATCCTGGCCGGGCTATTAACGCTGCGTGAAGCTCCACATTTTCCTTGTGGAGGCCATTGAGTGCGATCCGGAGGTGGAGGGTTTGTTCCACGATACTTGTCTCAGGAAAATTTGTAGGCAGCTGAGTATAATGAGCCTCGACGGCTGGCCATAATTCTGAAAACACCATGGTGACTTGTTCTATCTGCCTTTGCAGCTGCCCCTGTGCGGTTGTGAGCTAGTCGCCCTGTTCAGTAAGCGCGGCGATCTGCTGTTGTTGTTCGTCGCACCTTTGCTGTAGTTCAGAATGAAGCCTTTTGGCTTGCTGGGCCGCCCTCTGGATAAAGAAGTACAGCTCAGCTGTACCCCATGTTTCTAAATTGGCACCCCCCCGAAGTGCTCTAGTCCGGCCTCCTTTCCTGCAAGGGTTGCCCACTAGCAACTGATCGATTAGAATGCTCTGGAGGGGATGGCAGCGGGGTCTGTTGGTGCGCTGAGTTGGCCATATTCAAGTCTGGCCATTCCTGTCGATCTGTATTGACAACATGTGGAGGTATAGTGGGCTCAGGCTGAGCCCCAGCTGAGTCGGTAACAAATTGTGCCATTTGGGTAATTATATCGGACAAAGAAACTTGGGGTTCTCCAGCGGGGTCGACCAGTGGTACTACTGCGGCAGTACTGGAGTCAACCTCGGCCCCGTGGTCCCCATTAAAGAGTTCTCGGATGATTGGGTCGTACACGGTGGCGGATGAATTGGATGGGGCAGATGAAGTGGTAGGTGGAGGTGGAACAGTGCGTGGTGGTGGGAGTCGAATATTGATAAACTCTGAGGGGTGAATGAGCAGTTCTTCCTGTATCGGCACCCCGGTACTCGATGATAGTGGTGGATCCTCCTCAGTGAGGTCCACCACCGGACTCGCTTCGATGGTGCGGGCCCGCTTGGCCTGAGGAGCTTCTAATTGATCTGTAGACTTGCTCTTCTCCCCCATCGGGGTTATGATCGGGCTTGAAGAATTAAATAAAACAGTCTGGAAATAGTCTAACATGCAATCGAGACATCTGCGACATTCTGAGAAAGCCCTGTAAGCCGATGGATATCCTCAGCATGAATGGGAATTTCCTTGTTCAACCACAAGGACCCATTCTGGATGCGGCTGAGTAGGAACTTAGTGCACTGCATAGCCGGTCCTGTGGTCCCGAAGACCAGAAGATTTCTTAAGTTCAAAAGAGAAGATTGCTGGAGGCCCCGAAACTCTGGTAAAATTCTGTTGGCGGAGTGCCCGGCTGTGGTGAAGTAATGTTCCATATATACCTGCGATTTGAGTGTCGGGAACTCGAAAGAGTCTGAGAGGTTTTCATCTATCAGGGCCACATTATCGTATTTCCCGACAAGGGACTCCGTCTTATGAATCCTGCTGTCGAACTCTGGTTCTAGGAAGGCTAGGTGGGCTTTCGGCATTTTTGCTCGACGCTGATAAACTTGCAGAATTCATCTCGGCGTCTTCTCTTGGTGTTGTGCATCTGGATACTTCTATTCCTCTAGTTCTGCTTCAATTTCTAATTCTAACTGCTCCGGCATTCTCGTGCTTTTTTCCATGCAATTTATGTAATTACCTGGCACGAGTGAAGTTGATGAGACCCCATAACGAGTTAATTCCTGTTGGAATTCTTCTCGGTGATAATGGTGTGATCAATCACGTGCCAATGTGTATTCTGACAGTTGCTAACGGTGGCATGGGGAAATGGGCGGACGCGACGACTGAGGTTACTGCAAATTATGGAAAAATGATTATTGCGAGGTTACTTCCAATTATGGTAATTTATGCTACAAATCTAGACGATCCTACGAACTGACACAAGTACTGACTGAAATGACATGGACTGACGTTGACACGTTTATTGATCCTACAGGGATGACACGCTGGACACGCCCCTCCCCTACCACAGTCAGTTGCGGTGTTGTCCCTGCAACAGAGCGGTTATTGACAAGCTATGCATGAACAAGAAATACTACCTATGCTCATCCCGGTTGCGGGAGAGTTATTCAACTACAATACTCTACAGGTTCTATCGGTTGCAAGAGTTATTAATGAAGAGTGAAAGAAACTTACTCCTGGTAGGGTTTCAGGCATGCGCCATTCACCCACCCAGGTAAAACAGTATCGTCCAGCTGAGCCAACTGAACAGCTCCGGAATCTCTAATCTCGATGATGAAGTAAGGTCCCATCTAATGCATCTGCAGCTTTCCTGGGAAATTCTGGATCTTGCTGTCATATAAGAGGACCTTTCCTCCAACCTGGAACATTTTTTTCTTGATGTGGTAGTCATGGCATGCTTTTTGCCTGTCCTTCTGAACCTTCTAGTGAAATTCGGCTAGAAACCGGGCCTCGTCCAGTTCTTGCAATTTGTGGAGGCGCTCCTGTAGCGACTCCTCTTCCGAAAACTTGAGGGATGTGGCAATTAAAATACTCGATACGGTGAACTCAATGGGAATCACAACTTCCCGGCCATACACCAGCTGGAACGGTGTCTGATTGGTCAAGCGCTTCATCGTAGTCCGGTAGGCCCATAGTGCAGCTGGTAGCCGCTCATCCCAGTCATCCCGCCGGGCATTGCAGATCTTTGTCAAGCCCTTTTTAAGGATTTTATTGAAGGCTTCAACAGTACCATTGGCCTGCGGGTGGTATGCGCTGCTTTTGTGATGTTGAATCATGAATGTGTCCAGCAGCGATTTGATCGTGTCATTAATGAAATGCGTACCCTGATCACTGGTTAAACTTCGCGGACAGCCAAACCGGCTGATGATGTTTTCAAATATGAATAGTGCTGCGGTATCCGTCGTGCAGTCCCGTACCGCCACTACCTCAGCCCACATGGTGAGGTAGTCGATTGCGGTAATGATGTACCGGGCCTTGGAATGCCTGGCGATCGGGGCGATGGGACCTACGAAGTCGATAGCCCACTTCTCGAACAGCCACAACACATGCACCGGGTGTAGCGGGAGCTCGTCCCTGTGAGAGGGCCTCCCCGTTCACTGACAAACATCGCATTTCTTAACAAAATTCTTACAATCGGTGTGGACCGCCAACCACCATAGGCCAACTTGAAGCACCTTCCTGGCAGTGGGTTTCGCCCCCACATGCCCGCCTGCAATTCCACTTTGGCATTCCAACATTATGGCTTCACGCTCGTAGTCGAGTATACATCTGTGCAGAAGCTCATCGAGACCCAATTTGTATATCTTCCCTGCAATCAATTGATATTCGACAGCGCGAACGACCAAGTGTCGCTTCTGAAGCGGGGTGTAGTGCTGAGGGCACTGCCCCGTGGTCAAATAAGTTGCGATATCGGCCAAATAATCGGGTACGGCTTCGACGCGGAAAAGATCAGCATCCGGCAGCTGATCATCGAGAGATTCGTCGCTCTCCCCTGTATCCAACAGGGATAAATGATCGGGTCCGACGTTCAACCTCCTAGGCTTGACGATCACTTCG
Source organism: Pinus albicaulis (assembly GCA_034641835.2). Lineage (NCBI taxonomy): Eukaryota > Viridiplantae > Streptophyta > Pinopsida > Pinales > Pinaceae > Pinus > Pinus albicaulis. Next base: position 147,465,761 of record CM076580.1, read on the forward strand.
AATGTAAATTCTTGGAAGAGTAGGAGCCACCGACAGATCCGTCCTTCCAAGACGGGCTTATTGACCAAGTACTTTAACGCAGAATGATCCGTAAAGAAATTTAATTTTCCTCCTAAAAGATAGTGGCGGAAATTCTGGAGTGAATACACCATTGCAAGGGCCTCCCACTCGGTAGTGGTGTAATTCTGCTTTGCGTTAGACAGCTTACGGCTGGCAAAGTAAACTAGGTGGTCAACTGTCGTTTCACCTGGTTGCGCCAAGACAACCCCAAGTGCAATACTGGAAGCGTTAATATGCACGTGGAACTGCTTATCCCAATCCAGGTGAACCAGAATGGGCGTCGTTGCCAGTTTTTCCTTCAAGGTGTCAAGGGCCATCCGACACTCCTCTGTCCACTGGAACACTTTCGATTTCCGCAGGAGCGTTTCTAAGGGAGCAGTGATCTTCGCATAGTTTCGGATAAACCGTCGGTAATAACCTGTGTGCCCTAGAAATGCCCGCAACTGCTTCACCGTTTCAGGGGCTTCCATGTGGACGATCACTGCTACCTTGGCGGGGTTGACGCAGACCCCTTCTTTGCACACCACGTGTCCTAACAGTGTGCCGAAAGGAACACCAAAAATGCATTTTTTCAAGTTCAAGGAAATCTGCAACTGGCGACACCGATCGAACATGATACACAACAGGGTGGTGTGGTTCTTCAACAAACTCTAGACAGTCCAATCGTCCATGTAGACTTCTAGGAACTTGTGGATATACTCCCGGAAAGCAGCGATGACGATCCGGGAAAACTCGGCCGGGGCGTTCTTCAATCTGAACGGCATCACGTGGTATGCGAACGATCCCCACTCGATGGTGAACGTTGTCTTCGTCTTGTCCTCTTCCACAATGCGCACCTGATGATAGCCCGAAAAGCCATCAGTGAAGGAGTAAGCTTCATTTCCCGCAACATGATGCAATACTTCGTTGCTGAAAGGAGTGGGAAACGGATCATGGATGCAGGCATTTTTCAGACTTCGGTAGTCGACACAAACTCGAATTTCTGACTTATCCTTCTTATTCTGAATGATGATAGGACTCACCCACTCCGCTTCTTCCACTGGAAAGATTAGACCTGCTGCCAACATCTTATCGATCTCCATCTTGACCTTTTCCTTGATCCGCAGGTTCAACCAATAGGGTCGATGCTTCACAGGCCTGACGTCCGGTTTCAGCACAATACGCATTTCTCCAAGGCCACCTTTGATGCCCTTCAAATATGCAACTGATGAAGGAAATAGGTCCTCGTATTCCTGGAGGAGGCTAAAAATTTTATTGGTCGTCTCCTCGTCCCAGTAATCCCCAACCGTAGCCATTTTGGGTTTCTCCTCCATACCGATGTTCAAATTCTTTCTCTTCAGCGGGAGTAGATGAATGCCCTTAGTGGTTGGCTCGTATTTTATGCTTCGCTTACCTTCCTTCTCTTCGAAGTACAGGTGCCTTAGATCCTCCAGACCATCATCGTCTGGATCGCCATCGATCCGCTAGCAAGCCAACTCAAACCTGCCCTCAAGATGAAATGTTAAGGTGCTCTCGTCAGTCCCCGGATCACGGAGAAGTAGTACCCCATTGATAGCTTGTAATGCCTGGGACACCAGCTCGATCTCTCCTTTGAAGGAAACGCACTGCACAAATTTTCTCGCGACTTCCTACCAGGAGCTGGTCCCTCTTTTCCTCTCTTCTTCTAAGTACCACGCTTGGGGAATGGTATCTAAAGAGTGGACGAACCGATGTACCCACAGTTCTTCCGAGTACCCTATACTTCACCACTTCTCCTCACAGGTTTCCAGGTGGTCCTTTGGATCAGACGTCCCGCGGTACCTATGCCTGTTGCACGGTCCTTCGTCTTCTTTGAACCGTGCCCTCAAAGCCTCCGCCACACAACTCCACCGCGACAGGGTGTTGTGGTGATTTTTCCACCACCTGGCTGATGTGGACTGTAGCGCCACGTCCAAGAGTGGTATCATGCTTCCTTCTAGTACCGTGTCTTCTACTTTTGCAATGAAGGTATTGACGGCTTGCATGTTTGACAAGGTGGGGTACTCTCGGATCTCTGCGCCAATCCAATGAACTCGAGAAATATTGGCACACCTCCTAAAAGATAGTGGCAGAAATTCTGGAGTGAATACACCATTGCAAGGGCCTCCCGCTCGGTAGTGGTGTAATTCCGCTTTGCGTTAGACAGCTTACGGCTGGCGAAGTAAACTAGGTGGTCAACTATCGTTTCACCTGGTTGCGCCAAGACAACCCCAAGTGCAATACTGGAAGCGTTAATATGCACGTGGAACTGCTTATCCCAATCCGGGTGAACCAGAATGGGCGTCGTTGCCAGTTTTTCCTTCAAGGTGTCAAGGGCCATATGACACTCCTCTGTCCACTGGAACACTTCTGATTTCCGCAGGAGCGTTTCTAAGGGAGCAGTGATTTTCGCATAGTTTCGGATAAACCGTCGGTAATAACCTGTGTGCCCTAGCAATGCCCGCAACTGCTTCACCGTTTCAGGGGCTTCCATGTGGACGATCACTGCTACCTTGGCGGGGTTGACGCAGACCCCTTCTTTGCACACCACGTGTCCTAACAGTGTGCCGAAAGGAACTGCAAAAATGCATTTTTTCAAGTTCAAGGAAATATGCAACTGGCGACACCGATCGAACATGATACGCAACAGGGTGGTGTGGTTCTTCAGCAAACTCTAGACGGTCCAATCATCCATGTAGACTTCTAGGAACTTGTGGATATAATCCCGGAAAGCAGCGATGACGATCCGAGAAAACTCGGCCGGGGCATTCTTCAATCTAAACGGCATCACGTGGTATGCGAACGATCCCCACTCGGTGGTGAACGTTGTCTTCGTCTTGTCCTCTTCCACAATGCGCACCTGATGATAGCCCGAAAAGCCATCAGTGAAGGAGTAAGCTTCACTTCCCGCAACATGATCCAATACTTTGTTGCTGAAAGGAGTGGGAAACGGATCATGGATGCAGGCGTTTTTCAAACTTCGGTAGTCGACACATACTCGAATTTCTGACTTATCCTTCTTATTCTGAATGATGATAGGACTCACCCACTCCGCTTCTTCCACTGGAAAGATTAGACCTGCTGCTAACATCTTATCGATCTCCATCTTGACCTTTTCCTTGATCCGCAGGTTCAACCAATAGGGTCGATGCTTCACGGGCCTGGCGTCCGGTTTCAGCACAATACGTATTTCTCCAAGGCCACCTTTGATGCCCTTCAAATATGCAACTAATGAAGGAAATGGGTCCTCGTATTCCTGGAGGAGGCTAAAAATTTCCTTGGTCGTCTCCTCGTCCCAGTAATCCCCAACCGTAGCCATTTTGGGTTTCTCCTCCATACCGATGTTCAAATTCTTTGTCTTCAGCGGGATTAGATGAATGCCCTCAGTGGTTGGCTCGTATTTGATGCTTCGCTCACCTTCCTTCTCTTCGAAGTATAGGTGCCTTAGATCCTCCAGACCATCATCGTCTGGATCTCCATCGATCCGCTAGCAAGCCAACTCACACCTGCCCTCAAGATGTAATGTTAAGGTGCTCTCGTCAGTCCCCGGATCACGGAGAAACAATACCCCCTTGATAGCTTGTAATGCCTGGGACACCAGCTCGGTCTCTCCTTTGAAGGAAAATCACTGCACAAATTTTCTCGCGACTTCCTACCAGGAGCTGGTCCCTCTTTTCCACTCTTCTTCTAAGTACCACACTTGGGGAATGGTATCTAAAGAGTGGACGAACCGATGTACCCACAGTTATTCCGAGTACCCTATACTTTTCCACTTCTCCTCACAGGTTTCCAGGTGGTCCTTTGGATCAGACGTCCTGCAGTACCTGTGCCTGTTGCGCGGTCCTTCGTCTTCTTTGAACCATTCCTTAAAAGCCTCCGCCACACAACTCCACCGCGACAGGGTGTTGCGGTGATTTTTCCACCACCTGGCTGATGTGGACTGTAGCGCCACATCCAAGAGTGGTATCCTGCTTCCTTCTAGTACCGTGTCTTCTACTTTTGCAATGAAGGTATTGACGGCTTGCATGTTTGACAAGGTGGGGTACTCTCGGATCTCCGCGCCAATCCAATGAACTCGGGAAATATTGGCACACCTTCGCGCGTTGGTCTCATACCCACCTTGCTGCCAATCTTCCCATGCTAGTTCCGATCCCAACTCCAAGCTATGAACACTGCACCAACTGACGGAGCTGGTCGCGGTTGGGTTAATATAATCCTCCTGCTTCCCTGCTGTCATCTGATAGAGGTTTTACAACATCTGAGCATCCTCCCGGTTATCCACCGTTTCTGTATATCTTGGGCCTTGATACGGGTCGAGAGGCTGAGTGACCCGGACCTCTCCATCTTCGAAGATCATCAGCTCCTTTTTGAGGTTGATGATAGCGTAATTCTCAAAATCCCAATCGATGCCTAACAGGGCAGGGTAAGGATCCTTGTCTCCCATAATATCAATAACTTCAAAATCTGTGTAAGTCTTCACCCCTCCAATGTCGACCTCGACATCCTCGAGTCGGCCGATCGGCACAATGTAGTACCGGTTGGCCATTCTAAGCTGGATTAGTAAGTAGGTCAACCGTGGCCGGCCAAGAGCCTCCCATGTCTTCTGCGGCAGGATATTGACGTCAGATCCTAAGTCAAGCATAGTGTCGCTGATCAGGAATCCCGCAACCTGCGTGTTAAGTCAGAACTCTTTTCCCGTTCTTCGCTTGTTCTGCTTGACCCGTTGGACGTACTGGGGAGCTGTGTTCACAGGTTCCCCTAGCCCTGTATTCCCCTGCAGTACATCTTCCAAGGTACGCTTGAGCTGTTGCCGCATCGCAGCATTGTCAACAATCTTGAGGAATAACTAGAGCCATTCCTCAATAAAGGTTCCCGAAGCGCTCTGCCCACTAAGATCAGTCGTCAGGGGTACCTCCAGGCCTTTGGCTCCCCTCAGCTGAGTAAATGTCTCTACCGCATCCTGGAAGTACTTCTTCTGTGCATCCAGCCTGATTAACTGGTTTGGGGAGGCTGGCCATATAGCCCGTGCCGACTCCTTTCCATGAGCATCCTCCCTCGTCTTCTTACCGCCTCTCATCACGATAGCTATGTTCTACATGGCCGGATTCGCGGTCCCCCGAGGTTCAGAGTTGACCAGATTTGTGGCCCTCTGTCGTGCCCATTCCTCCCACTTCTTGATAAGTTCTGGGCAGTCCTCTGTTGCAACTGGGAACACCATGGTCATCGGGGAAGGGGAAATTCCTGGGCCACGTGACCCTCCTAGTCACAATTGTAGCATTTCAGCGGACCCTGCCCCCCTGTGCGGTCGCCGCGCATACTGCCTCCTCAGCCCCTGGAAGCCTCTTTCACCCGATAGGAGGGTCGGTCCAACCGATCCGCTAGAGCGTCAAGAGCTCTGTACTACTCAGTGTTATGAGTCGTGGAAGCACAAAAATCATAGTATGCATTGTTTGGGACGTTGGAGTACTTATGTAGAATTGGGCACATCCGAGGTTGATGCCCCATCGTCCGAAAAATTTCACAATATTTCGTGGCGGTTGGGTTTGGTTGAGGTGGGAACCCTGCATAAGGCTGTTGCAGCTAGTATACCCCCTGCGGGTTCATTTCCGCTCCACCCCCCATAGGTGGACCCCCCTAGATTGCCGCGACAGAGGGTCCCACACCTGTGCCACGCAACCGGGGACACTCGGTTGCGACGTGGCCTTCAACCAGGCAGTGAGCGCACCAAACATTTGGCCTGGCTGGTCTTATAGGCTGCATCTCCTTGAGCTTTTCAGTCATACTGGCGATCTGATGTTGCAATCCTACCAAGGAAGGATCCTGCGGGGCCGACCCTCCTTGATATTCCTGAGGGTAGCCCGCCATGGCCTTGATCCTCATGGCCTGCTCCAAAGCGTCCTGCAAGTTGTCAATCTTCTGCTGGGTGAGGGGGGTCTGTGTCAAGGGAAGAAAAGCCTTGATGAACTAATCCCTCTGATGGTTTGGGTCAATCGGGTAGCTGAGTTTCCCGATCGCATCCTTAAATCGGCGCATCAGCTCCCATGCAGTCTCCCCTTCTTTCTGCTTAATCTCCCAGAGCTCGGACAGACCTTGCTGGTCTGTCTGGGGAAGCTTAAATTCGCGGACAAAATCCCGCTTAACGTCAGCGATTACTGGATTCGGATGGGCCTCGGACCACTTGATGAACCATCGCAGAGCCCTTTCTCCAAGCGTGGTTTGGAACTCTATTAACTTCCCTGCATTTGGTGTCTGTTGAGCCCTCCATATGGCTTCGCAGAGATACCAGTGTTGCTCCACATCATCGTTGCCTCGGCCAGAGAATTCTAGATACCGGGTGAATGAATCGGCCATATTTGCTTACGAAGGGGTGACCAGAATAAACCCTCCGGGTCCTGGTTGTGTGACTATACCACTAGGAACTGTAATACTACTAGTAACACCGCTACTAACATGCGACACTGAACTGCTGTGCAGTCGACTTAATGCTTGTAACTTAACGAAAATATTACTCAAAGGTTGATAGAGTACCAGGGGAAGGTAGGGATCCTTGCCGTGAAAATTTTGGGAAGTAGGGTTGCCTGGAAAGATGAATGCTGACCACTATTGAAACAACTGCTACATCACGACATACCATTCACCATCGGAACTTTCTTCAGGATGCACACCTGCATCGTCTTCGTCAGTCGTCGTCTCCCTTTCTCTCCTAGCTGGGCTCCCATGCACCCGTCGCACTCCCACAGCGGTCCCTTCCCTCTCCCGAGTATCCGCCTGGGTGTCCATACTTCCTATCCTCTGAGGTGCCTCCTTATGATTCTTCCTATTGTCTTCTCGTCGCTTCAACTCCCGCATCACCCTTTCTCGCCACCTGTCGGCGATCTACGCCCTCCGATGTGCATGTCGCTCCCTCAACTTCCTTGAGGCCTCAGCATCCATTCCCCTCTCCCCCTGCTTCACACTTCACTTAGCATTTGTCACTTCAGCCCTTCCCCCAGCACTGGAGGATTACGCTTCCATGCTCGATTTTTGGAATTCCATCAGCCCTTCGTCCACCATCAAGGCCTTAATCCACAGCGGAATCTCCTTGAGCAGCTTCCCTCTCAGCCCGGAGTGGAAGATAGCCTCAGCCTTCGAGAAGGATTGGTAGCACTCTGCGGCGAACTCCACAATATATCCGTCCAAAGTGGTCTCTACCCAAAAATCCACCGCGCGAGTGAACTCAGTATCCAACCGATGCAGGGCTACCAGATCCCCGTGCACCCACTTGCAGTTTATACTCCGCGAGCTATCCCTAGGTACCATGGTCTGCAATCTCTGCAACCAATTGTAGAGGTCACTAGGGAATTTTCCCCAAAGGATCTCGTAGGTATCACTGGCGGAATCCAAGAAAAGGACGAGATCCCTGAGCACCCTCTCCTTTTGATTCGTCAACTCCGCTTGCTGAGCAACAAACTGGTCCAGATGGTTATCCCACCACCGCCGAATTTCTCCTTCGAATATCCTCGAGACCATGATCTAGTTCCCCTCATAACGTGTAGGGTTCCAGCAACGGAACCATTTTTTGGCGAAGAAACAGGTCTCGCATGCAAGACCCAGGTTCAGAGGTTGGAGCCAACAAGGGTATCCGCTGTAGTCTAGAACCACGCCGGCATTATCACCCTACTCCGGAGAGCAGAGAGTCTCACCCGAGGCGTGCCGCGACCGCATGCAAGAGGGGAAGAGAAAAATGGTCATGGAGGGATCCGCAACTCATGATTAACATAGAATTGATTGCATCAACATCACATATACGCAAGAACATTCAGAATATCGACTAGGTATTAAGCAAACAAAATTTTAAAGCATCACAGACATCATGCATGCATGTAACTCATAATATCAGACAGCAACCTACAGGTATATTAATAATCTTCAACCCAAATCCATAGTTACATCGCTTCCACAGCAAGATCTTTACAAATCTGTCGCAGACATCTTATGGGACAGAAAGATAGATAAGAACAGCCTAGGAAATACAGAGGTATCATGCTCGGAATGGATTCTTGCTGCAGCATCTGCTCAATCCTCTTCAGTTGCTCTGCATCCATCTCTTCTGTCGCATTCGTCCCTTCTTTCGGTTGGGTGACAGCTATTTATTCACCCACCATCACAACTGCTAGTTCCTCTTATGTTCTTCTTCAGCGGCTTCCGGCTTCTCTCTTGTTATCTATGAGTTCTGCTTTCTGTCTTCCGCTGTATCTTTTCTCCATCTGTGCTTTTGCTTATGATTTCTTCAGCTATCTCTTGCTTCCTCGCCACCTTGGTAGCTCCGCTACTCACTGTACTTGTGACTTGGTTGCAACTGCCATGTGTCTTTCCGCAACCCAAAATCCATCCTTTATTCAAAATTCAAAATATTCAAAACAAGGGCCCCAACACCAAGGTATGGCTTTGATTTAGATTATGGTTTTAGTTCTACATACTAATGGTCTACTCGTGATAGGTGATGAGCCTCTGATAAACTAAGTAACAAGGATATGGCCCCTGAATCTCGAAATGATGTATCATGGCATGATGAATCAGTTTCTGAAATTTGGGAAATAAATTCTCTATTGCAAATTTGTAAATCCTTGTATACTCCGATTTAAAGTTCAAAATGTTGTTGAACTTGAAATGGTATATAAAAATTGATTCAGTCATTGATGTTCTATTTTTAACATCCATCTGTATATATATGATGTGCATAGAACCTGAATAAATTCATGATTGAGTTTCTTCATTCACATAGAATTTCCACCAAACATCCTTTGAAATATCTGCATGAAATTTTTTTATCAAAAATACTCAAATATTTCTCCCATGATATGTGATTGCAAGGATGTATTGTTGTTTTTTTTATATTATTGTTGAAGAGAACATTTTATATGTTGCTTTAATATGAGATCTACCATGATATCTTGGATGAGAGATCCATAGCACAACTCAGATTGAGTATGATGTTGCTAGTATGGCTAGTTGAGAAACTTCGTCTGATCAAGATCTGAATATGACATAGATACATTGTGATGTTAGAGAATGTCATATATATAGTTGGCACTAAGATTTCTCCATATATTGAGATAGTGCAGTTGTTCAAGACAAGCTTAGGCTTGTGATTTATACCTCCTTGAGAGGGAGGATGATTATAGTATATTTTTTTATTTATATTATTATCTATGTTCTAACATAATATTTGATTTGATGTCTTGTATGAATAGGAATTAGTTGTTATTGAGACAAGCAGATACCATATTTTTGTGTGATGAGAGTAGCGTTAATCGAGGACACTAAGCCAAACCTTCCTCCATGTCTAATCTCACAGGGTGAGGAATTTAGACAACGGGCTCCTTGGATTGAGGTAACTTTGGACAATATGGTATGACCCCTATATATTACCCATAGGATTATAGATTCTTGCTCCCATGTGTGGTATTTGCAAAGTATACCCCAATTGGCATCATACCCACAAGCATGGCTTTTCAAGAATACCGCTCCATGTTTTGCCAATGGGTTGAGAGTGTACTTGGGGTGTACAACCCAAGTAGATTATGATGTTGGTTTTCTACCACATGACTATTCAGGGTCATCAATGGGAACATCAGTAGGCAATAGGATAGGTTGATATAACACTATGTGGTTCAAGGTTGAGATTCGGCTCCCCGATGTGATCCCAGGGTCGAGACAGGCTCCCCTGCATGTTTGGATATCCTGTTGCTCGATATGGGGTTGCAGATGTATATCTCCCTCATGATATTATGGGTCAGATGTGGTTATTGGTTGAGATGTGATCCTTGATGATACGTTCTTCAATTATGATTGATGATTATATTCCAGGTAGTATCCCGTTGGCAGTGATTTAGGGTAGTAGCCTGATGAATAAAGGGTGGTAGCTTAAGCTCCCCTGCAGTAGCAAATTATTCTTCGAAGATTTGAGAATGTTCAGCATTCGAGCAAAAAAAAATCAAGAGATAAGCAGGAATAAGCAAGAGAAGTACATTAATTATTTGTTATGATGAGACAATTACATGACACAAATGATCAGTGATGGTACACAATGACACTTGAAAAATACCATAATGGCATATTGATCAATGAATAGATATTGGCAGGTGGAATTCTCCCTAGTTGAGAGGGAGTGTTAAAATTATGCAATTGCGGTAAAATTCCACTTTGGAAAGCTCATATGATGAAGATAATAATTGAAATAGATTCCTCTTTTCGAGAGGACCAAAATTGATTTAACAATCACCCTATTTGGGTAAGCGAAAGTTTATTTTTGAATTATTTTATTCATTCATGTATAATGGAATGGGTCAGTCCTAAGAACGTGTGAAATTGGTTAGGTCGGCCTCAATCCCAAGTGGACCCTCATGAAATCCTATAAATAAAAGATACCTCAAGCTCATTCGGGCACAATGATCAAACACTCTCTTCTCTCTTCTATTGTTTGGTTTGCATAGGTTCGTTGAAGGAAAGCTCACACAAAGGGCATGAAACTACAGGGTCAAATCTCACACATGTCTAGGGTTTCTGAGTCTCGGGTGCTCGCACGTAACTAGAGTTTTATGTCCCTAGACATTGGCATAGTATGGTCATGGGAGCATATGGGAAGTCTCAGACACATGCACAAAGTCCTTATGGGTGCGTTTGGGAGGTTGGGGTTTCCGTAGTCGAGCTTGGTCCCCAGACGCATGAAAAAAATGATCTGGTAGCATCCATATCTATTATAGATGCACGCACAGAATGTTTATGGGAGCGTCTAGGAGGCTAGGGTTTTAGCACAACATTTGGATCTAAGACACCCGCACGCAGTTCTCCTGAAAGCGTCTTGATCTGTCCCAGACACACCCATCCAATTCTTATGGTAGCATCCATATATTTCTTAGATGCACACACACAGTATCTCTACATGTGTTCAGGACCTAAAAATGAGTTATCAATATGAAGAAGTGTTGATAAGTGTTCAACACAGTGATAGCAGTATCTAGGAGTTAACTACAATCATTGATAGTGCATTACAGTCCTCAGAATCAGGGTATTTGAGTATAAGTATGTTTAAGTTCATATTATGGATGTTCTAGTTGTTTAGTCTCATTATGAAAAATATGGATCATTATACTCTCCTTTGCTGAATTATTTGATGACGATCTAAGAAGAAGAATTTGCAAGGGTTTCCCGATAATGGGCTTTTCCCTGGTCTCTGACCAATCCTGGTGTCTCTATGTGTGCATACTTTTATTCTGTTGTTCCTTTATGTTTCAATGCATAGATGATGATGATGTTATATTTCTTTATACATAGTTGCATATGTTAATGGATATTAATGTAAATCTGAATAATGATATTGTGTTGGTGTGTTTAGTGCACGAATGTATGAAAAACACCAGTGCTTGGTAGGAGTGATTGCTAGCCTACAAGCAATGGTCACAGGGAAAAAATGGCTTTTTATATGGTTAGTGAAGCATCATAACATGTAGAAAAACTAATTATGGAATGTAGCATACTACAAAAAGAGAAGGAAACAAGAAATAACAAATACACATATAACACAAGCTCAATATCAAGTAAACAAACTAATAATACCAACGGAGAAATAATCCCCTTTTATAAACTGTTGATGGTAAAAAGGAGGTAGAACACTAAAACACTTGCAGTGAGTCCTTAGAGCTATGGAGCTCTAATACTCAAAGCATGGAGGCTCTGCCCTTAAGTTGTTTGCATGCCTCTCTCTTCTCCTCGAATGAGTGATCAGATAACGAACAACTAATGCACTTATCCTTTGGTATTGAGATGTTGGATGGCCAAAAAATGAATCCCTTCACTCTCTTATTGCTTGGACAACACACTTCTGGTTTTCTCATGGGAAATTTGGCCAGCATAACAATGTGTTCTGAATTTTTCCTCTCATGGTGGTATTTTATAGGTAAAAATCAAATCTTCTTCTCTCTATTGGTACAATTGTGGATAATGACCTGAGATTGGTGGTTGATTCCATTGTGTGCTCACTTGAGGTCTCAAGGTGGCTCTAGGAGGTTGTCCTTGGGCAACCTCAAGTGTAGAATCTTCTTCCTGAACAGTGCAAAGTGGTCCCGGATAGTGACTGTAATATTCCCAATTTTACATCAGTTAATTGGAATATTAGAGTTCTTACTTTTCTTAATTAATTAAGTAAATAAGAGGGTGGAGGGACCCATAAACCCCATAGATGAATAAAAACCAATTTTGATGTGTGAATGTGTGTTATTTAGAATTAGATCAGCATTATGGAGTAGTGGAATAGCTTCTTAAATGAAGAAGGAGTGGGGATCATGCTTCATTAGAGATAAGATCATGGAGATCATGGAGGAAGTCAAATGAGATCATGGTGCATTAAAAGTAAGATCATAAAGCACTAATGATGAAATAGAGGAGGAAGTGGTGCATCTAATGCACACATGATGGAGAGAGTGGGAATTAAATTCAAACATGATGGAGATCATGGAGAGACTGTGCAGTCTTCATGGAGGCTAGTGGCCACATGTACATCGCAGTTAGGAGGTGGACCAGGGCCATGGAAGGCTCACAAACTATATAAGGAAGATGAAGGCAACAATAGATGCAAGCTTTAGATTATTATTTTTGATATGTTTAGATCTGGATTTTTCGGTTGACATTTCTATGCACGCTTCAACTGTTTAGCTAACTCTGCAGTGTTGTTTAGAACATGGGTGTTTCCGAGTGGAAATCCCACCCTTACCCACAGGGGACTTCGAGTTCCTACTCTGGGAAGGTTCTATTGAGCATCCATTCATCATCAGGCATTGGTGCCACATAGGCCCTATCTATAGCACATTCAGTCTCAGGAATTACGCATTCTTGCTTGAGGGTTTGAGGGGAGGAGGTTGTTTCTAGCATTTCAGCCAGGAAACCAATGGAGGATTCGTCCTTTCACCTTGTTCTTCAAGATTATCCTTTCAGAAGTAGCTTATTCATATCCAGCATTTAGGCCATCAGTTTGGCTTGAGTGTCTCATATTTTGAGCACGGTTTTACTTTTTTATCCACCTCCTATTAATAAAATGGCTCAGTTATTCGGTACATTTTTACGGTGTCTTTAGATTATTTGTTCATTGTTGCAGTTTCTAGATATTTTGTTTTTGTATTATTGCATTCTCCCTTTTGGGATATTACAGTGGTATTAGAGCATGATCTTTGGCTCAGCTTGTGGGAATTTCATCTTTAACATCAGAAGATGAAACAGAAAGTAGAGATCTACAATGATGGAGGGTTTGAGTTTTTCCACATTTATCATTAGATATATGCAAGATCTCTCCAAGGAGGTAAATCAAATGAAGATAGAAAGGAAAAAAGAGACCTCAAGAAGGTTTCAAGATGAGGAAGGTAGAAGCACTTCCTATCAGCGGAAGAAACCGGCAATGCATAGATCTCCACAACCATTAGGGGAATTTTGAGGTCTAAAATGGGTCTCCTAAGGAAAATGTACAATCAAAATTCACTTTATGAGAACCAATCACATTTTATGGAATGACATCATTCCTAATGGTTTAGGTGGCAATGCTTGAGTTAAAAGTACTTACTTGTCACATTCTCAATGGTAGATAAAAACTCATGGTTAACCATGGTAGTGCTCTAAGTACTTTTAAAGTCAAAGTAAAGTACTCATAATAAATGTCATTTCACATTTTTTGAATAAAATTCATACATAAAATAATATATTACATTTATTATATTATTTTTATATAGTACATTAATTACATGTTATTATACAATTTAAATAACATAAATTTTAATTAATAACATATTATATAATTAAGAATTTATGAATTTATATTTATATTTTATTTTAAGTTATTTAAATACAGAGGACAAATGCATTAGCTGTTCAATGATAATGACTTTTTCTTGAAACACTCATTCTTATTATAGTCACATCAATACAATTTTTTTATTAATTTTATTTTGGTACAACTTTTGAATTGAATTTAACCATTGTTACATGGATTGTGGTGCAAAAAGTGAATTGCAAATTCATAAATATTATTTTATTGATTTATCTATTATTTTATTATTTCCTTAGGAGGCCCATTTTAGACCTCAAAATTCCCCTAATGATTCTACTAGATCCCCTTACTTTGAGAAGGAAGGTGAATGGTATGAATATGAAGGAGACTTGGGATATAAGGACCTAAGTAAATATTTGTCTGATTACAAAGCACATCCTATAGCTCTCAAGGAGAATCTAACTCTCCAACAGTTTCTACAAATCAAAGAAGAAAGGAGATTCTACAGCAGCAATAGAAGAAAGAAGCATATTTTCTTCTTGCCTACATTTGATGGCTATTATACAAGCACAGTGAGGGCTTGGAGGAAAGATTTAGATACATTATTTCAGCTATATCTAGTAGTATAAAGAGAGGCGGTGGAGATTGCAGCGCTGCACCTTGAGGGTGAAGCAAAATATCGGTGGTTCAGTCATTTGTCACATACCAAAGTGATTGCTTATGCAGATTTATTTCAAAGACTGAAGAAGAAGTTCGGTAGAAAGAAACCAGAGACATTTCCCATAGAGACACTTCCCATCATTGATGAGATAGTACATGAGAAGCCAAAGGAAGATATTTGCATTATCACTCTAGAAGAGGAGCTTCTACCACCACCATCATTTGCATAAGTACTTGCATCAGGAGGAAGAGCACTTGCATCCTTGCAAGATGGTCTTGAGATCTTGACATTTGGAGCCCCATGCATGATTCAGGAGATGCATGAGGAGGAAGAGGCAGATACCAGCGCTGGTACAGTAGAAGAGATGCAGTCATCATCGTTACCAGTAGTTGGAGAGACCATTGCACCAGTGGGAGGAACTCTTGTAGATGTGCAAGATGTTCTTGAGATTCAGCTTATCCGTGATTTGCAAACACTTTCATCTCATATTATTTCAATACCTCATTTTGAGATTTGTGAGAACATGCCATTAGGGAAATTGCATAACCAAGTATTAGAGCACATTTCTGATTTGGAACAGCAAATTATCACCACAGAGTGGACCCTTGACTTGATCAAGGAGAAGATGTATAGCTATCCTAGTTTATCATGGTTGAGCTACACCCAACACTTTGTGTTGAAGTGTGGAGTTTCAGAGGATGGGATGAGCACAGTCCTATTCAGTACAATTTCGAGCTATGATTTCAGCATTGTGTATGGCCATGAGACAGCAGATGTATCAACATGCATATCTACAACATTGTCAATGAGAAACAGTATGAGATGAGGGCCCCATTATTCTTAGAGAATTTTGAAGGAAGCTTCAATCAAGAATCAATGGAGGGAAAAATGATTCATGGTAGACATCCTATGATGGAGAGCATTTTCCATTGTCAGGATGGATTTTTCTTGATGAGCTTCTCACTACTCAAAGAGAAATTTCTACCTACAGCATATATGGAACCTTATGGGTTCTATTGGGCCAATGATGAGAGGATCTCATGGAGAGACCTCAATGGAGGTGCACTTCAACATATCATGAAGTGCAAAGCTTTGCAGATGGAGGAGAATGGTATTCTACCTTGGGTGGATACCAAGTTTGAGCATTACATGATTCATCATCCACAATGGGATGGATGGATGAGGAGGATGATTAAGGGGTTGACCACCTACTTGCATATCTATGATGCAGGGCAGCAAGAAGCATGGTTGCACTGGTTGAATTTGGGTGAGTATCGTTACTACCCAAGATCTCACATTTGTGTGGTCCATGCCATGTATATCATTGATGTTATGCAGCAGCATGAGGCATGGTTGCACTAGTTATTGTTGAGATAGTTTGGCCATCACATGATATATCTTATGTCCATGTATGTACTTATGTTTGGGATACATCTTATGTCCATGTATGTACTTTTGTTTGGGATGTATCTTATGTCCATGAATTTACTTTTGTTTGGGACATGGCATAACTCTCACATCATGGGGAAGCAGGGAGCTTGTTTGTATTGTTCTAATGTCACTTTCCACATGTCAATCAGTATTTTGTTGCTCCATGACTTGCATCATGATGATGTAAGGTGGTAGCAATAATCCTTGTTGCTTTAGTTACTCTTGGGAGAGTATGGGCGTATTTTTCCCGATACATTGCATGACGATGATGGAGGATGGAGACCGGAAGGCTTACTACGTTGGATTTTGTTGAGAGAGTTTGGTCATTGTACTTTGTATGATGATGATGTGACGTGGCAACAAGACGCATTGTTGCGGTGGCTTCTTTTGAGAGAGTATGGCTCTCATACTTGGGTTGATTTTGATTTTGCATGGCAACAAGAGGCATTGTTGCGGTGGCTTCTTTTGAGAGAGTATGGCTCTCTTACTTGGTTTAATGATGATTTGGCATGGAAGCAGAAGGATTTGTTGCGGTGGTTGCTATTAGGAGAGTATGGTTTGAAATTGTACATGTTCATACATATGTCTCTACTTCTTGTTTTTCACCATGTTGATGTGATGTTTGGAGCCAACAAGGCCAACAGGGCCAAAAATAAGAGCATGGAGAGATGTAATCTACTCTATGTAGCATGGATTGGAGAGATGGTTCTTGAGTTGGGACTTTCCACTTTGGGAAGAAACCACTTCATTTCATGTATCTCATGCATAGAGGAGATATTTGGACAACATATGGTTTCCACTTGGATATTTAGTGATGAGGAGAGGCATCTAACTTTTCAGTTGGAGGCCATTCTAGACATTCTAGAGAGGCAGCTTTGGAGCTGGGCATGCATAACACATTGGAGCAGACGGGGAGGCCTTCCATATGAGGATGCCATTTGGAGGGAGATAGATTATTGTAGCATCCACTTTTGTAGTTTCTTGAGGACAAGCAACATTTTGGTAGGGAGGACTATAATATTCCAAATTTTCCATTAGTTAATTGGAATATTAGAGTTCTTACTTTTCTTAATTAATTAATTAAATAAGAGGGTGGAGGGACCCATAAACCCCATAGATGAAAAAAATCCACTTTTTATGTGTGAATGTGGGTTATTTAGAAGTAGATCAGCATTATGGAGTAGTGGAATGGATTCTTAAATGAAGAAGGAGTGGGGATCATGCTTCATTAAAGATAAGATCATGGAGATCATGGAGATCATGGAGGAAGTCAAATGAGATCATGGTGC
This sequence comes from Pinus albicaulis, assembly GCA_034641835.2. Classification (NCBI taxonomy): domain Eukaryota; kingdom Viridiplantae; phylum Streptophyta; class Pinopsida; order Pinales; family Pinaceae; genus Pinus; species Pinus albicaulis. The sequence continues at coordinate 147,482,994 of CM076580.1, forward strand.
ATTAAAATTAAGATCATAAAGCACTAATTATGAAATAGTGAAGGAAGTGGTGCATCTAATGCACACATGATGGAGAGAGTGGGAATTAAATGCATACATGATGGATATCATGGAGAGACAGCGCAGTCTTCATGAAGGCTAGTGACCACATGTACAATGCATTTATGAGGTGGGCCAGGGCCATGGAAGGATCAAAAACTATATAAGGAAGATGAGGCAACAATAGTGGAAGGCTTTAAATTATTATTTTTGATATGTTTAGATTTGGATTTGTCGGTTGACATTTCTATGCACGCTTCAGCTATTTATCTAAGTCTGCAGTGTTGATTAGCACACGGGTGTTTCCGAGTGGGAATCCCACCCTTACCCATGGGGGACTTCGAGTGCCTACTCTGGGAAGGTTCTATTTATCAGCCATTCATCATCAAGCATCGGTGCCACATTCAGCCCCTCTCTACAGCACATTCTATCTCAGGAATTACACATTCCTGCTTGAGGGTTTGAGAGGAGGAGGTTGTTTCTAGCATTTTAGCTAGGAAACTGGTGGAGTATTCATCCTTTCACCTTGTTCCTCAAGATCAGCCTTTCAGGAGTAGCCTATTCATATCCGGCATTCATACCATCATTTTATACCTCCATGCAGTAGTAGTCCACTCAAGGATTGCATAGTCCAGTCCTATAGATCTGAAGGAGGAGGGAAGTTTCTAGTATTTCAGCTGGAAATCCTGTGAGGGACCATCCTTCACTTTGGGCATAGTGTTTCTGTAATTATTGAGATGATTTGAATTATTTAGCAGTAGGCTAGAGAGCCTCCATCCTTGACAGTGCAGTTTTCTTCAGTTGTTGTGTATTCAGTAACTGTAATCAGTGGAGGAAGAAAGAGGAGCTAGATATTGAGCTTTCAGCTTGAGAATCTAGTGAAGGGATCAGCCCTTCAAGCATAGATCTTATTGTATCATATTTCAGCCATATTATGATCATTTCATGCTTCAAATCTGCATACCCAACAGTTTTATAGTGCAAGCCCTGAGAGGGTGATTTTCCTAGATTGTTATATCTGGAAATCCCTTTCTGGGTTATCTTGGGTATTCATCATAGAGCCCAGATCTTAAATTTTAGCATCATCTAAGCTCCGGAACTTCCATCATTTACCAGAAATGTTTGTCTTCTTGCGATGTGTGATGGGGATTCATTTAACGAGGTTGACATAGTAAAATAACTATCCTCGTACCTTGTTTCAATTAACGAGCTTAAAACAAGAAAAGGAACTGTTAGTATGAATCCTTTGTCGAAGTGTACGAAAAAAGACCACTTTAGCTACGCATAACTAATAGCCCTAACATCAAATATGGTTGCCAATATCTTCAGATATGCAGTTAGTTGATCAAGACAAGAGCTGCAAAAAACCAGATCTATGCATAGAAAGACATTAAGCAGTAAAAAGAAGGGTTTGCTCCATATATCCAATAGACAAGACAAGAACAATTTTTGAAAGAATTTTTTGTATTAAGGGCACCTGGGAGGAAAACAAGAAAATGTTTCCAATTCTCCTCAATGGGATGGGTTCTTGGAATTCCTCAGCACTTCAGATCTAGAATCTCTCTCTCTTGTTGGTGTAGAAAACCCAGACAAAGATAGAACTCAAAGGGAGCTCACACAGCAAATAATGTAGAAAAATGTGACCAAGTGTATAGATCCAGAGTGATCTAATAGGCAACAAAAGGTGAAGAATGGTAGGAAAAACCCTCCTATTTATAACAAAATATTGGATCATTCTAGATCTTGGTGCATGATTAAAATAACATTAACCAAATCTAGATCCACCTTTTATGGAATATTTTATTATATTTGTTGGAGGGAAAAAGTATTTGACTTGGGTCAAATCCCTTTATTTGTAAATAATAAATAAATAAATGATTTATTTATCATTTTAAGGAAGTGGTTGAATTATAATCAAATAAATAATGATTTATTTAATTATTTATGGGTGATTTAGTCATATTTAACAAGGAATATTATTTAAATAAGATTTAAATAATTATTCCTAGAAAATAATAAGATAAATAAAGATTTATCTAATTAATTTCTTTGTTTTGGATTAAACATGACCAGGAATAATAATTAAATTATTGTTTAATTAATTATTCCTTGAGGAAAATCAAACAAATATAGGTTTGTTTAATATTTCCTTTTGGGGTTTTCTGTTTAGACCATAAACAACCTAATAAATGTGTTTTATTAAGTTATTTTACATAGTGAAAGCAATTTTACTTAGGGTAAAATTGGTCTTACATGGTGTACTTGGGTCCATCTAATGATAGTAGGTTAGATGACCAAAAAATGGTGTAACGGATTGCCCCCCAGCGTGCGAGTGTTAGGAGCAAATCGTATGACCGAAGTACGTTGTAAGAACTCAATCACCAGACATCAAAAGGGAAGTCAGAGAGAGAAAGTTAAGGTAGACTAATGTGTTGAAGAACTAGACCCTGAGGAGACGAGACTTGCAGGTGCAACAAGTATCTTTTTATGAGAGGGTACCTATGCTAAAGGCGGCAGGGGAGGCATACCTATGCCCGCCGAGACAAAGTACAAAAGAATAGTGTGTCCAGTATACAAGGGACCGAACCATAAAGTACAGCCGGCATAAACATGAGCCAGATAAAAATACAATGAGGGATCCCACATACATGCTGTGCCTGGGATAATAGCCAGGACTTATACAATAATATAAGGTACATGAGATACAAATACAACCAAATACCCCTATAAGCGAGGAAAGGTAAGATGCCAGAGAGTCGAAATCTCCGTATCAAGGAAAGGCGGCACATGTCCTTTAAAACCAACATCATCAAATATGTGGAGTTGCATCGAAGGCTGAAATGAAGAGGTCATCCGGGCATGTGGGGGGCTACCTGCAGGGCCACCCCCTCATGAGGGCTGAGACATCTCACACACACCCGGGAATCACCAAGAGCTGCTGCTGCATCACTGAACCATCAAGTATATGGATCTCGATCATGCTGAAAGGAGCTGGAGTGGAGAAACAATCAAGTCAAAAGGAAATGAGAGATCCCTTTGCCTGATCCGAGGCACCGAACAAGAGTGGAAGCTGGAACCAAGGTACACCGCCCTCTAGACCTGTATTCTGGAATGAAGGAGCTGATGTCGACAGAAGGAGGTCCGCCATAGGTGAGGCAATGAGAGATCCTCAACTAAGGCACGAGAGAAAATAGTATAGCGATGGACATACTAATACCAATGATGATGGTGGAATGGAGGGGACTGAGTAGCGAATGGACGACTTCCCTTGCTAGAGCATAAAGGGCATGAATGACATGGCAGCGACTGACACAATCTCATCAGGGATAAGGGACAGTGGGAAAGGAAAAAATGTCTTTATTATGGGTTAGAAGGAAGAGTACAACCAGTTGATTGATTCATTGTCACTCATTGAGCTTGAGTCCCATCCTCATCACATCCAGCATCAACAATCTATCAGCATCACAGTACATGCACAATACCTTCAAGAGTTGATATCTCACCAGCATAACTCTAATTAACACAAATTCTTGCTCTCTTGTGCACTATGCTCAGTGGCTCAGTCCTCTATTTATAAGTAGATGAAGGTAGTTTAATATTAATGAATCATTGAATGGCTTTCCTAAAAATGGATGAAGAGGTTTCCTTGTTTATGGGAATCAGAGGATAAGAGGTTTAATGACTTCATGGGTTCCATATTCGAAGCTATCAAATGAGGTGAAAGTTGGAACAACTTCTAGAAGTCACTGGAGGTTGGGAAGATTCCTGGAATCCAATGAACAATTCACTCCCAGTCGACCAACACACTCTAAAGTGGACCTAGATCCTCTGCAATGCAGCCTTTCTTGGGAGTAGATGCTCTGCAAATAATTTACAGTTGTCTAGGGGTGCGTTGATGGCTCAATGGGGCACTTCAATTGACATATAAGCAGTGAAAATTTCATGAAGGAAGACCACCAATGTGAAGACTTTTTTAGGGCATGTAGCAACTAATTTAGAGTATGATAGACCCTAATGAATAATTATTTGTGTTTTGGGATGATGCCCAAATCGACCTGTAACACACATGTATACATATAAACATTTAGCATCAAACAACCATGATCCATGAAGACCCTATTAGACATGACATATATACATACATACATGTATACATATATAAACATCAACATAATCATGATCACATCATAATTACCAGATATCGTAAATTCAAGGTTAAGAAAACTCCATTTATGCATGCATAGTATGCATAACATTGAGAACAACAATTCCCAACATAGCCAAGGAATCTAACACCTCAGATCCACTTTCATTACCTTTCTGGTTACCTTTTTTATTTTTGTAATGCCACGGTCCATTTACCACAATGGACCCAACCAGTCCAACTAACTATCCTAGTATTACCTTCTGTTGCGCTTACTCATGCACCAAGCTTCACCCATGTCTTACATTACCTGTTGGGGTTTCATTCAGCTCTTCCTGAGCTCCATTAACTTTTCTCTTTCCCAACCAACTCCCAAGACTCTTAAACAAAAATCAATAACAAGAAACAAACAAGAAGAAACCATGAAAACCAATAACAATACAACACCACAAACAAAGTGGCATGGCCATGCACTAAACGCAATCAAGCACAACAAATCATAAAAGACCGAAAGCACGAGATTGGAAATAAACACCCTGACTCAATCCCTATGATTCCCAATATTTCCAAAGGAAATCTCAACCTGAGCCTTCTCCAAGATTTTCATGACAGTCTCTTTTTCCATGCAATCCCCTGCATCATACTGCCATAAACACATAATTGTAAATGCATAAATAAATATAGCAATATACCATTTATCTTACCTTGTTCCAAACACGTTGACCTATAAACGAACACACAGGTTAGCCATATCTACCAAAGATCAAGACAACATATCTATCAATTGGAAATCAAATTTCACCAAGGCTAACAATCATGTCATAATTCACATTCATCGGTCATAATACATAATGCTACAACTATCACCTACTTACACTCAAGTATATACCATCTATCTCAGCACATATGTGTTAGCACAACCATCTTAAAACAAGATCATTCCTTCATGCAATATTATAGACACGTGATCATGTCATGCGATTAATCAAACATTCAAAGAAACTATAAACACGCCATGTTAGATAGATCAACTAGATAACGTAATAAACACCAAATCACTCAAACACCAAATAGACGACATAACCAAACATTCAAGTACAAAGTATATGACATAAGCAAACTCATACCTTAAAGCATCTCAAGGGAGGCTATCGTGTCTACACCATCAATCTAGTTAGCATGATATAACTTCACAACACATCAAATCAAACCTAAATAAGATCATGATATCGATAATAGTAACTAACTAACATGTTCACCTCATAAACTCATAATTTTCATTCATGCATACAATCACATTTGCAAAGCCAGTCTAGATTATTACAACACAATACCACAAATATGTTGACTTATATATGAATGTAATAACCCTAACCATCTGCATAAGCCAATCCAAATCAATACGATAAATATAACATCAAGATCTTAATGAAATAACATTAAACATCAAGTTACTAGCATCTTTTAACAACAAGCTATATATTATGTTCATCAACAACATGTAACCTAATCATTAAGCTAACTATCATAGAAAAACAAGAAGTTAACATACATCATACTCATCAACAACATATAACATAACTAACATAAAACAACAATAGCAATGCATACTACCATAGGTCGTTATCATTCATGACTATCTGACACATGTACATATAGATGCACTAATCAACTAGCATCTATAATGTATGTAACCATAACATCAATAGAATGAAAGGAATACTCATAACCATAATGCATATAACAATCCTTAACATGCATACCTACATGCCCAACATCCAAACCTGTATGACGACATGCTCTTGCCTCGAGGTCCAATGTTGCAACTTCGATTTGATGGTCTGCATCTCCTACTCTATCTTATCCAACACATTGGCATCATAACATACCAATATCATCAAGATGACCTAATTTCATACAGTGTCCTTATGCACCACAACCTTCACCAAACCAATGCAAACTTGACGATATGCACCCACTTGACATGTATAACCAATCATGAACAACCAATGCATATCGCACATATAGCACCACATAAGCAAGAATACACAAGCATGACCAATATGTGACCTAACATAAACAAGCAATGCATACGCAACATGTAGCAACATGTAAGAAAACATGCACGAACAATACTGTTGAAATTTGCAACAAGAAACAGTGAAATTGGCAACCAGAAAGGAAAAAATGTACACACACATTGGTGAGGAAATTCAGTGAGGAATTTCAGTTACACAATAGTGAGGTTACACGTTGGTGAGGTTACACACTGGTGAGGTTGCACACTGGTAAGGAATGTGGGTGTCTAATTTATTTTTCCCTTAAATAAATTGGAGAATAAATTGTAATTTCATATCATAACAACTTGTATCAGTTAAATAAATTAATTGAGTTAAAATCAGTTTAACTAGTTATAACTAAGTGATGAATTAGTGAGGTAAATTAAATTAGATTTAATTCACAAGTAGTGATAAATCATATAAATGATGATTCTCTATTAATAGTTGCATTCATGTAAATTGTGTGGAAGACCCATTTGAGACAGAGGTTATAGGGAACATAACTATCAGTTGTATTTTTACAGAATTGCCCGGGTGTAATTATAACTTCATGAGGATGCCATGATGGATTATGCAATCAAGGAAGGTTGATTTTCCTATTTATTAAGGAGCCTAATTTTTTAGGAATTGCGTGAGCAAGGCAAGTTGAAGGGAGGCTGATAATTGGCTATGTGTGTCCAATTTTTCCTAGATCAGCAAGAGACAATTGGCATAGAGATGGAGAATCTCATGAGAGATTAAGCATTGTATTGTTTCATGATTCCTTGACTTTATACAATATATGATATCAGGATTTTGACCATTTTCTTTCCCCAAGAATATCTTGTGTTGTGAAATTTATTTACCTCTTTCTCTTACTTGCATGTGATTGAGCGATCGTGTTTTGTATTCTGCAAATATTGTAGAAGGATGCAGTATCTTGTTTTAGTACATCACAAGATCGGATTGAATCCATTGATATAGAATTTATATAACTTTCTACATTGTATCATAGCTTATATATAATTTCTACATGGTATGAGAGCGCCAGGAATCATAATAGAAGAGAAGAAATTGAGTTTGTCTTGAACGGGTTAAAATTTGCAGATTTATTCTTCAGGATCCAGCAATAGATCAATATGTCTTTCAATGGCTTGAGACTCAAATATGCACTCGAGGGAAATTCAAATTATATTGCATAGAAGGACGGGATGGAGGCAGTGTTGGAGGAAAACGGGATGAAGGAATTCATAGATACTGATATTCCCAAGCCCACAGTCTCAGATGCCCAACTTCTTGATGCATGGTAGAAGAAGGTAGCAAAGGTGAGAAGGATATTGTTAGAGGGAGTTCAAGATCATATTGTCTCGAGTATCCGTGGGAAGGAAACTCCATATGCTATGTGGAAGGCCTTGACAGGTCTGTTTCAGAATAGTAGTGACCACAGGAAGTTGGCGCTGAAGGACAAGCTCAGAAAGATCAAGATGGAGGAGGGAAAGACGGTACCAAAATACTTGGAGAATTTCACTCAATGTTGAGATGAGATTGGAAGTGTTGTTGTGATAGTAGCCAAGATGATTTTGTGAGCCTATCACTTCTAGGCCTTACCAAGAGCTAGCATGGTTACCGGGACTCTGTGAATGGGAGGGAGAAGTTACTAGACTAGGATTGTTTGTGGTCCGACTTGGTAATAGAAGAGATCAGGCGGAGCACCAAAGGTAGGACCTACAGCACCAAAAAAGAAGAATATTATGTATTAGTCAGAAAAGGAAATAAATCCAAGGGAAATAAGTCCCAAGGTGAAGAGGGAAAGAGATACTTGTCCAAGATCAATTGTTTTCACTGTCACGAGCATGGGCATTATGCCTCGAATTGTCCACAAAAGAAGACAAGAAAGAAGGAGCTTGTAGTTGCAGCGGGTGAAGCGCTAGCTTCACAGTTGGAGCTTGATTATACTCTCATTTTATGCATGGACAACACTGTAATGGGATGCATGTGGTATCTAAACAGCGGTGCCTCATTCCATATGACGAGGAATAGAGATCTCTTCAATGACTTGGAGGAGAAGGACCTCTAGCAGAACATAGAGTTTGGATATGACGAGAAGTATAGCGCAGCTGGCATAGGTACAATTACATTTCAGAGGAGTCTGGCTCCCCTCTCAGACTGGCAGATGTTTTGTATGTTCCAGGCCTAAGGAATAATATTGTCTCCATAGCGGTATTGGAAGACTTTGGTTATGATGTGATGTTTAGAAAAGGAAAGGTTTTCTTTAAACACGTATCCACGGGAGAGGTGAAACAGATCGGTGTAAGAGTCAAGAATGTGTATGCTCTCGAGTTCGAGGATGCATGCAAAGCTTTGAGGAGAAAAGCAGCAGTTAATGACTTGGTGGTTGAGAGGGAGAAATTATCTCTCAACATGCAGCCTCATAAGTAGTCTCAGAATGTTGTGGAGCAGCCACAATTGGAGAAGTAGAGAGGAGCCTGAGTAGAAGAGTCCACTTAATCAGAGACCTTCAGGAGGGGGAATTTCAAGCCAGATGGGTAGAGGGAGTACATGAAATTATACCTCCAGGTGAGAGGTAGGGCGATGTGCAGATATAATCCCAATAAGAAATTTTCGCATGGTCCATTGAGATGGTGTGTCTCATGGATTGAACCTGGCTAAGAGGAGCCCATAGTATGGCAGTAGCAAGAAGGATCGGTTAGATTAATGCAGTCAGATTTCAGGAATACAGAAATCAAAGTGACAGATGTAGGATACTGAAGCACAGATCAGAGTTGGTAGCAGTGCAGAGGGAATGGATGCAGATGTCAGCAGCAGTGCAGAGAGTCCAGTAGATAGGTGCAGTAGCTAGTAGCAGTCAAAATAATCTGATGACAGATGCATTATACTAATTCAGTTGTTCGAAGGCTATTCAGTTTCAAGAGTTGCAGGTGAAAACAAAATTAGAGAAGTGTTGCATGCAGAACATTCCAAAGGTACCAGATCGGGATAGATTGAATTCATTTATTGTTGAGAGGGAGTGTTGAATTTTGCAACAAGAAACAGTGAAATTGGAAACCAAAAAGGACAAAAAGTACACACACATTGGTGAGGAAATTCAGTGAGGAATTTCAGTTACACACTGATGAGGAATGTGGGTGTCTAATTTATTTCCCTTAAATAAATTAGACAATAAATTGTGATTTCATCTCATAACAACTTGTATCCATTAACTAAGTCATGATGACTAAGTTAGCTCAATAAATTCGAGTTGAGGGTCTAAGATGATGCATCTAGAGTGATTCTAATATTTTGGGGGTCCAATTGCACTTAATGCACTAGTGGGGTGTAGGTGTAATCAATTAACTCAATTAACTAAGTTAAAATCAGTTTAACTAGTTCTAACTGAATGATGAATTAGTGAGAGGACCAATGAATTAAATTATATTTAATTCACAAGTAGTGATCAATCATATAACTGATGATTCACTATTAATATTTGCATGCATGTCAGCTCTGAGGAAGACCCAGTTGAGACAGAGGTTAAAGGGAACATAACTATCAGTTGTATTTTTAGAGAATTGCCCGAGTGCAATTATAAAGTCATGAGGATTCCATGATGGATTGCACAATCAAGGAAGGTTGATTTTCATATTTAATAGGAGCCTAATTGTTTAGGAATTGTGTGAGCAAGGCAGGCTGAAAGAAGGTTGAGAATTGGCTATGTGTTTGTCCAATTTTACCTAGATCAATGGGAGGCAATTGGCAGAGTGCTGGAGAATCTCATGAGAGATTAAGCATTGTATTGTTTCATGATTCCTTGACTTTATACAATATATGATAGTGGGGTTTTGAGTAGTTGCTTTACCCAAGAATATATTTTTTTGTGTGATTGATTTTCTTATTTCTGTTACATGCATGTGATTGAGCGATTGTGTTTTGTATTCCGCAAATATTGTAGAAGGATTTAGTATCTTGTTTTAGTACATCACAAGATTGGATTGAATCCATTGATATAGAATTTCTATAAATTTATACATGGTATAAGAGCTTCTATATAATTTCTACAAATACATAAGCATGAGCAACACATAACCAGTCATACACTCATGACAACATGTTGACAACAACACCATCAAAACTTCCATGGCGACGCCACTTCCACCATGGCCAACACAACATGGACGCAACAAGAACATATACTCCAAGCATAAGGGACACGTATGCAACCAACTTGAATCCGTGACCAACACACCGCCCATCTAGTCCGAGGGTTGAACCATGCTCTCATACCACTCTATGGTATCATATATGAACCAAAGAGAATGGGAACTAGACATCACCCAAAGATAACAGAAACCAGACACCGCCCAAGGAGAGTGCAACCACGCTATGATACACCTATGTAACACTCTCTTTCCACATCTACCCAAGCAAGCGGCCAATCGGGGTAAACATGCGACAAGAGGCTACTAATATGAGATTCAACCTCCTAGATGACCTTAAGGAATTGGAACCAACATAAACCTGACAAACAGACCTTACATGGCATCAACAACACTTCCAGGAGGTAACCATTCCTCCCATACCAATGAAACCTGAAGGGGGACTGATTTTTTACCCTTTTGAGCCTATTTCACGGGCATGTAAGAGCAAGGGAGTGACTACAATCCTATAGTCGTGGGCATGATAAGGCAAGGTCGCGGCCAGGGCCCCAAAAAGTCAGTTTTGTGCCTACAACTACAAGATTTGTGCCACCTTTTTAGCCCCAAGGCCCAGGTCACTGCCCAAAAATCCATGAAACTTTAGGAGAGGATAAATAACATTAAAACAAAGGTATGGAAGAAATCACATCACCAGGAAATTTTCCGGACCCCTCAGACCCCTCCTAGCCATGATAGGAATTTTATCAAACATGTCACAAATATTGCATCTACATGTGTAAACAACAAATTTAAACGTAGGGGTCTCATACTTATCTGAGAATTGCTAAGAAGCATTTATCCCTTACATCATAAGTTTCAATATGATCTATTTGACCATAGATACATTGTGCATTCATTTATAAGTAAAAACATGGATAGAGTCATGCATTGTCACTAATAAAATACATGCTTATAACCAACATAATAACAACAGAGATACCATAGATACAACAACAATAGAATCCACATAATAACCAGTGAAATTATACATCAAATACTAAATAATGAGCTTCAAATTAATGAGTGTTAAAAACAACCAGAGATGGGACTTCCATGTTCCACCCGACCATAGATTAGCTGAGCCAAACATCTCTTCAGACAACCACCCTCGTGCCATATTCCAAGCATGAATGTGGGAGTCAAACCGAAATAACCGACCAGGACATCCCGAGACTAAACCACCTCACCCTCATCAATAGAAGTCAGGCTTTACCGTGATCCATCCCAGATCACTAGGCCAACACAATAAACATTTCATAACCATCTTTACCGTGATCTACACCTTATCACTAGGCCAACACAAACATGGATATCACTGGATTCTCTTTGCCTAAACCGAGAGGAATTTTCCTATCTCCTAGTCTCTCAAGCTTACAGCAACCCACAGTCTGAATCAGGGGTCACTAGGCCCTAAATCGAGACACCACTCTCTAATCTTTACCTATATATCTCGCCATTCACCGAAAAGGATTCCTAGACCTAATTAAGGGCAACCACCTCTCAGGCATTATCGCAGTCCAATCTCATATCACTACGCCCTAAAACGAAGCAATACATAAATTGGTTTTGTGTCATCATAATAATAATATTCAGATATACACCTCACTCAGCTTCGAATTCATTCGGAAATCCATCTAAACAAAGACATGAGAACTCCACAACACCATGGCTATCTGGAAATGGAAAGGCTAGGCTAAAAACATTGTCACACCTGGAAAAAAACCATGCCAAGACAGAAAAGAACCACATGCAATAACATGCATGCCAGATCTAGCAAGGAAAACATACATGCAAATTGATACTTACCAAGAATCATGTTGTAGCTGCTTGATTCATGCTCCTCCTTGCTTGCTTCCTCCTTCTTCATGCTTTCTTTCCTTTGTTGGTCCAACGACAAAATTCTCCAAGAAAATCAGTGTCCAAGAGTAAGAGAAAGAGAGACAGAATAATGAGAGAGCTCCAAAAAAGTGAGCCAAAAAATCTTTTCAAGTGATCCTCATAAGCCTTTTTATCAATGAGGCCTCTATTTTCTTCATTTTCCATTATTTTCTTCATTTTTCTCCTCACATGCAATGTAACTTGTGACCTTTCACCTTCATTTTCTCCTATTTTCCATTATTTTCGTAAATAAATGTGCCAAAAATATGTTTTGCCTCTTTAATTCCTTTTCCTTTGCCAATTTCCTTAGCCATAATAAACCAAATAAACACCCACTAGGATGTTTTTCCCACCATTCAGCTTGGAATATGTATCCCATTGACTATGGTCATTGTTTTTAACATTTATCACATGGAATTTTCACCAAGGTTGTTACATTATCTACACACAAAAACATATTTTCTATAATGTGTCCCATCGACCATGGTCATAGTTTTTAACATTTATCACATGGAATTTTCACCAAGGTTGTTACATTATCTACACACAAAAACATATTTTCTATATCACAATGATCGCCATTTTGTGCATGCAACATGTGTTTTTTTTCTAATCTTTTCAAGAAACAAACATGCATTATTGTTCTTGTATGAACAAGGTCCATATGCATCTTTTAAGAAAACAATCTTTGTTTTTCATCAATTCATACACAAAAATCCTATGCAAGTCTTTTTTCACTCAAATCCTTGCACTCTTTAAATATTGTGCACATATTCCTATTAAGAGTCTATAGAATTCATGCTAATATCTCCAAGGAAGTTAATAATCTAATTTTCTCTCATAATTTGGTGGCAATCTTTTCTTTAATGAAATAACTTATTTTCTCTCTTTTCATAAGAAAAGTTAACATACATTCCTTACTTGTGTTTTTTCCAAGAAATCTAAAGTCAAATGTGTTCCTTCTGTACATGCAAGTGCATATTTCTTTTATGACAAAATCTAACACAATAACTTTCCTTTTCATGCAGATAAGTGTTTCTCTCTCAAGAAAACTTGGCAAAATAATTATTTAACTTATTCATTTTTCAAAAAAAAAAACTATTAAAAGAAAAATCACACATTATTTTCAAGAAGCTTGGTTACTTCTTTTATGCACATTATTCTCATTTAATCTTTTTCATGAACTAATTTTTCACTTGCTAGTTTTCTCCTCCATATAAGGTTTTTTTCCTCCGCAAGGTTTTTGTCCTCCGTGAAACTCCACTTTCGTTCCCCTTTTCTCAAAGTAGATTGTAACTAATTCTTGATATTGCCCAAGAAGTATTTTAAACCATCCCGTGGTAAAGACCAAAAATGTTAGGGAATTGACTACGTAATTCCTTTTGGTAGTTACAACCAGGTCCACCTTAACTAAATCTTAATGAAAATGTTAGTAATATATTACAATAATAATATATTTATTAATAATTAACCATATGCTTCTGCGCACTCTGCCTGCGTGCGCTTGACCTAGGCCGCCGCCTGCTGGTTTCTTCTTCGCTCAAGGTCACTGGCCTATCATGGCCCCTCCGGATGCTGCATCGGAGGGTTCCAACGAACAATCTGCAGCAGTTGTTTTTTCTACTTTGGTTAAATCCTTACAGCCCCAACGTCCTCGCCCTGCACTTTTGAAGTTTGTCAAGAAGTTAGATGGGCTGCAAGAGGTCGATCTGCCTCCCACACTTCCACGAATGGCTGCGCTTTCACTAGCTGAACGGGGACTCATCGGTCAATTTACCGGCTTATGGCCATCTCCGAAAACAGTTCAACGTTGGATTGAAAGAAATTGGTTAGACAAAGTAAACGGTAAAATCTCCATTCGTTTCTACGGGAAAGGATATTATACATTCCATTTTGAATCTAGAGCAGACAAGGATTTAATCTTCAGAAATGGTCCATATTTTATGGACTCTCGTGGACTGTATCTAAACAAATGGACTCCAGACTTCGATCCCGAGCTGGAAATCCCTAATGCAGTCCCGGTCTGGGTCCGGCTTCCACATCTCCCACTCCACTGTTGGGGAGATGACTTGGTTCGAGCCATCGGCAATGCTGTTGGGAAATACATTGATCGGAGCGAACCCAAGGACAATATGCAAGCATGTGCGCGTATATGTGTTGAAGTTGATCTCGGCAAGGGTCTTCCAGAGGCAATCAAGTTAAAGGTGGATGATTGGACGCACATTCAGCAACTGGACTACGAACAAATTCCCTTTAAATGCAAGGTATGTCATGAGTACGGCCATTTTGCCAATCGTTGCTCTAAACTAGTTAATGTTGAACCTGCTCAATCTGAGGAACAATGGGAAACTGTTAAAAAAAAGAAGACTGCTACTGCCCCGAAAGCAAACTATGAAGCTGCTCCCCCCAAAGCTACCCCTCCCAAATCTTCCCCCTCATCTACTCCTCGCAAAACTACTACCTCAGCAGCTTCTCCCTCCTCCTCTTCCCTAGGCCCTCCCATCATTCCCACCCCGGGCTTGATCTCTGATTCCCCTTTGAATTCTTCAAACCCCTTTGGCGCCCTCTCCCTCCCTGAAAATGATCCTCCTGTCCTTTTTTCCCTTTCACAATCCTCCCCTTCCCATTCCCTTGAACCTCTCCCATCCCGATCAACCAGGAGCTCCTCGAAAGAGCATGGTATTAATCAAGAATCCCAAAAAAAAGGACCTGGCAGGAAATCTAGCAAACAGCAAAGGGATGAAAACGCCCAAAAAGATATTTCCATGGGAACTCAAAATCCCATAGAAACTTATATATTGGGTCAAAACAGCAAAGAAAAAACACACAAGGAGCATGGGGGACGAGCATCTCTCTGAATCCCTCATACTCAATGATGAAAGTAATATCATGGAATTGCAGGGGACTGGGGCACCCCTCTAAAACTACTGCCCTGAAAGATCTTATAGATCATGAGAAGCCAGGAATTATAATGATTCAAGAAACTAAAAAAAGATTTCAAGAGATGAAAGGAATCATATATCAGCGTAGACAATACGATGGACATATATGTGAGTCAAGAGGAGCTTCTGGTGGAATCACCACTAACTGGACAAAAATGTTTGGACATGCACATCCAATACTATCAGTCAATTTTGGGTCAAAGTCACATTAGAAAAGCAAGCAGAGCACAAACAAATATTCATCTAAAATGTTTATTCACCAAACCATTTCAGAGATAAAGAGCAGTGTTGGGCCACTCTGCAAGAAGACATCGATGCCGAAGACAACAACAATATCATTCTTGGGGAGATCTCAATCTTATATTACATTCCAATGAGAAAAGAGGAGGTATCTTTACATTTGATCCTTACAGAGCAAAGCTGGAAGACATCATGCAAGAGTACGACTTAGTTGATATCATTCCAAAAAACTGGAGATACACTTGGAATAATCGCCGGTTGGGCAAAGACAACATAATGGAGCGACTTGATAGAATTTTGATAAACACCACTCTCCTTTCTGAGTTCTCCACAGCTTATGCTGCAATTCTTCCATATTTGGCATCCGACCACTACCCCACAAGCATTGTCCTTGAGACACACTGTCCTTTGGGGCCGTTGCCTTTTAAATATAGCTCCCTATGGCACAGTAATCTAATTGTGGATCAGATTGTTAAAGCAGCCTGGCAACATCACATAGAAGGATCACCGGGGTTCATTTGGGAATGTAAACTGAAAAATACAAAACATGCCTTGAAGGACTGGGTGAAGCAGCATTATAAAGAACCAGAAAACACCAAAGTTGAATTAAAAAATAAATTGAAAGAAAATCACAGAAAAATAGAGGATAATGGGCTCTCCCAAGAGGATAAAGCACTAGAAAGCGATTTATATTATCAGCTGTACCGTGTTAATAGAGAAGAAGAGCAGAAGTGGAGAATAAAGTCAAGACAGCTTTGTCTTCAAGGAGGAGATAAAAATTTTGCTTTCTTCCATAAGCAAGCAACTGTCAGGAAAGTCAAAAATAATGTCACCATGATCAATGATGAGGAAGGTCGTCCTCAAACAACCCAAGAAGCTATCAAAAAAATAGCCTCAGACTATTACATCTCTCTCTTAACAGAGATAAAGGAAACAGAGGATTATTCAGATCTCCTATAGCACATGCCCAAAGGAATCAGTGAGGACATCAATGCAGATTTGACCAAAGAAATTAATGAAGAAGAAATACAAAATGCCATTTGGGCGCTTCAGCCAGATAAAGCCCCAGGTCCAGATGGCTTCCCAATCTGTTTCTATAGAACATACTGGGGAACTATTAAAAAATACCTTGTCAAGATGCTAAGATGGGCTCAGCACAATTGCAAAATAGGAGGGTTTACTAATGCCACCCATCTTGCCCTTATTCCTAAAGAAAATCGACCTTTGTCCTTCTCTCGTTTTCGACCCATATCTTTGTGTAACTCATCTTACAAAATCTTGACTAAAATCTTGGCCACACGCCTTAAACCTCTCCTTCCCTCTCTTATTTCTGAAAATCAAGGGGGTTTTTTGGCCAATAGACAAATCTCGGACTCCATCCTTCTTGTCCAAGAGGCTATACATTCCAGTCAAGCAAGAAATGAGAAAGGCTTCATCTTAAAGTTAGACTTAGCCAATGCCTTTGACCGAGTCAGACACTCCTTCCTTTTTGTTGTTCTAGAAAAAATGGGATTTGCCACATCCTTCATCAACCTTATTAAAGCCTGCATCACAGGCCCATGGATCTCCCCTCTTATTAATGGTAGACTTGGACCCTCCTTCCAATCTACTCGAGGACTAAGACAAGGTTGTCCACTTTCACCTTATCTTTTTATACTGATGGTTGAATCCTTCAGCAGAGCTCTGGATTTCAACCGTTGTATGGGCCTCATTACCGGAATTAAATTTGATAATGGAGTCAAGAACATCAACCATTCTCAGTTTGCTGACAATACTCTTTTAATGGGGGGAGCCTCAAACATCATAGCCAGCCGTTTCAAAACTCTTCTAGATAAATACATGAGCTATTCAGGAGGCTTGATAAATTACCACAAGAGATGTATATATGGGTGGAACGCCTCGACACAAACTCTTCATAGGATTGCTAATACTTTTGGAGTTCCATGTAAGTTGGACTGGGAGCATTTTACTTATTTGGGCATGCCAGTGAGTGCCGGCAACCTGAAAGCAGCAGCCTGGGAAGTTATTATTGATAAGATGAAAAGGAAGGTGCAGCAATGGGGCACCTCTTGGCTTAATCCAGCAGGGCGACTGATCCTTCTTAAAGCAGGTCTGTCTTCCCTGCCCTTGTACTGTTTTACACTCCTGCAAGCCCCTGCCAGCTTTCATAATAAAGTGGATGCTCTCCTTCGTCACTTTATTTAGCAAGGAGGGAGAAAAGAAAAAAATATATATATAATTTATTAAGCTGGAAGCAGGTCATTCAACCGCACGAGAAAGGAGGGCTAGGAATCAGATCTTCTAAACTTCTAAACCTTGCCTTTGCTGGCAAACTTGTTTGGAGATTCATAACTGGCAAGAATGCTTGGTGGAAGATAGTACTAGAAAAAATATATCTCAGCTTCCCAAGGCACCAGCTTTTGGAAGATGAACTCCCTAACAAAGCATGCTCAAAAATCTGGAGAATGTGTAAGAAAGCAATACCATTTCTTGAACAAAATACTTCCAAAGTGCCCAAAGGCAGCAGCCACATCAGAATTGGGGATGATAAAATAATGGGGTAACAGCCCATAAGTCAATGGCCTGGTACACAGCAGATTATAAACTTTTTCAACAGCACAGGGATTCAAACTCTGGATCAAATCTCTCAATGGGATGCCCACTCTCATACCTGGAAAGGCTGGACCTTCCCACGCATTCATGCAGATATAGAAATCAGCCTCATCAATTTGCAAGACCATCTACATGGTATAGCACCTTCAAAATGCTTTGTTGCTAATGATTTTCGATGGAATCCTTCAGGTACTATCTATACTATTAAAGCTGCCTACCATCAGATTTGCAACATCGATTTTCCCATGTCTATTTGGGCGCAGTGGAGACTAGTATGGAAGGCAGAGTCTCTTCCAAAAATTAAATTTTTTCTATGGATCCTCCTAAGAGGGAAAGTCCTCACCTCTGAGAACCTTAAAAAGCGAGGAATAAACGGCCCATCTCGCTGCCCAAACTGTCAATCAGATGAAGAGACAAGTCAACATCTTTTCATAGATTGCCCCTTTGCCATAGCTTGTTGGAAAGAAGCTTTCCGAAGCCGCAATCTCCCTTGGGCGCCTAGCACTAGCATCTTTGAAGCACTGCAAATATGGAAAAAAAGCTATCCGTGGAAAAAAAAAAAACAAATAACATTGCACGAAGGGTTTGGAATTCCCTGCCCTGTACTCTTCTATGGAACATCTGGTTGGCAAGAAACCACATGGTCTTCAAAGATAAAGAAACCAACATCAGAAAGCTCTATAACAAAGCTTGGAGTCTCAATTTGGAAGCTCTATCCATGAAATGTCAAGGACAATTAAACACGCTGGATCTCCATGTTGAAGAAAGAAATTACATAGGATATCTTCTAGACAGAAACAACATAGCATAAAACAGAAGTAATCCCAGTGTCAGAACCAACTCCAGGTATAGCTGGAAACTCAGGATGAAAGATGAGGAATTTGCACGATGGCTCAGGAACTACAATACTCATTATCTCTTTTTCGATGGCGCCTCCAAGTCCAACCCAGGTATGAATGGGGCTGGAGGATTCATTTGTAATGGTAATGGTGATGTTTTAATTGAATATGAATGGGGACTGGGTACTTTATCCAATAACAGAGCAGAAGCATTAGCTCTCTATCAAGGTCTGCTACAGCTGTAGAGACTTGGCATAAGCACAGCATTAATTATTGGAGACTCGACCATTGTAATTAGCTTGATGGTCTGCAACAGAAAAGCCCCCAACTTGATTCTACAGCAAATCATAGGGCGATGCCAAACTCTTGATCAACAAATGAAAGGAAACCTCTTTTACCATGTTCTTCGCTCCCTCAACAAAGAAGCAGATGAACAGGCAAATAGAGCATGTCTTCATAATGTTGGAAACCTTCGATGTAATGGCTCTGATCAGCAATGTTTCTTGCCATGAAAAGATTTATACTCCTTTGCAAGGTCATCTCACAGCGGATCTCCGCCCTCGGATCTCGAAAACCCATGTCCAGCTCTATTGTAAAGCATCATAATACAGCTATAAGTCCTTTTGCTATGATTCCCACAGATGTAATTCCTGCAAAATCCAACTCTCACTCCTTCTGTGACTCTCCCTTAATCTCCGCACCCCTTCCTATTCATTTCCTTTCTCGTGATCAATCGACCGCTTTCAACCATCAATTGACCGCTTTCAACCAACAGTCGACAGCTTCTCACCCCCTCGATCTCTGTTTAACCCATGTGCATCTCAATATCTCATGCACCTCTGTTTGTCCAGACAGTGTTTATCAGCTCCACAGGTTTGTTTTATCCAACATCCATGTTATGATGTCAAGTAAAAGTTTGGAAAAAGTGCAAAAAATTGAAACGGGTGGCAACTTTGAAGACCTCAATGGGCGGAAAATTCATCACACACTCAAAAATCAAACATGAAATGCAAAGTCTGTTATTTATTATTCCAGTTTGTAAGACTTTACACCATTTCTTCCTTTCTCATAGTGAAGAAAGCTGGATGTAAAAAGGAAATTGGCACCAACCATATCTATAATTGGCCCACCTCTTGCCAACACTATCTTGTAAATCTGGAGCTTCGACTCATATACTTTTTTTTGAATACTAATCAGCACCCGATTTTGTGAAAAAAAAATAATATATTTATTTTATAAATATATGAATTTACGAGATTTTGTATTATAGAGATATTACATAACTAAAAAAATATTGGAAAAATATTTTTTTAATTATTTTTTCCTTTTTAAAATTTGTTATATTAAATTGAAAATGTGGAGAAAAAATTGTAATTCATGAAAATGGAAATAATAATTAAAAAAACAAAACAAAACAAAACAAAAAATTGAATAAAAAGGAAATAAAACTAAACATTCGTTCCCCTTTTCTCTGAAAGTAGATTGTAACTAAACAACCTATAATAAAACTTCAACCAATCACCTTACAAAAAAAATAAATTTAAATAAATAAATAAAATAAAAAATAAAAATATTAAACTAAGCATAATTATTTTGTCAAAAATAAATTAATACATAATAACATGCAGCAAACAAATTTAAAAATATTTTAAAAAATAATATATTTCTCTTACCATCAATTTTTCTTTTGTTTTCATTAATGAATGATGTAATCATGCTTCACAAACACAGGACTTGCTTGTGTTAACATTTCGGGTTTTATGTATTTTGGAAATTTGGAAGTATTTAGAAATGTTCTAAGATGTTTAGAGCCTTTACTTGAAAACTTAAATAATTTTAAGATAAGGTATCGTTCCTACATTTCAGACAAAATTGAGGAGGCTTTTATGGAACCACTTCAATTAAAAAATAATTGAGAAATTTATATGAGTGAGGGCATTGAATTTATTTAAACAACATTATTTCAAATTATGTACAACCATGTAATTATTTAGACAATATAATAATGTATTTGCTTCATTGTTATGTTACAAAATATATTTTAATATATCATAAGGTTCACCTAATCTCAAAACAATAGGTATAGTATTCATGAATATTTTAATCATCTTTATGGATGAAAAGATCAACCAGCATTTTCTTGGAATGATTCGATGGAGAAAAGTTCAACACGTATAGAGAGTTAGGTATGATGAGTCATATGGATAAAATTGTGTTTTTTCTTAAATTTAAATTTAAATTCAATAAATTTTTTTTAAATAATTTTTTTAATTTATTACTAATAATTATATAAATTATTATTATATTTTAATTTATTAATTATTTTATATTTTAATTTATTAATTATTTATATATAAACACACAATATATTTTGAGTTGTTAAATTTAGAATTTTTACAGTATACATTTTTGCGTCTATGTTTCGGATCTAAATCAAAACTCATTATTAAAACAAATCTTACATGTTTACATAAAATATATTATCTACATATTTTTTAATATATTATCTACATATTTTTTATAAATAATGACAAATGTTTTATTAAAACACTTTTTGATATGAAAACAATCGTTCAATTCTCACTTCAAATTCAATTCTTTCTCAAAATTAAAATAATAATAATAATAATACTAATAAATTAAACCATATAAATATTTTATTTTTTATCATTACAAATCATTATAACTTGTGTGCATGCAAAGCATGAAGTCCAAACATATTTTTATGGTGCGTTGTTTGAAAAGGACATAATGTTTTTTCGACCACAAAATTGGTAAGTAGTCAATAGGAGGGCCACATGTCCTCCACCATATCGGTTGATGTGTGATTTTAAATTAGGGATTCCAATGGTTGTGACGTGAATGGCACGCATGAATTAGAACATGCGTTTGGAATTTTTTTATTCCTGGGTTATCTATATCTCTTAAGTTGGGACTAAGTATTTAATTATAAATTATGATAAATTAGGTTTGACTTTATGAGATCTTTTGTATATTTTTCAATGAAATGATGCAGAGTTAACGGAAGTTTATATCTAAAGTTATAGATGTTTTGAGGAGTTTTTTTAGATTGAGTTGTGTAATTTGTTGTATTTATTTATATATTTTAAAATATATTTTAAAAAATAAGAAATTATAATATAATTTAAATTGTATCGTAGTAAAAAAGAAAAATATTTATTATTAGTTACATTCATAAATTCTATTGTTTAGCTTTTTTGAATTTAATATTATATATATATATATATATATATATATATATATATATATATATATATATATAATTTACCTAATTCTTATTTCATCTTCAACTTATTAAATAGAGCTTGAGCTCAATTGGAAATAAGTATCATAAAATATGATTTGATGTTAAATCCTATAAATCAAACTTTAAAATAAATAAATAAAATAAAATAATGATATTTTTTTAATTAATTATTATTAATATTTAAAAATATAATATTTTTTTAAATAATAAATAATAACTATAAAATTTATTGAAAAAATTAAATCCATAACCTCCTAACTTTCAAAGGCTTCACAACTAACTCCAGATTCAATTAGTGTAACTATTGAAACTTCTCTAAA
This sequence comes from Pinus albicaulis, assembly GCA_034641835.2. Classification (NCBI taxonomy): domain Eukaryota; kingdom Viridiplantae; phylum Streptophyta; class Pinopsida; order Pinales; family Pinaceae; genus Pinus; species Pinus albicaulis. The sequence goes on from CM076580.1 coordinate 147,505,509, forward strand.
ATATGTATGATGGTATATGTCATGACTAAATCCATGTCTTTGTGAATTATTTTAGAAAAAGGGATTGGGATCTTTGTTGATGTGTTGGATTGTAAATAAATTACGCTCTTTAATTTGTAGAATTTTGGTGTTCTAGGTTTTTTTTTTTAAGGCGTTGAATCTATTTATGTATTCAAAAATGTATTTTGAAAAATAAGAAATCTCAATCTTGCTTGAAATTTTATAGTTGAATTATGGTGAAAAAGGTCATTTTACCTATAAGTTAGAGTGTGCCATTAATAATGTTTCCATGTCTAATAACTAAAGAAAAATAGCAAACATTTTATAAATTTATTTATTTTTAAATATATCATCATTTAAATTTAATTATATAATTTCTATCCCCATTGCAATATTAAATTAATAAATTTATTAATAATTTTAATTAAATTCAATAGTTGGATTGTGAAAATTGTCATTTCATCTATAAATTAGAGTGTGCCATTAATAATGTTTCCATGTCCAATAACTAAAGAAAAATATCAAATATTTTATAAATTTATTTATTTTTAAATATATCATCATTTAAATTTAATCATATAATTTTTATCCCAATTGCAATATTAAATTAATAAATTTATTAATATTTTTAATTAAAATATAAGTTTTACATGTTAATTTTTTTTATTTACAATTTTACTAAGTAATTCTTTTTTTTATAATAATGAGAATTTTTGTATTAGATCAAAATCCATTCTTGTTTTGCGGCAAATACATTAGGAATACATCATCATAATTCTAAGTCTTTTATGTTGAAATATGTAATTCCTACTTGTCTCAGTTGTGACTTTCTATGTAAGGAGCCTGTACCTATTCCATAGGAGAACTAGCTAAATCTATATGTTCCCTAGTTTGGTGTGTGGTTGAGAGATTCTCTCAACCAAGTGATTGTGTATCTAAGATAGTTTCCCTATCTTTAGACAACACTTCATGTATATATGTAATTCTATCTAATTAATAGAATGCAGCTTGCATGCTCAGATTTTAAGTTCGTATCAAAGCCCGTATGGGCCTAGACCTCAGCCCCTCCTGGGTTGAGGGAAATAAGAAAGAGCGTATTTTTTTTTTTTTGTCCATCATTTAAATGTCGGGATCTAAGGTTTATTCTGCAGTAACTGGATTTAGGGCCATGCAAGATTAAGTGGGAGTCTAAGCCTCATTAATGTTGTCTGCAACAGTGTCATAGGTGTAGCATGTGCCAGAAGTTTTGTGGCGTCATGGGAGTGATGTGATCGCAGAATTCACATGTTCGTCAGAATGTGGAAGATTTCAGGAAACAACATCTACATGCAGGTTCTGCAAAAGATGGAGTTGGAAAGAGCGTGGAAAACTTATAAGATCGAGTCGTCGGATGTGGGGAGCAGTGAAGAGTCGTGATGTGACTCTGACCTATTTTTTTGTGACTTGGAGTGACGTGCGGTTTGGCCTAGCTGGAAGAAGATCCGTGCAGCCAATTTGGTGGATCGATTTGCAAATCTGAGTCTATATTATTATAGAGAACCAAGGTGTTGTAAGGGTGCGTGCTCCGATTGCGCCAAATGGGTTTATCGAGGTTCGGTTCGAGTGGACTGGGGCCTCACAAGATCTCTGGATTACACTTGTGGATCGGAGGGTTAGTGTTATATTGTTGTAGGTAGAAGACAAGAGTGCTTGACGATGGTTGTCGCTGATTAATCAAATGGAGCTACTACCAATGCTAGTTCTTTGATGGCTCCCAAGCCTCCTCATCGGTTGAGAGTTTGATCTGCTTAAAAGGCTCAAATTGTCATTTTTCCATACAATCAATCAATCAGAGTCCTTTGTTTTTGTTAAATCACGACATGGTTGCCATTACAGAGACCACTCATATTCCTGTTCATGTTCCTGTGCCAGCCAAAGCTCCTGCAATGGAAGTCGTGAAGGTTGAGGGCGAGGTGGTGAAAACATCAGATGCAGAGGCAGGGGCTTCTGTTGCTGAGGAAAATAAACCTAACATCTGTGTTCTTCCTTCAAGGAGGAGAGAAACTTTGTGTTCGATTTTAAGAAATTGTGAGAGGTATTCTGGGTGTTTGACGAGGATGGTGATGGTTTTATCCTATTGTGCCATTGTTTGTGTCTCTCCAATCGTGACAGTGCATAGGAAGTGTTTTCCTAAGGTCTGCATATCGATCGTGTTTGCTAGGAACTGAATATTTCAGATGAGAAGTTAGATTTCCTTATGGGACAAGATATCCAATGCTGCTATGTTGAGGTGCTAAGAATAGTGTTGCGTGAAGCATCGTAGTAATTTGCATTCTTATTTTACTAAGTGCTTAAAAATTGTCATGTCGTTAATGTAAATCTGGACGTTGCATTGTTGTGACATTTAGTTTGGCCAACTATTGTCACCAGTGTGAATCTATGTTGGAATTGGCCATCCAAAAATAGACAAATTTATTTGCAAGAATCATTTACTACCAGATATGATGAAGACATGACAGTGAAAATGGCATCAAAGGATAGTGGTTGGAGCTACATCAGAGAATGGAGGATGGGTAATCGAGTTTGTGTGAGTTTGTGGAATATACTCTTGATGATGGTCACATACATTTATTAGTAAGCAAGTCTAGGATACGTTTTGTAGTGGTCTTTGTAAAGTATGTACCTGGTAACTCCAAGAGTTGGAGTGTGTAATGTAAGCATGATGAGGCATATGTATCCCCATGAAATTCGTGGTAATTTGAAAACCACTTTGTAATTGCAGGTTTGTGGTCAGTCGGAAACCACTTTGCAGTGTCGGTTTGTGGTAAGCCAGAAACCATGTGTGAGAGTGAAGTGGACAGAGATTCCTGTAGGCATGGTTTAGGGTCAGCTGAAAAAACCCTTGGAATGGTTGAGGGTGAACCGAGAAAACCCTGGGCTTGATTGACTCGGATCCCTAGTGGCCCATAGCGGCTAGAGTGCCTTAGTGGCAAATTTGTGGCCCATAGTGGTTGGAGTGCCTTAGTGGTAGATTTGTGGACCATAGTGACCGAAGTGCCTTTGGAAGATTTATGGTCCATGGTGGTCGAAGTGCCTTAGTGGCAGATTTGAGGCCCTTGGTGGCTGAGTGCCCTTATTGGCATGGTTAAGGGTAATCTGATAAAACCCAGAGCATGGTTACAGGTAATCCGATAAAACCCATGATGATGATGTTGGAGGGGGATTTGCAAGTATAGGTATAGGTACAGGTACATGTATGCAATGATAATGTTTGACAGAACCATGTATGTGAAGGACATCCTACAAGACTAGCGGTTGTAGTGGTTGGTACCCATGCATTTTGGTGGATGGTTGCTCCTTTATATGGACGTCGACATATCCTTTTTTTGTTATGTTTGACCACAACTAAACTTTGCAGATTGATATCGAGACAAATAGTCATTAAGGGGGTGTGTTGGAATATGTAATTCCTACTTGTCTCTGTTGTTACTTTCTATGTACGGAGGTTGTTCCTATTCCATAGGAGTTAGCTAAATCTATATGTTCCTACTTTGGTGTGTGGTTGAGAGATTCTCTCAACCAAGTGATTGTGTGTCTAAGATAGTTTTCATGTCTTTAGACAACACTTCATGTATCTATGTAATTCTATTTGATTAATAGAATGCAACATGCATGCTCAGATTTTAAGTGACTGATCTTGCCTATCCAAAATCAAAATTGTCCTCTCTAGAGATACATTATTTACGCAGACAAAGGGCACATGGTGTTGTTTTGAAGGTGAATACATGCATTCCAATTTATGATGTAACTTTATAATTTTTTCTTAATAATGAATATTTTTGTATTAAATCAAAATCCGTGTTTGGTTCGCGGCAGATACATTAGGAAATACTTCATCATAAGTCTAAGTCTTTCAGATTGATCTTTCCTATCCAAAATCAAAATTGTTCTCTAGAGAGGCACATTATTCACACAGACAAAGGGAGGGTTTTGGAGGTGAACACCTTCAAATGGAGCCCCAAAATAAAGCAAATTTTACAGTACATAAACTCTTAATATATGATGTAACTTGATGTTGCATGACTTATCATTGGAACTATTATTAGGAAATAAAGGATGGCCTTAATTAGCCATTAACTATCAATTTATCAAGTTTGAATTGCATCCCAGATTGAAACATCTATTCGTTTATTATTATCTTGTCATATGTGCTTATAACTCATAATAGGGATATATTTTGTTGCTTTCTTCACACATTTTAAGAGATTATCCAAAATCTTATCTCTTTAAGATGAATCTTTAACAATGTGCTAAATGATAATAAGAGAGTCCTCTAACACAATAAAAAAGAAACTTGATTTTCTTTAGCAAGAAAAATGCCTTGCAGTAAGCCATACATTTTTACCTAATTATCAACTTCAATGATTTTTACCTAATTATCAACTTCAATGGAAAGTTTTGAGTTTATTAGTAAGTTTAAAGGGCATCAACATCCACTCATACAATCCACATTGAGTATTGAAAGTTTTGTGGCCAGCATTTCTTCTTTCCTTTTTTCACCATGGCCATAAATAACCTTTTCCCCTCCTGCCACTTTTTTATAATTTTATAAAGTTAAAATAAATTTTTAATATATTTTCCAAGAAATTCATAAACATTTAAACCATCATCCTTCTAAATTTTCCTTTAAAATCGTAAAATAAGAAATTTTATAAAGGAAATGAAGGATATTGTGCAAGGTACTGCATTGAAATTCAATGTCGGTGCAATTTGGTTGGGTAATAAATCTATCACATAACACGTCAAAAATTTGCCCATAAAATCTATGATGGGTAATGTCAGGTATAGTCCGTTTTATCAATTACGAGCAATTATTGTGACAACGTAGTGTGGTCAAATCTTGAGTTGGACACATGGTACCAGGAATCATTGTGAATTATTAAAAACAATAATGGTTTTTGGTCAATGGGGTTGTGCTTCAATGTAAAGCAAAAGGGGTAATCAATATCTACCTTTCAATTGTATCAAAAAGTTTGAATTGATGGTAGCAAAGTGACATTTTTAATTGGGAATTTCGAGGTTTTTATTTTGGAATAAAAAAATGTCATTTCACCGTTATGGGTAAAAACAATTTATATAATGTTAATATTTGCTAGGAGTCGGAAGCATTGTTCATAGTGTATATATATTTTTAATTAACATTTAAAATAAATTATTTTGTTTTATATTATTTTTTAAATAATGAATATTTTTACTTTAAAATAAAGTAATTAAATTACTAAATTTAATTCTTAATTTTTTTTATTAATAATTATAATGCAACATAATAACTTATAAAATATAATAATAAAAAATCGATTCACTGGATGCTTAACATTGCTCCATAATACTTAAAATTAATTTTTAGTTTATAAGCTTAAAATCACTCATAAATATAGAGTACTTAAATTTAATTTTTAGTTTATAAGCTTAAAATCACTCATAAATATAGAGTATTATCTAATTTGTATGTAAAATAGAGAAGTGTAATTTTTTTACTTTTAGTTTTTTATTATATATTTTTTTTAGTTAATTTGGTTTAAATTTGAGAAAAATTGGTTAGAATTGTAAATTTGATTTTTGTAATTTGTATAATATAAATATTATAGAGTTTTTCAAGGCATTAAAAAAAAGAAACATTAGATAATTAAATTATGACATAAATTAGTGTCTTATTTTATTTCCCTAGAAGTAGTTCCTCTAACACCTTTTAATTAGGGACCTCTTGTTAATTTTTGTTGTAAGCGAACATTTATTAATTAAATTCAATCAAAAATAGGGAAACTAGACTATTTGCATAATCATAATTGTTTTAATGTCTAAAAGTTAAACATGTTCAATGATAACAAAGCCACAAAATAACTAATCTAAGGCATGTGACCTTTGGAGACATTATATATAGTTATGACCTAAAAACTAGGAAACCATAAATAAAGAAAAGCAATGAAAGAGTGCATTGATGCCTTCATCTAGTCTTTAGAGAGACAGATTCTTCCACTGCTAGTAAATATTTGTTGCTACCTAGACAACTTCCTACGTCGGGTGGAAGCCCAAGGTGTGTCTCAATTCACTGTAAACGACAATACATCCCCTTCACTATGAGTTGGAGGTCATCAAGCATCAACAAATATTTATTCATGGTTGCATCTCGATCTAGCAATACATGTTGAACAAGAGTTTGAGGTTCCAATATATGTCAATGGTGTACATATATTGGTTAAGCCTTCCTTTGGTATGACCAACATCAGGGACCTAGTCAACAATTTCTTTGGTTATTTCAATGTCTAAGAGATAACCCCTTTCTCTTGCAATTTCCTACTCAACCACGTTTATCTCCTCCTACACTAGAAAAGCTGTGTTGTCTATGTATTGGTTCATCGAGGTTTTATCCCTTTGTTGAGTGTGTGAGATTTCCACTATATAATATGTTGCCCCTCAACAAGCTTCAACCCTTTGCCTCGACATATTGTCGAAGGGATCGAGCAACTTACTCGTAAGCAAAACAAAAATTTGGATGTTGGGTTATATGGGGAATGGTAGAGATTGTTTCAAATGACGTGACTTCTAGATTGCAGGGAAAAGGGCTTCGAGGGAGGTTGCTTCGGTATTAAAAAGCAATGGGATGAAGAAATACTGATAAAAATTAGAGAACCCAATACTGATAAAAATTCTAAAATATGCCCTTGGAATCACTTCAAACTGCTTTTTCAAACAAACGTTATGGAATTTTAAAAACCAAATACACACCTTTTTCTTGCTTTTGAGAAGCTCGATATTGAAACTGAATTATCTATGTACTTGGATTCCACAATCGAAATTTGTCCCTATGGTAGCCCTGGCGAATCCTTGAATGCCATAGGTTTGACTTGATTTGGATCTTTCAAGACAAAGCTATGTCCAATCTCCCCACAATGACCTATTAAATTATGGACTGTCTGGGAGTGAACCTGTTACCATTTTTCTCACGTGTCACCCTTTGCTCATTTGGCTCGAAATTTTCATTTGGCTCGAAATTGATAGAAATAGACAGGAAACTACGGCCCATGTACTTGCATCCACTTGGCGAATTTAATCCGATGCTCACAGAGAGAGTTATGAAGCTTTTATCACAATCACCTCTTTGAGATGAAATTGGGAGCTCGAAAAAGACCTAATTTCCACAGATTATATCTCCGAAAATACTGCTAACTAAGCCCGAAATTTCTGCAAAGATGTTCCTCGTGACTTCAGCCTTCGCTCTAAAAATTTCAGCTTTTGAAACTTCATAGAAAAAAGTTTTAGTGAAAATGCCACAATGACCTGTTTGGAGCAGCGAAACCCTATAATCCAAAGCTTTGATACCAAATGTTGTGAAGCTAGCTCCAAAAATAGAAGAAAAGAGATATCAACGCCTTAGAAATAAGGAACTTCGAGAGGGCAACCTCCAATACATTACATGAATGAAAAATTCTTGGATGATACAAATTAAAAAACCTCCTTTCTATATATAGGAGTCCATGGGGCCACAATGTAATCCTTAGCCACCTAACAATAATAATGTAAGGGCACAATAATAAAAATATGAAGACAGTAGCAAGTACAACAATAACAATAATGGGGGCTATACTAACACAATAAGGGACTACACTATTAATATAGGGACTTAACATGCTCCTCTCTCCTTCAAACAAGGTTGTCCTCACCCAAACATTATTTTCTCGACAAGTCAGAGATAAAATTACTTCATCCTCCCATGTGTGGAATCTTTCCACAGAAATTTTCCACTTGCCGAGATACTTCAGCACTGATTCCTACTTTGTCGAGTTCTTGTTTCTCGTGATCGTTCTGCACCATGTGATGTTGATCTTCCTGTTGTTTCATTAGATTCTGCACCAAAGTTAGGTTATCCTTTGAGAGTTGGAGAACTTGTTGTTGATGCTCGATGTGATATTCCACTAATTTATCATCCATATTAGCTATTATTTGATCTTTCAATCCATCCAAATTAGCCTCCATTTCTGCTTTTAAACCATCTATTTCATCTTCGGTTGCTCTTCGTAAGATCGAAATTTGTTTCACTTGGTACCGTAATTTTGATATCTCATACTGCAATTCTTCCTCTTCATGCGTCATAGTATAACTTTTTGAGGGCTTAATGGGTATGGAATTATTTTTTTGAGGCATTATAGAACCCAATACTGATAAAAATTCTAAAATATGCCCTTGGAATCACTTCAAACTGATTTTTAAAACAAACATTATGGAATTTTAAAAACCAAATACACACCTTTTTCTTGCTTTTGAGAAGCTTGATATTGAAATTGAATTATCTATGTAATTTAGGATCATCAATAACTGAAATTTGTCCTTGCGGTAGCCCTCTAAATCCTCTTTCGAATGCCATAGGTCTGACCTGATTTGGATTCTTCAAGGCAAAGTTATGTCCAATCTCCCACAATGACCTAATTATGGACCGGTTCAGTAGAGCGAACTTGTACGACTTGCCACGTCTCACTCTTTGCTCCTTTGGCTCTAAAATTGATAGACAGGAAACTGCAGTTCGTGTACTTCCAACCAATTTTTATATAATTCCAATCCGATGCTCAGAGAGAGAGTTATGAAGCTTTTCCCACGATCACCTCTTTAAGATGAAATTTGGGAGCCTGAAAAAGACCTAACTTCCACAGATCATATCTCCGAAAATATTGTGAATCAAGCTCTGAAATTTTGCAACAATGTTCCTCGAGATTTTGGCTTCACACTCTAAAAATTTCAATTTCTTAACCTTCGTAGAAAAAATGTTATAGTAAAAATTCCACGATGCCCTGTTTGGTGCAGCGAAACCCTAGAATCCAAAGCTTTGATACCAAATGTTGTGAAACCAGCTCCAAAAATAGAAGAAAATATATATCAACGCCTTAGAAATAAAACACTTTGAGGGGGAAACCACCAATACATTACATGAATGAAAAATTCTTGGATGATACAAATGACAAAACCTCCCTTTTATATATAACAGTCCATGGGGCCACAATGTAATCCTAGCCGACCTAACAATAATAATGTAAGGGCACAATAATAAAAATATGGGGGTTACAGGGGTACAACAATAACAATAGGGGGGGCTACACTAACATAATAAGGGACTACACTATTAATATAGGGACTTAATAGAAGAGAAGATGGTGGTAACACGTGAGCATTGAAGGTTAGAATCGGAGAATAACAACATTTAATTAGTATCGGTACAGAGTTCCCCTGTGACTTAATTTTTGGCCTATGGTTGTGTGATTGTGATGGGTTGGCTAGTGAAGGCTCGATGGAGGCATTGATTCACTTAGTGTTTGTTGAATAAGCTAATAAACCTCTAATTTCTTGTTAGAGAGTTGATAAACCATTAGAGCTTGTTGAATGGGATGATAAACCACTTGGGTGCTTGTTGGAAGGTTGATAAACCACTCGGCAGGCTGAGACACTCAGGTTCTTTCTTAAATGAATTGATAAACCACTAAGTGCTTTCCTTGGGTGCTGATAAAACACTTAAGTGCTTATAAAATAAGCTGATAAACCACATAGATAGTAGGATCTAGACTCCTACAATGATTTCCTTGAAAATCCAGTTGATAAGCCATCCATTAGAGTGAGATATTATCCTGATTCTGAGTAGAACTTCACTAAGCATTGGATGAATCCATGTGATTGATTTTAGAGAGGCACAAGAGTCATTGTGGTGCTTATTGAGTAAACCAATTGATAACCCACCTGGAAAATGTACTCCCTATCTTGTCTGGCTGAATTGATACCAATGTGAAATTCCCTTGAGCAATTAACTCCTCAGAATCTGAATATGGATCGAGTGTGATCAGTTACAATAAATAATGCAGTGTAGCTAGCATATGATTAATTGAATTGTTGAAGTCCCTCCTTCAGTTTCCAACCTTCTTAAAACACACAAATAAGTAGATCTCATTATTTTGCAAATCTATGTTCATGGCCAATGTGATATTTAGTATGTATATGGATGTAACTTATGTCTGGCCTATTATGTTCACTAGTTTTATTCATGAATAGTATATGAATCTATGTGACTATGGTTAGTTATTATGGATTGTGCAATTTATCATTACATTATGAATTATTTGCAATTCTATGTGATCTTAGTCAATTGTTGTTATGAGCTCTCTGAATGAATGTAACAATAGACCAATATGGTTTGAGTATACTAGTGTATTTCCCTTGCTAAGCCATGAGCGTTGTGTGAATTTGTGTTGGAACTTTGTCCCCCTTTGTCTTAAAAAATATGGTTTTCTAAAGTTTAGAGGTACTTTCTCTCTTTATTTTTAATCACTCACCATTAGTGGTCACTCGACCTCGATCCATTGTTTCAGAATCTCAAAGTACTGGAGGTTGGACATTCACACCTTGTTTAATCATTACAGGTGAAATGCAGTTCCATATGTCTTGTAAGCCTACATCCATCAAGCTCTCCAATTAGATTACAAAGGGAAATTCTTGGAAGGAGCTATGTTTGTGATGACGTGTGGACGGGGAGGACCCAATGAGTTCATTTGTATGCAGATTAATGGAAGGAGTCACAACTAGGATGATGTGTGCGCAACTTGTAGCCAATCGGCTCTCAAGTAGACTGGCTTGCAGGTTAATGAATGGAGCCATTGTTAAGATGATGAATGCACGACCCGTGGCTAGCAGCCTCTCAAGTAGACTAGCCTATGGGTTTTTGTATGGATCCGTGACCAGGATGATGAGCGTGTGGCCTGTGGATAGTGGGATCTCAAGTAGATTGGCCTATGGGTTGTTAGATGGAGCCACTGCTAGGATGGCATGTGCATGGTTTGTAACTAACAGGCTCTCAAGTAGATTGGACTGCAAGTTGATTGATAGATCTAAGACTAGTATGACATGGTCATGTGGATCGACTGTAATAGAGAATAGTCTCAAAACATGATGGGGTCGGGATAGTGGATCCCACAGCCTTATGTACATGTGGAAGGAGCTAATAGGCTACGACAACGTCCATGTGAATTCCACGTAGGAATCATGAGAGGTGTAGGACTATTAGGGATGACATGAAAGGTCCACATGGGTCACGTGTGGGTGCCACATGGTGGTACCTTGATGACATGGCACAATCTAGTTGGTCAAACTTCAAATGGGAATAAATTTCAATTTAGGAGGTTAGTATGATTTTGTAACCCCGTTTCCATAACAAACCTTGGAGGTCGAGTTAATTAATAAGTAACACCTCCCACAACCTGAGATGGTTCAAGGGGGTGGGAGGGAGCATTACAGAGTGGTATTAGAGCACCCAAGTTCAACACTCAGACTAAATGGGCCTAGAAATATAATGTTAAAGCTTTGTGAAGAATCACATAGGATCGTGTTTAATTTGATAATTGATTGTATATGCATATGTGTGTTTATTTCATAATGTTAACTATTGTGAATGTTGGCATAATAGTTTGCTCATATGTTATTATGTTTTCTAACTAGCATCCTAACATGATATTGGATGTTCCAACTACTTTCACATCACCTGCTTATTACAAACATGTCAAGGTGATGGGTGGCTATTGTAGAAATTATATACATTAAGCATGCATATGTCCTAGATTCCCCTGATCTCGCAACATTTAACTTCTTGCAAAATACATAATCATTCCACTGTTAATATTTTGCGGAAAATTAATTTCACACACATGTGAAGCATAAAAACAATCGCACATAACACAGTTGTTTAACGGGAAAGACTGAAGCTGAAAACCCCAACTATCATATATTATGTATCATGGAGATCATGTAACAATCTTCATACAAATCTTAGTACATCAAGCTCTCGGTACAATACAATCGTCACACACTAACATAGAAGAAATCTGCAAATCCATGCACCAATCTCAGCCCTCCTGCTAGCCTGCCTCCACTACGCAATCCAAGCTGATTATAAAGACCAATTCCTTGACTGCGTGTTATCATTGGCAACTCCAATGTATATGTAGATGCAATTCATGCATCACTATGGTCACAGCATATAGTCTATCTCACCCTTTCACCTATCTCTGCACTAGGTCTCCACTGGATCTGATATGCACTGTAGTTAATTGTTGTATTGTTTAGTTGATTAATGAGTTATTATTTGTGAATTAATTAACTAATTAATTCACTCCACTCTCACTAGTGTATCATTCAGTTAGATTAGATACAACTAGCTCAAATGAGTCTAACTAAGTTAAACTAAATACAACTCCATGAACTACTCTTCCAACTCTGTCATAACTTTGCCACTTCAGTTCTAACTGAATCCTGCATGCATGAACCACCAGTAAACACTAGGAATTGTGTAATTCCTTCAGCCCACTGATTTTCCAAATTTGTATACTGAAATAAAGTGCTCCAAGAGAATAATTTTTTGTTTATTGTCTGATTATTATTAAGGGCTAATAATAATCGACATGCACCTATTTTTAGATCGACGATCTATAAATAGACTTTGCCCAATATTCTAAAAATAGAATTTCATCTAATTTTCACATTTGACCAACCACCTACAAATAGCATCCTGCAACTTATAGAATATGCTCACCATGTCTAAAAATAGAAATACACCTAAAAATAGCCTATGTGGGCCCCACCTATTTTAGGTGATTATTTTCCAACTAGGATCAAGGATGATGTTTCAAGATGCCTCCTTCACTGTTTCTTGTTGCAAACTTCAACAGCTATTCCTACTTGCATTTTGATTTAACTAACAATAATATGTATAGGACATCACATAAGAAGACATCAAGTAAAAACATGGAAATAAAGGTATGAGCAACAGAGTGGTGTATTGCAACACTAATAGGTCCCAACATTATCAGGAAGAAGAATTAGTTGCAAAATTTAGAGAGGAAGAATCCCCTAATTAGATGGATACCCTTATAAGTTTAAGGGATGAGTTGAGAAGTTGTAATGCTAAGAGTGAAAATATTGTCAAAGCTCAAGAGAAGCAGGAAACAGTAAATGCAGTGATATTATAGAGCCTATTAGACTTACAAAGACAAAAGAAATAGGAGCTAAGTGCTAGCTACCTAGGAAAACATAAATCGAAGCAAAGCCCATCTAAACTTTGGAGGCATGAATTGGAGGCTAATCGCGCAGAAGGGAGTAAGTTAAAGAAGAGGCATAGAAAATCCAATGAAGATATAGTGAGGGGAGGAACTCCACTAAGTATTCTAGAAAGGAGAACATGTAGTCATGAGCAATTATCTAATGTTGCAACTAAGAGACACCACTAACATATAAGGAATGAAAAAATATTAATATGAAAGGAATTCAAGAAAGAAAAACCCCCTACCTTGGATGGAGAAATTAATAAGGCTGAAAAGGCAGAAGCAGGGCCATTGGGGATGATAAATTATTTTAGGGTGCATGACTACTCTAAGAACACGTAGGAAACAATAGCCATCTTTAGCTTGAAAGGAAAAGTTGATATATGGTGGGAAGACATGAGGAATGTCAAGGAAAATAGAGAAAAAGAGTTATTATGGAGGAGATTTGAGAGACATTTTCAATAGAAGTACCTATCTTAAATGTACTATGACAACAAGGTTAAAGTGTTTCATGAGCACAAAATGGGGCAAATTACAATTGATGAGTACACTGGTAGGTTCTTATAGTTTTTAAGGTATGTTCCTTATAGGATGATAAAGTAAAGATTCAAAGGTACTTTAGTGGGCTATCATGAGCTTACAAAGACAAAATTGAGTTTGATGAGCCAAAAAAATTGGAGGACACCATATAGAAAGCGAAGTACTAATAATAATAGTCCAAGCATAAAGCAAAATTCCAAGTTGATTGGAAAGTAAGAGGTAGGCCCAGTGTCAAGGGAAAAGGGAAGAAATATTTAGGCCATCGGCATTAGAAAAAATGTGAATTTCACCACTTTGGCCAAGGGCAAGTTTCAACAAAAGGTTACTACTATTGGTAGAGATTGGTCCTTCAAGCTAGCGAGAGAGGAACCGGAGGGATGTAGAAGAGGACCCATATAATTTTTGATATATGGAGAAAACCACATGCATAAGAATTTTCCTCAATGACAGTAGAAGAGTTCAAGGGTGTATAACGTGAAATATGAAGAGACAATTAATGATGTGGCTTAGAATGTACCACGAATATATGTTTTATTAGACAACAAAGACATTGATCATCAAGCATCAATGATTGAGATGGAAGGTATGGTTGTTAACCAACATGTTTCATTTTGATTGACCCAGGATCTAATTCTAGTTATGTTAGTCTGAATATCGTAGACATTTTTGTATTACAAAAGAAAGCCTGTGAAAAATTATGGTTGCCATCAATTAGAAACAAGGACTAAAAAGAGAGTTGTAGACATGGTGAATCATGCCCAATGGTGGTATATGGAATTCCCACATCAATCAACTTGAATCTGTTGTCACTGGGCTCATATGACGTACTCATCAGCATGGACTAGAGAACGGCCCACAAGACAAAGATCGACTGCTACAACAAGTCATCAAAATATCTCAATGACGAGGGAGAGAAAGTGGTGTTGCAAGGAATTAAGAAGCATGCGACTATTAGGAAAATGTCAACGTTGCAGATTAAAAGATGCAACTGGAAGGGATGTGAGTTATATGTGGTCCAAGTAACCAACAAATCAGAAGATTACAGGGGGAAAATGGAAGATCATCAAGTATTAAGAAAATTTAGTGATGTATCCCAAGGAAATACCAGGATTTTCGCCCATAAGAGAAATTGTTTTTTTCTATCGAATTATTACCAAGATGAACACTAGTTTCAAAAGCCCCATATCGCATGAGATGTTAGAGCTGAAATTACAGTTGAAGGAAATGTTGGACAAGGGATATCTCGAGCCCAATGTATCGCCTTGGGGAGCACCAGTGTTGTTTGTGAAGAAAAAGGATGGCATGCTGTGACTGTGCATTGACTACAGGAAGATAAATAAATCCATAGTAAAGAATAAACATCCTCTGCCTATGATTGGTGACTTGTTTGATCAGTTGAGAGGAGATACGATATTCTCAAAAATATAATTGAGTTTTGGGTACCATCAAGTTTGGATTAAGGATGAAGATATTTGCAAGACAAATTTTAGAAGTAGGTATGGAAATTATGAGTTTATGGTGGTGCCATTTGGGCTCACAAATTCTCTTGACACATTTATGTGTCTGATGAACAATTTCCTTAGCCCATATTTGGAGAAGTTTGTGTTAGTATTCAGGGATGACATCTTGGTTTACTCTAAAACCAATGAGGAGCATGAATAACATTTGAGAGAAGTGTTGTAATTGCTATGAGATCACAAGCTCTATGCCAAGCTTAGAAAATGTGATTTATTCCAATCACAAGCTCAATACTAGGGACTTATTGTCTCCAAGGAAGGAGTGGCAATAGATATGGAGAAGATCAAGGACATCTTGGAGTGGACTATTCCTCATAATGTTATAAAATTTAGATCCTTCATGTGGTTGGCCAAATATTACTAGAGCTTCATTCAATGTTTTTCAAAGTTTGGGCATTCAATCAAAACCTTACAAAGGAAAGGAGTTAAATTCCAGTGGACATCAATGTGCATAGCCAATTTTGAACAATTGAAACACCTGCTCACACATGCGCCAATATTGAGAATAACTGGCCTGAAAAAAATATTTCATGGTTTGCACAAATGCTTGCAAGGAAGGGATCAATGGAGTCCTAATGCAAGAAGGACATGTGGTTTATTATGATTCAAGAAAATTAAATGTGCATGAGAGAAATTATGTCACTCATGACTTGGAGCTAGCAACAATAGTGCATGCATTAAAAATGTGCATGTGCTACTTTCTTGAAAGAAAGTTTGTTTTAAAGTTAGATCACGAAGGGTTGGGATATTTTTTGACTAATCCAGGTCGAATGCAAGACAAGTTAGGTGGTTATCCTTTATCAATGAATTTGATTTTGAAATAAAGTACAATAAAGGAAAAGATAACAAAGTAGTTGATGCACTTAGCATAATTATGCAAGTGTCTCATGTGGCAACCATAAGCACTTGTGAAGTTGATATCAAATAGAGAATCAAAGGGGATTTACTTCAGGATGAGTATCATTAGCATGTGAAGGAACACTTCAAACAAGAGTCAAAAGGATCATTTAGTAAGAATTACTCACTCACTAATGACGGTATGATGAAATTCATGGATATATGGTATGTACCTTGCATAAGCGACTTGAAGAAGTTCATCATGGATGAATTTCACAAAAGGCCTTATTCAGGTCACCTTGGTTATCATATAATGATAACAACTATGAAGAAAATGTCTTATTGGCCAGGCATGAAAAGGGAAATTATTGATTACATCACCAGGTGCCTACTATTGAGTAAAATAATTTGTATTAGATTACTAACATAAATTATCAATCCAAGATCCGTAGGACTTGTGAGACATACGTGCACAATATATGCTAGGGATCAGTTTATGAAAACTAAAAACTAACCTAGTCACACCATTCCTATATTAACTTGAAAATATATTCTACATTCAGGAATTAAAATTTAATCTACTTGCATAATTGAATTCTAATCTATGCTTGCAAAATTCTAAACTTCACAGTTGTTGTGCAATCAAATGCAATTTATGGATCTCAATTGGGAGATAATGTCACGGCAATGATAGGATCCATAAAAACTGAAATATAACTTCAATTGTGCGTAATTGAAAGTCTAATCTATGCTTGCAGAATTAAAAACTAATCTAACACACATACATAAATCAGAAACCTATTGTTGTTGTATAACCGAATGCCCAAATATGATCCAATTGAAAAATGACAGAGCCACTTTCTTGAGATGACTTAGCGAGCACAAGATTCAACAGATAACTGTAAATGTAAATAACTGCATAAATCAAATCTAATCTAGCATTCTTCATGAATTCGAAAACACTCTTACATGAAAAGTAAATCTACAATCGACAGGTCAAACACACTTGCATGAATGGAAAATCTAAACTATCAAACTTTCAATGAAATGAAAACATAAAAACAATTAAAATGAAATGACATACTTGAATGAAATATAAACTAATATCAAAACAAATTGCAAAATAAACCCAAATATATCTTACATTATAATATGCTCCATGATATCTCCTACTTCACATCTCCATCCATGCTTGGAACCTCAAAGCTTTATTCAAGTTCTCCAAAATTACAAATTAATAAGATGACAAGTTACATGAACAAGAGTTCCATTGTTAAGAGTTTCATTGTTACAAATAAAGGATAGATATCCTATTTATACAAATTCCTAAGAAACCTCCTCGTTAATGCTAATCCTTCTTCCTCTCCTTTGATCCATAATATTCTCAACCAATTTGCTAACCATGGGCCACATATCCCTCCTTCAAATCTCCTTCATATGATGAAGATAATTTCGAATTTGATCTTTGGGAGCCACATAAGAGGGCCTTGGAAGCTTCCAATGAACCTATACATGTCACAAAACTCTTTCCACTTTTAAGGTATAAGCAGATGCATATTATTTCCTAGCTTTTGATCACAAATTCACTTAAAAACACTAGAAATTAGTAATGTTTGGAAAATACAAGAGTAACCCAAATGATGATGAAAGTGACATGAATGTAATGAAATGGAGGTGATATAATGGACATGATGGTGAAAGTGGATGTCTTTTTAAGGACAATTCTGAGACCCAACATACCCCCCAACTGAAGTTTTTGCATGTCCGCATGCAACCTATTACATTGATTCATTTGATCTTTGAATTGTCTTGCTTTTGAATGAGATTTGGCATGTATTAATTCTCCATTAACTTTGCATTATCATAGCATTTGATAACTTCATTATTTTTGCAAAGTTTTCTTTGAAATACATTGGATTGCAACATTCATCTTTATGGTTGGTTCTTATGTGACAACCAAAATTGATTTTTATTTTTTTTATTTTCTTTTATTTTTCTTTTTTTATTTTTATTTTATTTTTTATGGTTGGTTCTTGTGTGACAACCAAAATTGATGAGCATTAGTTCTTGTATAACAATACTTTTTTTATTCTTTGTTACATCCAAATATCTTGAAAACATTGAGAATTTATCTTTTCAATTAGCCATAAGCTCATCAATTTGATGATTTGCAAAACATATGATGTTTTTTAATCTTAATGCAATAGTAGTTGTATGTTGGTTATATACAAGTGTTGTTGCATAAGATGTAAATATATAGAGTGATATCCCTTCCCCCCAACTGATGGTTTTTTCAATTATATGAAGTGAGAAAAGGAATATTGTGGAGTGTTTTGCCAAAAATTATAACTTTGTATTTTAAGGAATTGCATGATAGAAAGTTAGAAAAGAATATACCTTCACTTACCTATGAAACAGATAAGTTGTGCATATGTAGTTGCTGCAAAAATCTGATATAATGCTTCTTCAATTGGTCATGCAAATGGTGGATGAAGTTGTGAAAGTAAGTCTTTATTGCCGCTACTGAATTTGTTGAATCTACTACATCTGCGACATCTGCTACAAATGTTGAATAATGATGGATCTGATAGTCTTCATGTCGTTATCACACATTGACACAATTATTATCTATGTGAATTAATTTGTTAATATCGAACATAGTAAGAAATTGTTGAATTAGTGGCCATTAATGTACGTCACTAATCAACACGAGACCTCTCACTGTTGATGAAAATGAGAGTCAAGATCACTAAGCACATCTTGCTAAGTACAAATAATTTGTTGATGTCGAGTCACCTAGAAGATCCGTCAAGCAAGGGAAAATAATGTATTCCCATTGTTTGTCGGCAAGAGAACTTGCCATTAAGGCATGCAAGCCTCAGGGTACTTTTTGAAAATATTTTGATTTATTTGGGAAAGGAAAATGAACATGAAAAGGAAAAAGTTTAATTAGCATGCAAGTGGGCTAATTGCTTTTATTCACGAGTTAGGGGTGGATGGAAGTCAATGAATGCGAATGGATAGTGAATGTGAATGAAGAATAAATGTGAATGGAAAATATGAAGGGAAATTATATGATATGATATGATATATTTTAATAATGTCCACGAGACCCACTGTTCTAAGGGACCCACATTCCACCTCAAACAAGACATCACATTCTCAAGTTTCTCTCTAGAGCGGTTCTTTTGTTGTGAATTTTGATCAAGAAATTCGTTGTTTTGTGAAGCCTTTCTTCTTCGAACAAAGTACTCAAATTGTCCACCTTTATATCACTTTAAAATTGATTGCACATATCCTCATATGCCATACAATCCATGATAAAGTGCCATTCAATTTCAACTGCACCTAGCCTACAAAAGTTACAAATTCTTTCTTCCCATTCTTCCTTGGAAGTTTTCCATCTACCTGTCTTGCACCTAATATAGTGAGATCCGGTCCTCAGTTGTGCTATTAAAATTTTGTCCTTTCCCTTGATTGTCGCACTCAAATAAGTATTTTCTTCATGCGATTGTGACGGATTGAAGTTTTTAAGATATATCGCTTTTTTCTGCCAATTTGTTTTTCCCACATGGCAGTCCTGAATTTTTCAACCACCCAATTTTTTATCTCCACTTTAGCATTAGGACAATCTTGCAACTTAATTCACCATTTTCTCATCCATTTGTCATTTAGTTTCCTCCATGTTTTCTTCCTGCGCTTTAGCTCCTCCATGTAAGTCAACTTGGGCCAACGATGTGCCTCCATGTTTTCCATCTTTTTTAGATAGCTTAAAAAATGAATGATTGCTAAAGCTTCCAACAGAAACATCCCAGCCTCAGCTAGAAGGATCTCATATGGGATTGTTACCTTGACTTTGAAGTTACTAATGATTAAGTGCTTTTGAATTCGTTCTATTTGTCTCCACTTGTGATTTGACATGTTGCTACCCCAAACTTCAGATCCATATAAGACAACTGAGGTAATGGATGTAATGGAGACAATGACATCTGAAAGGCTTGCAAGTGTTGGATATGATCTGCATTAGCATGTGCTCATGCATTGATGTTTCATATTTGTTGTTGCTCATCTTCTTGTGAAATAAATGTGGTCTCTCAGAGATGCATTGTTCGCTTATGGTCATATGTTCTTCCTCCTGGAACCTACAAAAAAACTAGTACTTCTTCTGCAATGGAATGTAAGACTATCAAGGGAGAGGTGATCAATCTCTCTGGTTATGAAATTTACTCAAAAAACTAAGAATTGGTACTAATAAAACAAGTTCGCGAAGGAAAACCAAAAGAATTTATACTTGTGTCGAACCTAGTGCCTCAAGTTACATATTGTGTCTTTTAAGAAATTTATTCATTCTTTCTGTTTCAAACTCTGATGATAGCTTTCTCATTGTGTATATCTCATCGAGATCTTTCCAACGATGCTTGAATCGTCGAAATCCGATATCGTATGAGAAAGTTAGGCTGATTTGAAATTTGAGTGAAACAGTGAGGTTTCTTAGCTGTAGAATGTGCAAAGTTTCTATAGCTAAAATCCTAAACAGAAAGTTAAGTACAAGCAGCTATGCAAATAATCAATCTGATCTTTAAATTCAGTAATACCTTTTCCAGAAGAACGAGCAAATCCTTATTTGTTTTATTTAGTGAACAAGATTTTATTAGTATTATTATTATTATTTTATTAATAGTTGTAAAATAAAGAAATCACCAAAGTTTAAAAAATAAAAATTGAACAACCTCGAAATCTTCACATAAAATTTTGACTCTTAAAAAAAAAAAAAACATGATAACCAAACCAATCATCTTTTGAGAAATGAGTGTGAGGGGAAAAAAAGAAGAGAAAGAAGGCCATGGATTCCTTGCTTGCTTTGCCGAGAACTTCAAATGATATTCCATTTTTCTCCAAACCGGGAGGTAAAACCCCTCCCTTTGACAAATTATGACGTTGATCAATCAGAATGAGGGCGCACTACATAGAGGGTGAAGAAGACAGAGTATTAAATCAATTTGGACTCTTTGATTTGGCAAAATCACGTGCCATGTGGATCATTCTTAAGAATTTCACAATAGAATTTGATTTCAATTTGAATTCTTCCACCTTCCATCAAAAATCGTTTTTCCTCATGCATTTTGTCAAATGATGCTCCAAAGAACCACGAATTTCTCTCAAACGGTTGCGAAATTGAAGAAACCACTTTTAGGGTTATTTAATTCACCTTGTTCTGAGAAAAAATCATGTTTTGATTTTTTCAGATTCGCCCTCAGTCGATTAGAAACTACATTTCAAAAACGTGTGTCTAAACTGGTTTTTATTTTTTAATATATATATATATTAAATGTTTTTTTTTTTTAATTAAAATTTTTATCATTGTTGACTTTTATTGTATTTTATTTGATTTTGAAAGAAATTTTTATTTTATTTTATTTTGTCAAACTCTAAAAACTAATTTTATTTGGTCAAAGTCTAAAATTTAGAAAGAATGATTTCTAAGAAAAATGAAATAAATTAATTGAAGAAAAAAAATGAAAATGAAATTGCATTAAAAAAAAATGAAATTGTTAGGTAAAATGAAAAATTAATCTAATAACGAAAAATTGAAATTGCGATGGAATTGAAACTAAGCTAACAAATGAAATGACATTATAAACTAATACTAATCCCTATGTACGCCTCCCTGGCAACGACGCCAAAATGTTGAGTAAATAATTTGTATTAGATTACTAACATAAATTATCAATCTGAGATCTGTAGGACTTGTGAGACATACATGCACAATATATGCTACGGATCAGTTTATGAAAACTAAAAATCAACCTAATCACACCATTCCTATATTAACTTGAAAATCTGTTCTACGTTCAGGAATTTAAAATTTAATCTACTTGCATAATTGAATTCTAATCTACGCTTGCAATTCTAATCAAATAACGAAAACCAAAATCATCTAATCTAATTCAAAAATCAATTCAAAAGAAATTGAATTCTTAATCTAAATGCTTGACAGAAATGCAGGAAATAGATGTAATCTAAATGCTTGACCGAAATGCAGGAAAATGGATGCAACCTAAATGCTTGACCGAAATGCAGGAAAATGCTTGACAGAAATGCAGGAAAATGGATGCAACCTAAATTCTTGACCAAAAAGCAGGAGAATGGATGCAATCTAAATGTTTGACCAAAATGCATGAAAATGCTTGACTGAAATGGAGGAAAATGATTGATGCAATTTAAAAACTAATCTAGTCAAATCTGCATAAATAAAATCTAATTTAATCTATTCTACTTGCGTAATTGAAAGTCTAATCTATGCTTGTAGAATCGAAAACTAATCTAACACACATGAGAAGTAAATCTTGAATTCAAAAACACTCTTACATGAAAAGTAAATCTACAATCGACTGGTTGAACACACTTGCATGAATGGAAAATCTAAACTATCAAACTTTCAATGAAATGAAAACATCATAACAATTAAAATGAAATGACATACTTGGAATGAAATAAAAACTAATATCAAAACAAAATTGCAAAATAAAACCTACTCTATCTTACATTTTAATATGCTCCATGATATCTTCTACTACACATCTCCATCCATTCTTGGAACCTCAAAGCTTTATTCAAGTTCTCCAAAATTACAAAGTAATAAGATAACAAGTTACATGAACAAGAGTTCCATTGTTAAGAGTCTCATTGTTACAAATAAAGGAGAGAGATCTCCTATTTATACAAATTCCTAAGCAACCTCCTCATTAATGAGGATCTTTCTTCCTCTCCTTTGATCCATAATATTCTCAACCAATTTGCTAACCATAGGCCACATATCCCTCATTCGAATCTCCTTCATATCATGAAGATAATTTTAAATTTGATCTAGCCTTGGAATCTTCCAATGAACCTACACATGTCACAAAACTCTTTCCACTTTTAAGGTATAAGCATATGCATATTATTTCCTAACTTTTGATCACAAATTCACTTAAAAAAACTAGAAATTAATAATATTTGGAAAACACAAGGGTAACCCAAATGATGATGAAAGTGAGATGAATGTAGTGACATGGTAGTGAAATGGAGGCGATATAATGGACATGATGGTGAAATTGGATGTCTTTTTAAGGATAATTCTGAGACCCAACACCTACCCTTAGTTTAATTTGCATACAACAATGCGTATCAGGAGTCACTGAAGATGAGTCCTTTTGAGGCTTTGTATGGCAGAAAATGTAACACGCCCATCAACTAGGATGATCCAATGAGTAGGGTGGTTCTTGGACCCGATATGTTGAAGGAAATGGAGAAGGAGGTAATCATTATTAGGCAAACATTGAAAACATCCCATGATAGGAAAAATAGTTATGAAAATCAACAGAGAATGCACAAGGAATGTGAAGTAGGAGAGCATGTGTATCTTTGCATCAGACTAAGAAATATTTCACTAAGAATAGGGTCTTATGCTAAGTTGGAACCTAGGTTTTGTGGACCATTTCAAATTTTGGAAAGAGTGGGACTAGTGGCTTATAAATTAGCCTTGCCACCCATAGTGAAAGCACATTATGTTTTCCACCTTTCTTTGCTTAAAAAGTATGTACTTGGTGTTAATGATATTTTTTATTGGTCTATGATATAGGTGGAACCTGAGGGAGAATTCCAACCATAACCACGATTCCTTTTAGACCAGAGTCAAACTGCACTCTACAATCAAGTAACAGTGCAGGTCAAGGTGCAATGGAAGCACTTTGGACTAGATGAAGCCACCTTGGTAATCGCTGCTCAGATGAGGGTATCATACCCATTTTTTTTTTATTGTGTAAATGAATGCAAATAGTTGTGCATATATAAAGCTCACGAATGTATTTTGTGTTCTATTTATAGAACACTAAGGACAATGTTCCTTTAAGGGTGTGGGGTCTATGAAAATCCTTTTTGCTACCCCCCATGTAAATGCTAATATGTATATTTTTTATGTGAAATTATGTAAACATTTAAACTATGGATGAGATGGAGAAGTGGATGTAAATTCAGATATCTAAGAAGGCATTTATTGTGATGTGCTGAACTATACCCACTTCATTTTTTTTCCCATATATCTCTTTGGCTAATTAATGGTCTGCACAATAGATAATAAAGTTGTGCATGGGTTGTCTCAATGAAGGATGAGGCCCCATGCTATCCATGTTCTCATGGGACGCGTTGGGAGAAAAACCAACACACAAGAGAAAAGGAGTTCAGGGAGTGTGCAGTGAAGGAAAAAAAAATCATGCAGAATGCACAATATCAAGACAGAGGAGGAATGAGGACTATAACAGAAGAGAAAATAGTGGGAGTGTAGGAGCATTGGAGTAGAACAACATCTTCTTTGTAGTAGGACATAGTTCCCCTATGAATTCATTTTTTTCCTATGGTTGTGTTCCTATGATGCATTGGCTATTTAAGGCTCGGTGGAGGCATTAATTCACTTAGTGCTTGCTGATTAAGCTGATAAATCTCTAAGTGCTTGATAGAGAGTTGATAAACCACTTAGAGCTTGTTGAATATGATGATAAACCACTTGGGTGCTTCTTGGAAGAATAATACACCACTTGGTAGGCTGAGACACTCAGGTGCTTGCTGAAATGGGTTGATAAACCACTAAGTGCTTTCATTGGAGGCTAATAAAGCACTTAAGTATTTTCCAAGAAAGTTGATAAACCACCTGGATAATGGGATTTGGACTCCTGCAATACTTGCCTTGAAAATCCAGCTGATAAACCGCCCATAGAGTGTGATCATTCTCTTATAATTGATCAGAACTTCACTTAGCCTTGAATGAATCCTTGTGATTTATTTTAGATAGGCAGAAGAGTCACTATGGTGTTTACTACACGAGGTAATTGATAAAATACCTGGATAACACACTCCCTCTCTTGTCTAGTTGACTTGATACCGGTATGGAATTCCGTTGAGTAATTAACTCCTCAGAATCTAAATTCGGCTCAGGGTTGGTCAACTGCAAGAAAGAATGCAATGTAGTTGTCCCATGGTTGGGTGGAGAGTTGAAGTCACTCCTTCAGTTTCCAACCTTGTTAAAACACATAGATAAGTAGATATCATTGTGTGCAAAGCTATTTTCATGGATGGTGTGATATTCACTATGTCTATGGATGTTATGTATGTTTTATACGTTGTTCACTGATTTTGTTCATGATTGGGATATGAATCTATGTGACTATGCTCAATTATTTTGGATTGTGTTGTTCAACATTATGTTATGAATGATTTAGAATTTTGTGTGATCTTATTCAATTGTTGATCCAATCTGTTTGAATGAATGTAATGGTAGGATAGTATGGTTTGAGTAGACTGGTGTATTTCCCTTGCTAAGCCATGAGTGTTGTGTGAATTGGTGTTGGGACTTTGTCCCTTTCTATCTTTGAAACTATTGTTTTCTAAAGTTTAGAGGTGCTTTCACTCTACTGTCAATCACTCACCATTAATGGCCACTCGACCTTGAGCCCTTGTGCTAGAATCTTAAAGAACTAGAGGTTGCGTAATCGCCCCATGTTTATTCATTATGGATGAAATACAGTTGGATCTGTCTTGTGGGTCTGCGACCAACTAACTATCCAAGTAGATTACAAAGGGGAATTGTTGGAAAGATTCAAAATTGTGATGACGTGTGCACAGAGAGGACCCATCGGGTTCATTGGAATTGTAGGTTGATGGAAGGAACAATAAATGGGGTGGCGTGTGTGCGACCTACGGTCAATGGGATCTCAAGTGGATTGATCTACGAGTTGTTGGATGGAGTTGCTACTAGTAGGACATGTGCAAAAGTAGACTGGCCTGCGACCAACTGACTCTCAAGTAGGCTTACATGTGGGTTATTGGATGGAGCCGCAATCAAGATGGCATGTTAACTCCCTGCGGCTAGTGGGCTCTCAAGTAGACTATACTATGGGTTGTTAGATGGAGTTGTTATTGGGATGTAATATTCCTAATTAGCACCGCTAATTGGAATATTTGATTTTTGTATAGTTTTGCCGCCTATAGTTAATTAATAAATAAAAGTGAGAAAAGAGGGGCTAACTCACTTAAATAAAATAAAGTGCTTCCCTAGTAGGAGCAACGTTATAACTTAAGGGGAGCCTTGGGGGTCCACACCACGCACGAGAGGAGGCGAGGCCTCACGTGGGCTCTAGGGAGCAATCGCGTTGTGCTTAGAGGAGCACGTGGAGAGAGGGGACCACGTTAGGGTTTTGAGGGGAGCTAGCACTATAAAAGTGAGTGGAGGGGTCATTCCATTTGGCATTATTGATATTGTTGATTATATTGAGTTAGACTTGCCTACTCTGAGCACGCCGTCGTTTAGTCGGGCTTCAAAGATCATTAGTGCGACCAGAATCTCCGGCCGAGATCTCACCCTTGGCCCCGAGGGACTTCGAGTGCCTGCTCGGGCAAGGTTTTTCTTCAGTTTTTAGCAGGAGATTTGCAGGTGTTTTGTTTGGGGGTTTTGCTGAGGAGCTGAGCTTCATTGGGTGACTGAGTAGTCCTTGGAGGGAGGACGCAATTTGAGTTGGAGCTGTTCAGTGGTAGAGATTTCTGCAGGATATTCAGGCCTATTCCGGTGTGAAGGTTCAGCGTTTATCATTTGGTGAGTTTCCTGAGGAGTTGTGGCCCCATTTCAGTCTATTTCTGTTGGTGTCTGCGCTGGGCCTGGAGGGACAACGTTTTTCTAGGAGGAGGGTTTCTGGGGTGATTTTCGTGAGGTGGTCCATTTGTATATGGTTTATGGGTTTTGTCCCAGGGTGGCGAGTTCAGTGTGGTCTGCCGATTTTCAGCTCATTCGGCAAGGGGATCGCCCTCACTTCAATTCATCTCCAAGAAGAAGTTAGCCATTTTGGCAGCTTTTCCAAATAATTGGGATGCAGCTTTGTAGCAAATATTCTCTCGTTTTTTCTCAGAGGGTTCTTCACTTGCCTTGAGCAAGGATAGGTGCATTTATTCTGATTATCCATTGTATCTCATTATATTCTCAGATTAATAAAATGGCTTAGCATTTCCGGCATTTTTATGTGTATTTGCTTTATGTTCTATTTCCGGCATTTCCTATATTGTCGTATGCTTGTATTGCTGTCTATTTCCTATTCGGGATATTACATGGGATGAGGTGTGCGTGAGCTGTGGCTAGCAGGCTCTCAAGTAGACTATCCTGCATGTTAATGGAGGAAGTTGCGGGAGGGATGATGTGTGTGTGGCCTTCGACCAACAGGCTCTCAACATAAATTTGAAAATGGGTATAATGAGAAGAACTCGTGACCGGTATGACAAAGTCAAGTGGATTGGTTGTAATATAGAATAGTCACAAAACAAAATGGGGTAGGGTTATGGAGCCCACGACATTATGTACATATGGAGGGAGTTGATAAGATATGATGACGGTCATATGGATTCCATGTAGGAATCATGATAGGTGCAGGACTGTCAAGGATGACATGGCAGGTCCACGTGGGTCACATGTGGGTGCCACATAGCAATACCTTGCTGACATGGTGCAATCTAGTTGGTAAAACTTCAAACAAACATTACTTTCAATCCAAGCTTCAGAATGAGGTAAAATTTATATCGCCAAAAAGCTCTCGACGAGACAAAATGCGATGGTGATATCGAAATAAATTTGGCTAACTTTGTAGCAAAAGTATTTTTGTAACCCTTTTCTGTAATAGACCTTGGAGGTTGGGTTAATTAATAAGTAACACCTCACAGCTTGAGATGGTTCAAGGGGGTTGGAGGGAATGTTACATCAACTCGGATTTAGCATGCACAGGTGTTGTAAGTTATGTAGAGGGAGATTGTAGGTAAATGAAGATCGGTCTAGGTACAATCCAATTGTAGAGGGTTTGAGAGTCATGGTGTTGACTTATTGAATGACTAATAAAGGGGAGAATTCTATGTTTGAATCTAGGGGCTTGGATTGAATTAGAGAGATGGCGTAGAGGTATGTAACACGAGCAAAGCAAGATATGGAACAAGCCCACAATCAATATTTATATGGGTATCTTGTGGAGATCAAAGTGGTTATTGATGAGGTTGATGTAGAAATGCAACCATTATGGGAGGGTATAGATATGGAATGAATTTTGACAGAGACTTAAGGCTAGGAATGTAACACTAGAAACTCTCGAACTAGGGAAACAAGATATTTCGGGTTAGCAAAGATGTATTGGACCATGAAAGCCATGGTTGCGTAGGCCATTGCTTTAGAGGGGACTGAAATTGTAGAGTTGAAGAAGCATTTCTCAATATTTGAAGGATAGTTCAAGGCTATCATAACAGGGATGTTTGAGCTCACTATATCAATCAAAGATCTAATAAGAAGGGTAGAGCACATGAAAGATAAGGATGGATTGAGGGGCTAGAAAGACTCCTAGGAAAATCTTATTCTGCTTTACAAGGACCTAGAACTTCCCTCGTCTAGTCTGGTTGGCACTCCAAGTTCCAAAATTTCAAGATTTTTCAAGGAAGATGTAACCCCAAGACCCTTCTAGAGCAATACCCCTCATCATGATGAATTTTAGTTCAGTCTTTGTCTTATTTCTTATGAGTCACGATATTAAGCATTAGGAGAGAGAGCTGAGCCCTGTTAAAGCAGGTAATCATTCTATCTATAAGAATTTTTTGATGTTTAGGCATTACTAGGTTTTGATTATATAGATGTCATTTTTGTTATTATCTCAGTCGATACAGACTTATTACAAGATTTGGTTTCCCATATAAACAAGCTATTTTGAATTCTCACACAAGCTTACTTTCCTTTATGTTGCATTCATGATTTTATATATTTTGTAATATTTAAGTGAAATAAAATGCCCTATTTAGTATATATGTTTTCTAAAACATATTTTTAAATATTAATATTAATTATTTATTTCCTAAAATATATTTATATATTATTTTAGAATGTAAAATTTATGATTTATAAATATAATTATTAATTTTTATTTTTCATTTAAAAATTAAAATTAAATTTAAAATTGATATTTTAATATTTATTTTTCCACATTTATGATACAAATTTCCACTTAATACCATACCCAATGCTTTGGTTCTATCACAAACTAAAATAAACGCTCGAATCAAAATGCAATGTGTACATTATAATACCATGCTTATATTATATTAAATTAAAGCATACCATGGAAATGGCAGAAGAAGATTAAGATAATGAAAAAACAGGTCATATATTTTATTCTTGAAAATGGTTCTTTTTATTATTGAAAAGTAATGTAAAATTTTATGGTGGATGTTTGGTATGGTGTTAAAAGGTAATCTCTTTTGTGACTTATTTTGAGTTACGTGTAATATTTAATGATGTTAAAGATAAAGTGGATGATGTATCATAAATTTAAAGTATATAATGCAATGTAATAGTGTTAGTAAATATTAATTAATATTTAGATATAATTTGGTAAATGGGAAAAATTATGTATTTACATTAAAGTTGTTGAAGGTTAAGAGTGAAAGACAAATTCAGTGAATACAAATTAATAATATTAAATATAAATTATAAAAAGTGATTACAAATGATAAAAATGGAAATAAAATGTATTTATATGAATACAAATTAATAATATTAATATAAATTATAAAAAGTGAATACAAATGATAAAAATGGAAAGAAAATGTATTTATATGAAAAATGTTGAAGGTTAAGATTGAACGACAAACACAATAGCTTAACAATATGAAAATTTTGCATTTACTTCCATTTCTGAACTTAAAGTGCTTTCTTACATTTTAACTAATACTACTTCTTACCTATGGAATGTTTGGGGAATAAAGGTAGAATTTAATAAAGAATATTAAATATTGAAGAGTTATGAAAATTTGATTTTTTTTTTTTAAATATATATATATATATATATATATATATATTTTGTATTATTAAAAGAAAATTATAAAATTAAATTTTTTACATATTTTAATGTTTTTGGTATGTTTGAGATTATTTAAATCCTCAAGCGAGTTTCTCTTGACACAAAAGTTTTAATTTCTTTTTAATTAAATTTTTTCTAAAAAAACTCTTAATATCTAGATATATTTACATTTCATTTTCACTATTTTTGTTTTTATTTATTCTGACTTCTTGTTTTTTTTGGTGAAATACTTTTTCCTTTCTTCTCAACTTAAGTCCATTCTTTAGCAAATGTACTTTGTTGTTCTTGAAGTTTTCCTCATCTGCTTGATATGCCCAATAATTTTCCTTTTCAACATTATTCCTTGTAGTTTTCAGAGGGGATCTATTTTCCACGAGGGTTTGTTGCTTTTCCACTTTCGCTGAGTTTGAAGAATCCTCACTAGCATGTGTTTTTTCCTAATTGATTTTTGTTGCTTATGATGCATTTTATTTGGCAGTATCAACTTCTTGTTTATCTTCTAGTTCTTTCTTATCATGAGACTCTTCCTCTTTGTATATATCATATAATGATCTCCCTGAGCTCCTTCCCACAATTTTTTAATTACCTATTTTTTTTAGTAACATGCTCTACACCGAAATGAAACATTTTGTAGTGATTTTGGACCCAAACATAATTTGGGGCCGTCAAATTGATCTCACTGGGAAAACATTTATTGAAGTCCATCTCCACATGAATTCGAGCATAAGTAGTTTTATAATAATTTCATGTATCTAGGTTGTGACAATAAAAATTTCCAAGAGCATTCCCAATAGAGGATAACGATTGGAGATTCTAAAGATGCAACGGTAGGTTCATACGCCTTACCCAAACTGGAGTTGTAGAGATTGATGTTGTTACTGGATTAAAGGTGGGAGACCAGGGTTGCATGAAGAGACCAACACTACCCCAAAATCACGACCCAAATTTTCAAATGGCCTTCTTGTCCTCAATATTGTTGAAAACAACAATGAAAAAACCTTGAGCCATGGGATAAATATTCAGATCATCAGGTTTCTATGTCTCAAAGATTCATTTGTGCATATCCATCAACAACGACCAAAATATATTAAACCTGCAAATCAAACTTCACAACTGAAAGCTTCTTCATCCAAAGGAACTTCTTGAACTACGAGGAAGCTAGATTCAAACTTTAGAATGGAACTTTATGAAATTGTAATAGAACTTGCTTGTTTGACAACTACTCCTACAAAAGAAACTATCTTCATTACTAAATTACTAGAATTCACCATTAATCATATTATAGTAGAGATTTGCAAAACCCTAATTGCTACCAGAAAATAAAGTTAAAATATTAAAAAAATATGTAGTTATATTTTTAAATTACATATTAATTAATTTTATTTTATTTATAAATTACAATATATTTTTGAAAAAAATAAAACAGATAAATCATTTATTAACAATTGAAATTTGTAATTTCACAAATTTTAAATAATAATGATTAAAGAAACAAAGTTATTAAAGATATGAAAAAAAAAAACAATTTAAAATATGAAAAATATTTAAAAAACTATCATAAATCTTAAGTTCGTTACGAAGATCATAAAACTAATTTATTTTTAATTTACTTGTATAATGTAACATGATATTTAATGTAGATCATAAAACTTAATTTATTTAATTTACTTGTTTGTCTTTAATAATGTAACATGATATTTAACGATAAGAAGCATATGGTTATAAAATACTAAATGTTCTTTGTAGGTTCAAAGATTTTAGAATCATTGAATCTACCTCAACACATATTTCAAAGTATTAATGTTTTCACCGCTAAACCTACAAAACATTTAATATTTTATTGTGAAATATAATTGAATATTTAGTACTCACCACCATGTATATTTAATGCAAAATTGAAAACGCTAACGCGGATTGTTTCGGAACGTTTCAAATGAACACAATGGTATAATGAGGTGATTTTTGGACATTGCTTTTGAAATATATATATATATATATTTTTATAAGTTTTATTTAAATTTTTTTAAGTTTGTGAAGTGGATTGAGTTTATTTTAGAAATTACATTAGGTTTTATTTATGGTTTGAGAATACTCAATTTATAAGTATTTAAGCTGTCAAAATTATTAAGAGATTGCATGTGGCTTAAGTTATACTAGTCGTTATCATGATTGAAGTTTTGTTCACAAAATTTTGAATCAATAACCTTCACATCACGCCGTGACTTAACAATACACCCATCACACCCATCACCATCTATTTTAAATCCCACAAACAATTTTATTTAAAATTTAATTTTTTTTTATAAATAATTTAAATTTATATAATATTTAAATAATACATATATTTCTTTAAATATTAAATTCATTTTTACATAAAAATAAAATAAAATTTAAATTATATAAAAAATTATATTACTAAATTCCAATTCAAAAAAATTAACTAATTATATATTTCACCAAAAATTATATCACTAAATTCCAATTCAAAAAAACACTAACCATTCATATATTTTATATAGTGATTTGTTTAAATTCATTTTGATTCTCAAAATTCAAATCAATAAATCTACATATGACACTCCAATACCATACTAACATGATTTTAAAGACGACAACACATATTTCTTAAACTATAAGCCGTTTAATACAATTGGACAATATATATTCACACTTAAATTTAAATTTGTTTAAATCTAATAATAAACATATACTACCCAACCACATTAAATAACCTAAAAAATAGCGGTAGCCTTTTAAAACAGTCACGCCGTGTGAAGGGCTCCTATTTTGATGGGTCGTAGAAAAGTATGCAATGGTAGTAATGACTGTACGGGATTACGTGTCTATGAAGTCTTAGCCACCACTTTTCGACTCTCAGTACACGCACATTTAATATCATACCCTGAATGACTATTATGTCCACGTGGGTATTAGGTATGACGTGGCCTTGTGGTCTGATTACGTGTAGCGTATGCACGTGGTTGAATTGCTAAACGTGGATGGAGCTGGATTTTTAAACGCAATATGCTACTAAGAACATGTTTATTATGATTTTATATATTTCTCCATCTTTGACTTTAATTTTTAAATAAAGATGATGCGTTCGTTTGGGTGAATTTGTTAAGCCTATGAATAGAAAATGCAAATAACCTGCACACATATAAATTTGAATTTTATATATATAATTTTTTTTTTTTTTTTTTAAATATTTTTTATTAATATATAAAAAATATTATTATGGATATTTTGTTTTTCAATAAATCCAGACTTATATTTTACTGTCGTTATCTTCTTTTATTTATATATTTCTTATCATTCTTTTGTTATTTTTTTAATCTTTTTTCAATATCTAATTTTATTCCTTTCCAAAGACAAAAAAATAACTCCGCTTGATTGTTAATCCCCATTCCTTATCACAAAACATATTGTATCTCAATTTTTTCTTCAGAAAAATGAATCACCCCTAAATTTCATATAAATTAAAAATTCAATACAATTAAAAAACTTACTAATACTAATCTCATAATTTAATAAAGTGTTTCTACCTAGTATAAAGAAGCACATCTTCTAATAAAATTTTAAAAGCATTATTTTTTTTTAAACACGCATTCCAAAATTAGACAATCCTTCTTTCTTTAATGACTTAAACTCATCTAGCTCATCTTCATTATAATGTTATTAATAAAACTATTTTCAAAACCATATCTTTCAAAATGAAACTTTTTCGATTTAAATTAATTTTATGGATAAAATAATTTTCAAAATCATATAGATGAAATTTTATTTATCTAAATGAATTAAAAAAAAAAAATCTGAATAAAAAATATTTAAATAAAATCTAAAAAGACAAATGTTACATAGTAACTAGTACTTGTGGCTTAATTTAGATATAGCTAAATCAAAATATTTGTTGTTATTAAATAAGTTATTTTTATTATTAATTTGTAAAAAATATAGTTAAATTTTTAGTGATGTAATAAGAATTTGAATAAAGTTAATAGGATATTTGTCGTGATGATTTTGATATGATGTGGATGCAATCCACTAAGTTAACAAAATTCAATTTTAGCATATAATTATCTATATATTAATGTGCATTAATCATGGTTTCACCACAAATGATCTACACTAGACTTTAGAGCCATAAACATGTGTTAATTTTTTTATGTATTTGTTTCATATTACGTTACAATTATTAATATTTAAATCAAGTAAAAAAAATAATTATTTATATAACATAGTGTGTTAACCATAGTTCCAATGCAAGTTATTTAAGAAGGACCTTAAAGCTATAAGCATGTGTAACAATTTTAAATGCATACACAAACTAATATACCTAATGCCTCTTATGAGTTATCTCATAAACTAGTTAAAGAAAACACATATTTCAACAAAATGTTAAAAATGTATATATATATTTGCCTTGGACATTAATCTTTTTTTTGGTTCTCTCAAATATTAAAAAAACTTTGGTGCATGGATATTATTGAAAAATTTAGAAACAAAGGCATGCATAAAGATTGTTCATGCTAATGCAAGTTTTTTTTTTTAAATTAGTATAAGTGTAAGTATGAAATTAAAATTTTTAGATTAAAAATTAAAAATGAAATTGAAAATATTTAAAATTATATATATTTTGATAACTTTATATAAAAATATTTTTTTAACACATTTAGTTAAAATTAAAAAGCTAAAAAGCCTTATTATATATAGCATTATTACATACCATCACTTCAAAAAAAACTATGTTACCAACATTAAGTAAAATTAAATTATTGCTCAGGTTGCTTATTTATGTTTGTTGCTATTAAATATTTTTCACATTGACGTGTGGACCCTAGTTGATTGTGAGAGTTGTCACTTGATCTCCCTCGGTTGGCAATTCAATCCCTTCAAGACTTGAATTGCACTGATCTCATCGCTCTTTGTCGATAAATTTCTATATTGTATATTGAAGTGGATTGTGATATATTGAACTGTTGAGTTCCATTTGAGAAAGTTCTATTTCAGGTGAATATAGACACTATCCTTGAGTCGTGATAATTAGGAATTCATCATGCTTAAAAAATTATCAATAAATTGTGTCATATCTTGTGAATAACAACACAACAAAGGGTACATTATACAGAAAGAGGAAGACATAAATGACTAGATATTACATGATTTCCTGTGTGCAAAGATTAAATCAAAGCGTACATGATACATTGAGCGGATGACATAAATGACTTTCATTCGACTGCAAAATTTTCTTTTTCCATATTAGTACTCTACAACATACCAATTAATTTTAGTGGCAATTGAATTAACTGCTACTCCAGTTCCTAGTTTTAATGTTTATACTTATATTGGGCATGCTTTTGAGTTATTCTATTCATATTTCTCAATTTTGGCATAAATTATTTAGATAGTGTTGCGATAGTAGACCTCCCACATCGATAGCCATATAGACATTTGGTTGCCGGAATTTCGTTCAGGGAATATGAGCAACACAAATTTTGCAGTCCAACACTTGCGCTCTCTTTGACGTGCTCTCTCGGATGTCTATAACCTGCTATATGCAACCCCTGTGCCCATAAGTGATGTGAATTTTGTACTCAAGGCTTCGTGAACCACGAGGCTATCTGCAATAACATATTAAACTGAATAGCCAATCAAATTAATAAAAAATAAATTAAATTATTTTAAAAAAATAATAAATTTTCATTTATAATGTTGAAATTTAAAATTTTTGCCCTTTTTTTTTCAAACCCAAAGTTATATGGGTTTGACCAAAAATCAAATACGTTAATAATAAAGTTTCTTATCAGTTATATGTCTTATTATTCAATCAATATAATAAATATTCTCTATTAATATGTGCAACATTAAAACTTAGCTTTACTATCTTTATATTAAAACAAAGTAATTAATACATGTTAGAAATTTCACCTTTTACTATATGTCATTACAATATAGATGGTGCTAACTTAAATGTAGGGAAGATATTTGCTAACTAACACTATTATAGATGATGCTAACATAAATGTAGAGAAAATCTTGTTAACTAATGCAATTGTGAGACAATTGTTTAACTAAGAGTTGAATCACTTATGTATCAACATATACTAGTAAGTGGGGTGTTTTTGAAAATCTAAGGTTTATGCTAGATGGTGGTGGCAATGCCTCGACTCATAACATTGATTGAACAATGCCAAAAAACTTGTGTCAATTAGATTGTCTCTAACTAACCATACTAGTTTATGCTAACGATGATGTTATCGAGTTATTTGTTCATTGACATAAATTAATGTCTTACTTAATACAATAAATGTCTAAACATCATATACAAAACATTGAAACATGATTTTAATATAATTATATCAAGTCAAAGTAGGGAATGCATGTTAGAAATTGTAACCATACTTATTGAAATCTTATCTAAGTATGCTTCTACGAATTTTTAATTAGTCAACATAATTATAAGACAACTATCATGAAAGACTCAAATCAACATGCATTAACTAAAAAATACCAAGTAACACATGGTTGACAATCTAAAACTACTCCTCATCATTCCTTAAAAAAATATTAATTATATACATATATGATGCTTTCCATATTTTACTAAAAAGTGATTATTCATATCATCATAATCAATCTCACCTCCCATATACATATTATAAATTGTAATCATAAAATTTTACTAACTATATTAATAAAGATTTCTAATTACTCAACATAATCATAACACAACTATTATCAAAAACTGAAACCAATATACTTTAACTGAAATTTACCATGCAACATATTTTAAGAATCTAAAACCACTCTCCACCAATCCTTAAAAACCCATTAATTATACACATACTGATGCTTTCTATATTTTAGAAAAAAATAATTATTTAACAATCTAAAACCACCCTTTAAGATTCCTTAAAAACCTATTGATTATACACATATCAATGCTTTCCATATTTTGCTAAAAAGTGATTGTTCACACCATGATTATCAATCTCACCTCCCCCAACTTGCATGATGGATTACAGGACTGAAAAGGATTTGCCTCGTGAGAAGCACCCCATGAGAAACTCACTGGCTTTTCCGTAAAGCAAAGCAAGAGGAAATAGAGGACTAGTACCAACTCCACTCGATGCCCAGTATGGACCTTAAAGGGAAAGCAGAGACTCCATGCCCAGTATGGACCTTAAGGGAAAAGCAGAGGCTTTAAAAAGGAGAAAACTGCCCATTATCACCTTTCCTTTTTTGCCGATGCCAACGAAAAACCAGTTGATCAAACCGAAGGACATTATTTTTAAAATTCAAAAGCGAAAGGCAATCATCCGAACATGAGAGAATGGCTCGTGGGAATTCTGAGTAAAAGACAAAGGAGGGCGGGTGGAACCCACGGTTTGGCGCCAAAGGGGCCTGAGAAAGAGACCCTCTGTCCGAGTCAGAAGGACCCCATCGGACTTGAATTTGAATTTTAGGGTTC
The DNA here is from genome assembly GCA_034641835.2 of Pinus albicaulis. Lineage (NCBI taxonomy): Eukaryota > Viridiplantae > Streptophyta > Pinopsida > Pinales > Pinaceae > Pinus > Pinus albicaulis. Next base: position 147,542,890 of record CM076580.1, read on the forward strand.
CGGGCACGAAGGTCGTTAGGATTTCTTGAAGGCTGTGCATACAACGAGGATTCAGTAAAGAATTCCATGCGTTACAGGAAAGATTTTTAATGAGGTGGACCGCTGTATCAGCGAAGAAGCATGATCCCTTTAAATTAGGTGAAAAGAAAAAATTGAAAGTGATATCAATTATCATGGAGAATCGAGTTCTCTGCCGATCCCAATCATCCCATTATGTACACCATATAATACTGTTTTCTAGATTCAAAACGGTCCACCCATGGTCAAGTCATTTACTTGGTGCATGGCCCGCAGTTTGAATGCTTTTGCACAGTTGAGAGGAAGTTTATATTATAGCTTGCTTCAGTACGTAAAGCTTTGCCTTTTTCTGTTTGGATCCGAATTTATGAAATTTGAAGTCTAAACGATAACCAGATTGTGATGTTGAGAATTGGGTTTTGATGGTGGGAAGTGGGTTTGATTAATCCAGGCAATTGGCTGCACTAGCATGGGATCCTGCGTGTCGACCAAAGCTGCCAGCGAGCGCCAGGAGCAAGATGCTTCGTGCATGCCTGGAATTCTATGGAAGACCAAGCATTTGAAAGCTCTGGGTTCGTTTTCTGAGGATGATTATAAGGAGGGTGGGCGTCTGGGTTTTGCTGGCAACAGGATGTGCTCTAATGGGTCGAATAAGGTTGCCTGTGTTTTTACTCAGCAAGGGCGGAAGGGGATTAATCAGGACGCCATGGTTGTTTGGGAGGTAACTTGAGCTTTGATTGTCAGTTCTATTTTTGAAATCATAGGCGCATCAGAGTGAATTGAGAGTCATAGATTTCTGTGGCCCCTGTGTTTTCTCTAGTTGTTTGAATTATCGTCTTCTGTTAGCTGTTCAGTAGGTTGGAGTTGTTTCAAGACAGTTTGTACTCTTGGGATCATGACATGCGATGGGCTAATAGATACCTTAAAGTGGGTTTGGTCATTTTGTGGGGTTTTGTCAATTGTTCATGTCATGTGACAGAAATTGCGGACGACACAGGGATTCGGATCTTCTCCAATGACACTGCGTGTGGGTTTCAAACTCTCGCAGCTCATACTGCATTTTGGATCCTTTGGAGTCGAGGAGATAGAAGTGGTGTGTCTACTTGAGCAGTCTATCAAGCCTACAGTCATCCTATTATTCGTGTTGTACTTCAATCAAGAATCTTCACCTAAAGCGAATCATAGCTGCATTTAATAAAAGACTAATAAACTTATGCTATCCTGATTCACAATTGCTTACATATTTAGCATTTTCCCTGCAACTTTTATGATCCTTTTCCTTTTACTTTTTGACCTCTCGAGGTTTGCTTCGAACTGAGAGTCCATTTATCCAGTGGGCCGCGAGGTTTGTCACTCTGTCCTGTCATACGACAGAAATCGCCAACAACTTGGGGGAGTCGCTTTTGTTGATTTGGTCATGGCGTTAATCGCAGTGAAGCCGTTTATATGTAAATACTGAAGTACTCGCGATTGTGAGAGATCCAATCCTCTGTGGACATGATGTGTGAAATCTAAACAGTTCACAAGGTAAACCCCATAAGAGCTAGCTTCTGCAGACGATGACAGAGGCATTCGAGTTAATCATAGGATCAATCGCCATGAAAAAATAATGTGCACACACTATATAGATTGAGATTGATGGTTGTTACATCGATCTCCATGGTGGCATGCTGCATATGGACGATATAGATCAGTCTCAACCAGTGTCGTTGAAGGCATGTATCCCCACAGGTTATAATTCTAATCATCAAGAGAGAGTCAGGAGATTAATCCCCATGGCAGGTTGTGATGTAAATGCTCAATTTACACCGCAAACTGGCAATAGATGGTTAGAAGACTACGGAGAACAATAGGGAACTCCTGTAGTGTTGAACCCTTTGAAGTACCTGCCAATAACTATCAGCTAAGGCAACCAAAACCATGCAAGGATTTCCAAGGAAGACAGAAAATTTTTACCATGCACTTCACAAAAGGCCAACAATGCTGCTCTTCAAAAAATAAGAACTTCCTTCAGTGTTCTAAATTTTCATATACGTGTCTTTGATTTTAAAGAGAATTGTTTGTATCTTTTGATTTCTTACTGTTCTCCACTAATCTCTTCCTAAACAGGAACAACATCAGAAAATAAATAGCACTCTGTGCCTCATGCAAGAGGGTACTTATTTAGAATGTAGAATGTAACATATGCGATCTACATGTATGCTGTAACAACAATGTGCATGCACTATTCAGTGCGACATGGATCCTAGCCCTTAGTAATGAATGGAACAAGGGCTACTAAGCGATTCTTGGACATTGCCATTTATGCTGTGAATTTTCTTTTCTCACGAGTTCACAAATGAAATGTTCTGAAATTTTCATGGGTCAGAGTTATCCTTTCCTTTCAGTTCATGATATTCAATTTTTTAGCAAAATTTTGCTTTGTCCTAATTGGAAATAAAAAGTTCATATTTTCATTATTCTTTTGTTATCGTTCACAGGATTTTGTTTCAGATGATTCAATCTTCTGTGGGGTTTTTGATGGCCATGGTCCTTATGGTCATCTTGTTGCCCGTAGGGTCAGGGATTCATTACCAGTGAAACTGCATTCTTTTTGGCAATCCTTCAAGGATAAAGCAAACAACATCAATGCTACCGATACATACAATAACAAAAAGAAGGCAAAAAATGCCCAAAATGACTTGGGTGGTGATGGCCAAGTCAGTTCAACAAAGGAGTCCAGTCTTTTTTCTGCCTGGAAAGACACCTACCTGAAAGCTTACAAAGTAATGGACAAAGAATTGAGGTCTCATCCGACTATAGACTGCTTTTGCAGTGGAAGCACTGCAGTTGCAGTTGTTAAACAGGTAATTTGCAATTAGTTGATATATTTTATATGTATGAGTTATGAATGAAAGTGCCTTTCTGTCTGTTTTGTCCTGTTTTCTGCTGTTTAACTTGAAATAAGATATAGACGTTCCTTGTACTGAGGTAAAACGACATACCTTCTGTTTTACATTTATAAGCAAAGTATGGTACATTTTCAATGCCCAAAAAATTTAACATCTGAAAACTATAAGACCTGTTGGTACATAATATCCTAGCAAGCAAGCAAACAAAGCCAGGTGCAGTCTTCTGTTGTGAATCCCAGTTGGACTTGTATTCTGGAGAAGTTAAATATTGAGTGTGTCCAAATGTCTGTCTGAAATGAATATCTCTTATGTTGTTAAATTTTCAAGAGTTAAGTAATTAGTTCATGTTTAATCCTTCTAATAATAAGGGCTTGTGTTTCATGCCTGCAGTTCAAAACTTCAATGTCAAATTTTGAGGGTTGTTATTTGTTTCTGATCTCAGGGAGATTACCTTTTCATTGGGAATATTGGGGATTCCCGGGCTGTCCTGGGAACAAGAGCAGCAGATGGTTCTCTCATTGCCATTCAGCTGACAGTTGATTTAAAGCCTGACTTGCCAAGTAGGTTTTTGGTGCCAAGATCCACAAGCTGGTTTAAGAACTAATGATCTGGACTATGCTGAGGTCAATGGAATGTCATTTGTTTTTTACTTTTTATTGTAAAATTCAAACCTTTGCCTTCTGATCACCCCCCATAAAGTTTTGCAATTACATGTCTTGCCAGGGGAAGCTGAGCGCATCCGGCGATGTAAAGGTCGAGTTTTTGCTTTGCAAGATGAGCCTGAAGTTCATAGGGTGTGGTTACCATATGATGATGCACCAGGTTTGGCAATGGCAAGGGCTTTTGGAGATTTTTGTTTGAAGGATTATGGTGTAATTGCCATCCCTGAAGTTTCTTGCAGGTTGCTGACGGAGAGTGACCAATTTGTGGTTCTTGCATCTGATGGGGTGAGTCATTTAAATAGAACCATGCACATGCACACACTTTCCTATTGTGCTAGAGCCTAGCATTGATGCAATCATACGTTTTGTAGAATATCTTTGAATGTAGAAGTCAGCGTATCTGAGGGACTTTGTTAAGACAAGTATGAGTTTCAGCTTGTATCATGCTACAGTGCATTTGTTTTTTAATACCTGTGTAAAGTTTGATTATTATTGCAAGCATTAAGAGCCCATGATAAGATTCCATTGGTTGATTGCAACCTATGCTCATTCATTCTAGAACGCCTGGCTGACATATTTTGGCAAGAGTATTTGTTATAAAACTGTTTTTAGCTGTCTATTTCACCACATATCTGGAGCCTTGTGCCTTCCATGTATTCTATTTCTTGTGATAGCTATGGTCAATGACTCTGTTTCAACACCTAAGTATAAATGCTTTGTAATGGATAGCAATGGCCAAGAATAAAAATATCCTTGTCAGCACAAAGCATGCTTGGCCTGAGGTTGACAGTTTATTTTTAATGATGCATTGGATTATCTAGGAATGTCTTCGATCTAGTATAGTTAAGCATTTCCTTGGATATATAGAAATGTGTCCAGTTTCGACTTGAGGTGGCCTCTGCAAGTCAAGAGGAGACTAAGCTAGGAGCTTCTTTTCAATTTTTTTCCATGATCCACCTCCATTAATATGCAAGACAAGCCTGTACACCAAAAGGGATACCCAAATAATATGCAAGACAAGCCTGTACACCAAAAGGGATACCCAAATATTGAGTGATCAGCCTTGGTCTTATGCACTTCCACTTCTAATTCAACTAGTGTGGGGGTTCCACATGCACAATAAAAAGGCCTCTATTCTCTCTCCTCACTAAGAATGGCTTTGGAAGCTTCCACAAAAGTATCTAAGCATACGTTGATGCCCTCCACAAAATGTTGGGTCAATTCAGGGGATAGAGCCAAGTCATTTGGAAAGTGGACATTAAGGAGTTGGTTATCATCTAGGAGCTAGATGGATTTGATTTTTTGTTGCACCCTTGCAACTTCCAACAAGGGACAAAGGGCATTGACTGCAAACACATACAGATATTATGCGAATGGGCAACTCCTTGTTGGATCAAACATTGCAACATGCTAAATTTTGATAGTACATTGTTCCAACACTATTTGATTTGTTTTGACCTTGGCTCCTCTCCTGTGCTCTTAATTTGCTTAACTTATGTTCCTTTGATTTCTCGAGTCTTCTGATTTCCAAAACAATGTTGTATGAAGCAGGAGCATTTTTGAGAAGTGAAGCATCAAAAGCATCATTTTCCGAAAATGCTTGGAAGCAAAGCATCCTGGAAGCATCTCTCTCTCTCTCTTTATATATATATATATATATATATATATATATATATATATATATATAATCCCATTTATATTAAAAAAAACATCCAAAATGCCAAATTAGTTGTAGAATATATGGAAACATGCATATTTGTACATAAATAAAGATAGAAATGACATCCATATTATTATCAATGATTAATTATTTGAGCATCAACCATCTAGATTCTAGCAATTACAAACAAACGTCAAATGTTTAAGCATATCTGTTTTTTTTGTTGGTTGACCCACAAGGAGGTTTGAACTTGGAATCTCAAGGAACATAGCACTTCATTATCTAGGCGATCGCCAATTGAGCTACCTCCCGTGGGCCAAATTTTTAAGCATATTACAAAAAATAGAATGTATCAAATTTATTTTTAAGCTAATTACAGAAAATAGAAAGTATCAAATTTTTAAGCATATATCATAACATTGAAATAGCTTATCTAGCAACTGTCAACATGACCAAATAGTAACGTCTACAAAATAGACCATCTACACACTTAAGTAGGAAGATTGAAAAGTCCAAATTCAAAACACTAAAGTCTGATCTATCATATATAGACTATGAGAAATATTGTGGTGAATCTATCTACTATTCTCTCCCCCTTACTCTACCATGACCGTTGCATGGGCCTCCACGTGGTGGTAGTGAAGTTGATGGTGGCCTTGGAATTGAAGATGAAGCCCCTACTTCTCTTTCTTGATTCCTCCAAGCTCTGTTTTGCTATCTCCTCCAGCCTCTCAGATTTTTTCCTTCAAAAATTTGCTATTTCCTTTCCTGTTCAAGTTCAAGTAAATGCGATGAAAGAATGATGAAAAGGGACGAGGAAGAGGCCTTTTAAGCTCAGCCTCACTCCCCCCTCATCCTAAACCGACCCTAGGTCTCACCCAAATTCAAAGTTAAAGATTAAAAAAAAAATTCTAAGTCTGCAAAATCATGCAGGAAGTGTTATAACTTATGGAATTGTGACAAAATTGTGTATGGAATTGTGGTCCCACGTGTAGGATTGTGTACAAAACCATCATGGTTCCATAGTGGCAGGAAGTGTGTCAAATTAAAGGAATTGTGGTTTCGAATTTCCAGACACTAGATTGTTAGGCGCTTTGGTGATGGTCTTGTACAAAGCATGGTTTACTTCTGGGCCGCCCGGGGGGGTGGGGGGTGGTTTCTGCAACACTAGTCCAAAAATGTGTACATAAAACTTCTTCCATATTGTCCTATATATCCATTGAGTGACATAACTAATATCCTCAATCTAAGCAACTAATCTCCCCTATCTTAGCAACCAATCTCCTTAATCTTAGCAACCATCCTATCTCAACAATGAGATATACAACTAAGATTAGATTAAATTAAACTCGCTAATATTGCAAATATCTCTAGAATATTTCATTTAGATTTCTAATATTTAAGATATCTAGGGAAATAAAACTTTCACTTTTATATAAGAAGTGAAATTATAAGATGGTATTATTTCCTTTCTTTTACTATGTGGTCGCTAGAAGTTGCCTTGAACCACTTCTCACACGTTCACATCTAACGTGTGCAAGAGGTTCTCGCTTGAGCTAGACTTCTCAACACTCCCTCTTAGCGAGGAAAGAATTCTATGCCAATCCAAGTCTGTCTTTGAATGCTTCAAACTTTCCTTTTATTAAGAGTTTGGTTAGAATTTTTGCTAACTACTAATGGGTGGGAATATACTAGAGCTTCACTACTCCCTTTTGAATCCTATCTCGAATGAATTGATACTTGATCTCTATATGCTTGGATTGGCCATAAAATGCTAGATTCTCACAGAGTTTGAAACAATTCTGATTGTCATAGTGGATCACTGTGGGATCCAACTCTTGATCAAAGAATCATGTGAGTAACTTGTGAAGCCAAATGGCCTCGCAACTATTTGTACTAGTTGCCATATACTTTGCCTCTGCTGAGCTAAGTGCCATGAAAATCTGCTTCCCATTGAACCAAGATATCATTGCTGATCCCAAACTAGAGCAAGACCTTGAGGTGCCCTTCTTGTCTGCTACACTACCTTCCCAATATGAGTTTATATACCCCTGCAACTTCACTTCACCGTATCCAAGATATCTTAGATCAAACTCCTTCGTGCCTCTCAAATACCTAATTGCATGTTTTGATGCTACCCAATGCTCCTGCCGTGACTCCACCATGAATTGACTCAAGATGTTCACCAGAAAGCATATATTTGGTTTGGTGTTGATCAAATTCATCAAGGAACCTATCAACCATTGTACAACATGGGATCCACCAACATGGGGGTGGCCATAGGTTTGTAGTCCTCCATCTGAAATCTATTTAGGATTTCAATTGCATACTTACCCTATCCAAGGAGAATCTCCCTTGGTTTTTTCCAAATCTCCAAACCCAAGAAGTAAGGCGTCATGCTGATGTCCTTCGTCTTGAACTCAACTACCATATTTGCTTTGCTCCATGCAATGAACTTCTTTGCACTTATCAGAAAGAAGTCATCTACAAATAGTGTGAAAATAAGCAGATCAATCCCAACAAATACATGATATAAGTTAGGATCCTCCTTCATTTTTGGTGAAGTCCATGCTCAACGAATATACATCGATCCTGGAATATCACGTTCTTAGCCCTGCTTGAGTCCATACAAGGCTTTCTTAAGCCTGCAAACTTGAGACTCCTTTCCATTTATCTCAAAGCCCTAAGGTTACTCTATGTACACTTCTTCCTCAATGATCCCATTATGGAAAGCTATCTTCACATCCATTTGATGTATCCTCCATTCCATGACTAAGACAATAAACATAACAACTCTAATGGAAGTGTACTTAGCAATTAGAGCAAAAGTATCCTCATTGTCCACTCCCTCTTTTTGGGAACCCTTTCAGCGCAAACTTCACTTTCAACTTGTCAATGCTGCCATCTGCAACATGGTTGATCATATAGAGCCACCAAGAACTGACAATTGATTTCCCCTTTGGTCTTGGCACTATATCCCACACGTCATTCTTCATGATGGAAGTGTACTCATCCACTGTGGCATCTTGCCTTACCTGTTTGTTTGCTGCCTCTTGAAAGTTGAAAGGCTCAAAATCAATTATGTTGCTCATCATCACCATGTAAGTAGGAAACTCTTTAGGGGCCTGCTCTCCCTAAATGTGCTCCTAGGAGCCCCAACATACTCCTGAGCATCCCTCAATTTTTGTGTGAAGCATTGAGGTCTCCTGACATAAATGGAAGAGATAATGTCTCTTGCTTCTCACCTGAAGGTTGTCGTCCTAAACTAGAAGCCACTGGTTTGGTCATAGTTCAACAATATTTAGACTCCACTAATCTTAAAGGAAGATTAACCCTCCTATGGGCAATCACTACCAATATGCACCATGATTCAGATTTATGCAAGAACACAATGAAATATAGAAATACACATAAAAGCAGAGATGCAGTAGAAATAAAACTTCATTTCATTAATAACAAATAATCGAAATATGCTCACAAACATAATGGAAATAAAATAGCTAGGGCGCTGGTAGCTTATCTTTGAGAAGAGATGTGGTGGCTACAGGCCTCTGAACTCTATTACAATGAGGCTCGGGGGCCTATTTATTATTGAGAAACAATGGAAAACCCTAAACATTCAAAAACCTAAACCTAGGAGATGAAGCGCCAAAACTATGGGCCCCATTTGGGTAAACTGGTACATCAATCTTCTCGGGGACGTAACTTTGGCATATGATCTCTGTTTGACACGCACAATACCTCGTTAGAAAGATCTATTCGACTACAACTTTTGATGTGAGCAATATCGAAGGGACTTCCATGTTGCTCTCGATTTTTCCAAAAAACGTCGTTTAGGGCCTCAAAAAGATTCTGGAAGTTCAGGGCCTGAAAAACTGCTAAAAATAGTAAATTGTGCTACAATTAAGGAAACTGAAAAATTGAAAGAAACAATGGGTGGGGCCCCAAGTGGAATAGGTGGGTGGTCATCAATATCCACCTGGATCACACCATGTGCTTTGTTGACTAGGTGAGAAGGAGAAGTGAAGTAAGCTAAACCATGCGCTTTGTTGACTAGGTGAGAGAAAGTGAAGTGGAGTGTACAACCTAGACCAAATGGAGTCTTAATCCATGTGTTCGAATTAACTCAATGTGGGAGTGATGAGAGATGACAATGCACACTAACATCAAGAGTCTCCTTGAGTTATGTAATAATGAACGAGAGACAGTGGATCAATGTACATTAGTCTTGCTGAGATGTGCGTGAGGTGAGCTAGTGGTTGACTAAGTTGAGGTGGAAAAACACTTAGTTAAGTAAAGATACTGTGAGTTGGAACCGAGGTGAAGTGAGAGGGACCCATGCACACTAGTGGAGTGAAGATAAATTGAGTGTAATTGAAGACAATTTGATGTGAAGTGTTCCTCGCTCACTCCATTGAGGAGAATGCCTCAGTTAACTGATGCAAGCTTCTAGTTAATTCACTTTGATGCTACATTACTCCCTTATCCATGCGAGTGGCCTAGTTACCTCTAGTTTAACTTAGGCACGTTATTGATGACTGAAGTACTCCCGTAATAAACTCAAGTGCTTGCCACATCGTTGTTGACCAATGTTATTGGAACTATGCCGAAATTGGCGGAACTGGCCGATTTGCCCAGTTTGGGCCCATAACGGGTCTAGTTCGATAACGGAACCGATCGATTCTGTAACGGGACTGGCTGGTTTTGCATCGAACCGACCTATTTCAACGAACTGGTCGGCTCAGGATTGGTTCCATGTAGTCCATACCCGCACGAGACAACTTAAAAAATTTGACTTTTTATTTATTTATTTATTTTTTATTTGGTTGGCCTACTAATTTTACCCTAGGCCAGCCTAATATTCAAGCCTATGGCCCTAGTATTGCTATGAAGTTCATGGTAATGTTAAATTTTTAAAGTAAAAGTGACATTCTACTTTATCTTTCATTTTCATCCTTTTGCCTAAAATTTTAACATTACCATGAAATGAATCAAGATGTTTGAGTGGTTCCAACCTCATTGGATTTCATATGGAGAAAGTAGAATTTTAGGTCTCACTCAAAATCCAACAGACATAATAGTTTTATGTGCATTGGGCACCCTTACACGCTATATAAATGAGAACTTTTGCTTCTTTATGTATAAATTGTTGAGATTTTGGGGTAGCATCGGGTGTGCTCTAGCTCTGAAACTTTGTGGAGGGGCTGGGACACACGAGATCACCAAGACCCAGAAAGCGTTTGGAGAAATTCCATCTGGTGTAAAAGTTATTCAAATAATTAATTTTTTTAATGGGGACCCTAAGTCTAACTTAGGGAAATAAAAAATTAAAGTGAATTAATTTACACATGTGATGAAATGTTCTAAGTGATGTGGATCAAGCATTCTTTTAATCTTAGCTGTCGATTAGAGATTAGATCACGACCGTTGGTTTCCCAACGAGAAAAGTATAAAGGAAAGGCTTGGGGTCAGTTGGAGGACACACACATAGCAGAAGCACTGAAGCTAAGTCGAATTTATGGGGCGGGGTTTGCTGAGGAATTCGAAGTGAGTTTGCAGTGCAGTGAGGGGAAAAGATCGGCAAGGGATGATCTGATTCGAGGCCGAGAATACAGCAGCAGAGAGGCAACATTGTACCAGGCAGCGCAGAGGCTAGCGAGAGGGACACAGTCCAGCTAGGACCATGTAGAGGACTGCGTAGAGGCAGCGTAAGCCCAGTTAAGGTGATGCAGACCCAACCAGGGCAGCACAGGGGCAACAAAGACCCAACCAAGATGACGCAGGCCTAGCCAGGGCAGCGTAGAGGCTGCACAACACCAGTCAGGGTGACGTAGTGGGTACGCTGGCCAGTAGAGGCTAACACAGAGGCTGGAGAGGCAACGCTGGGGTTCCAGTGGGCCAAAAAGGGCTCGTTATCTGCAATTCTCAATTGAGGGTGTGTTTCAACCATATTTTGTCTCCGAGTCATAAGGTACATCTGCCGTGTATTTTCTTTGTAGGGCAAACCATTTTTGGTGCCCAAAATGTTGTATTCAGATTCCGCATAATAATAAATCCCTCTAGAGCTGCTGCACCGATTTTCCTGCATTGGGTTTTTCCAGGGACATTTGTCCGAAAAGTCTGTGTCATTTTGTCATATGTTCGTGATGTTCAGTAAATGATCTGTAGTTGTGTAGGTTGCTATTTGTGTTTACTTCGCTAATTTTCTGAATATTCAGTTAAATAACTTGTATAATAAATCAAGTAGGAGAAGTAAATCAATAGTTAGCAGTGGGTTTCTATATTAAGGATTCATAAATTTTCACATGGTATCAAAGCATTGCAGATCAAGCTGATCCATCAGCAAAGTGGCTAAAGATATTGGCTGCATGAAGGGCAGCTGAAGCAACACGGATCAGGAAGAAGGCAACGCAACACTAGAGGGATAATAGACCTTGCACGGGTGACACAGAGTCAGTCTGCTAATGCAACTCCAAAGAGGTGACGCAGAGCCAGTCTGCTCACGCAGAGGCTGACGCGGCACCAAGAGAGGGACGCTGAGCCAGTCTGCTCACACAGAGGCTGACGCAGCACCGAGAGGGTGACGTAGTCCGAGTTGGGGAGTTGCTGTGCAGTTTGCCAAGACCGAAAGTGCAGTTTCCGATCTTTAGAAGTTGCTGGTGTGGCACAGGTTCTGTCAGTGCAGAACAATGCCTAGTAAAGGTGACAAAAGAGGGAGGAGAACAATCGCTTAACAGATTCTCTAGCCAAGGCATTTGAGTTTGATTAAGAGGAGTGATCATAGAGGACTGGTTCATCATAATTGGTGAAGGATTTTCGGGAGGGAAATCATTTGTCAGAGGGAGCACATTCTCTAGAAGGGTTCTTTTGCCAAGAAGCCCAGATCCAGTCTTTTTGCTGAGTCTCGCAGTAGTGGAAGGGAGAAGAGTTTGTGGTTCGACATATTGAGCAGAGATGGTTTCTCATGGATTGAGAGATCAGGATAGGTTGGACGGTGTGTCTAACTTTGTCATCTGGAGGGCTAGAATCCTGACAATCCTGGATAAGTACGACATCAAAGTCCATGCATAAAATGTCTTAGCTGTTCCAATTGATGCGGATCCCCTGAAGAAATTCAACGAGAATCAGGCGCGGGCTAAGCGCTTGATCATGGATGGAGTAAAGGATCACGTAGTCCCTCATATTGTTGGAAGGAACAGGGCAAACGAGATGTGGACAACATTAAACATGATGTATCAAGGAAGCTCCGTCCAGATAAAGATGTTTATGGAGAATCAGATGCGGTTGTTCCAGATGCAGAAGGGGGAGGAAATCGATCCCTTCCTCTTTAGACTGCAGACTATCTATGACCAGCTGATTGTGATGGGGTCAACTCCGGATGAAGGGCTCATGGTGAGGACTGCCCTGAATGCAATCACCGATGAATGGGAGACACTTGTCTAAAGTCTCTTGGGCAGAGCAGCGCTACCATCCTGGGTGGACCTGTGGGCAATCCTTCGTCAGGAGGATAACCAAGAAGCAAAGCAATAGCAGAGGAGTCAAGGTGAAGAAAGAGGAGGAGGAAGATGCAACCCTTGCATCTAAGGGACAGAGGCAGCAAGGGAAGAAGAAGGACCTCTCCAAGGTTCGTTGTTTTAGGTATGGTGAACTTGGACACTTCGCCAACACTTGTCCTAAGCGCAAGGACAAGGAAGCATATGATTCCAAGGCATCATCAACGAAAGGGGACAGTGGTAGTGAGGATGATGTAGCCATGAGTGCTCATGTGCCTTGAGAGAAGAGGTGGGGTGATAATGATCTATGGAGTAGCTACAGATGGTGGCGGGATCCTTGAGGTGCCCAAACTCTTGGATCACATACGAGCTACGGGAACCTTAAGACAGTAGCAGGATGACTGGAGCAGTGGGTGTAGAAGATCATGGAGAAACAAAGGAAGTGCTGGGACGCTAAAGTCTAGAGAAATGCAAAGGAGAGGCAGCAATATCGCAGAGGCTGATGGGATTTCAATAGCGCAGAGGCAGTGCTTACATAGTGCAGTGTAGCAGGCAACGCAGTGCTTCAGAGAGACAACGTAGAGCAACATCAGAGGGTGCTTCAGTGATGAGATGCGGCCCGACTTACTTGTCTGTCAGTTGTTGGGTGATTGTCCTTCAGTTACTTACTTCTCAACAACTAAGTTGCAGTGCAGCAGTTGGCAGTGGCAGTGCTATAGGCAGCATGATGCGACAATTTGAGAGGGAGCTGCAGTACATATGTGGCTGTGTCAGTGACAATGACACAGGCAATAGTACAGAAAGCAACAATGCAGTGGATGGAGGGCAACATGGCAAGCATCAACAGCGCGGAGACCGATACCCAGAGATCAGGGCAATATGCTTCAGTGTGGAAGTATTGCTAGAGCACACTCCTCGCTAAGAGGGAGTGTTGAGATTTTGGGGTAGCATCGGGTGTGCTCTAGCTTCGAAACTTTGTGTAGGGATTGGAACGCACGAGTCTCCAAGACCCATAAAGCATTTGGATAAATTCCATCTAGTGTAAAAGTTATTCAAATAATTAAAATTTTTAATGGGGACCCTAAGTCTTAACTTAGGGAAATTAAAAAATTAAAGTGAATTAATTTACACATGTGATGAAATGTTCTAAGTGACGTGGATCAAGCATTCTTTTAATCTTAGCCATCGATTAGAGATTAGATCATGGCCGTTGGTTTCCCAACGAGAAAAGTATAAAAGAAAGGCTTGGGGTCAGTTGGAGGACACACATAGTAGAAGCACTGAAGCTAAGTCGAATTTCTAGGGCGGGGTTTGCTCAGGAATTCGAAGTGCGTTTGCAGTGCAGTGAGGGGCAGAGATCGGCAAGGGATGATTTGATTCGAGGCCGAGAATACAACAACAAAGAGGTAGCATTGTACCAGGGAGTGCAAAGGCCAGCCAGAGGGATGTAGTCTAGCCAAGACCACGCATAGGACTGCGCAGATGCAGCGTAAGCCAAGTTAGGGTGATGTAGACCTAGGCAGGGCAGCGCAGGGGCAACATAGACCCAACCAGGGTGAAACAGGCTCAACGAGGGCAACGTAGAGGCTGCGCAACACCAATTAGGGTGACACAGTGGGTACGCTGGTCATTAGAGACTGGAGAGGCAGCGCTGGGGTTCTAGTGGGCCAGAAAGGGCTTGTTATTTGTAATTCTCGATTTAGGGTGTGATTCCACCATATTTTCTGTCTCCGAGTGATAAGGTACAGTTGCCGTGTATTTTATTTGTAGGGCAAACTGTTTCTGGTGCCCAGAATGTTTTTTTCAGATTTTGCATAATAATAAAACCCTCTAGAGCTACTGCACTGTTTTTCCCGCATTGGGTTTTTTCGGGGACATTTGTCCGAAAGATCTGTCATTTTGTCATATGTGCGTGATGTTTAGTAAATGCTCTGTAGTTTTGTAGGCTGCTATTTGTGTTTACTTCGCTATTTTTCTAAATATTTAGTTAAATAACTAGTATAATAACTCAAGTAGGAGAAGTAAATCAATAGTTAGCAGTAGGGTTTCTATATTAAGGATTAAGAAATTTTCGCATAAATGTTTTGGATTCATATGGATACAGATGAATTTATATGTTTTTCTTTAAAATTTGAATATTTTATGTGTTTTTGGTCAATCTGTTTCTTGGTCTAGTTTTTTTACCGGTTTCTACTAGTTCCCAGTCCACAAGGTTTTCTGGTTCGGTCACCGGTTTGGTTCCCATAACATTGTTGTTGACGCATGTATGCACCATATCTTGCCACTTATCCATCCTAGAAGTTGCCACATGTCATAGCTAGAAGTTTCCATGTGTTCTCACTAAGAATTCCACATCACCTTGATATAAATAGACATGCCAAAAATAATAGTTCCCCCCCCAAAAAATAAGAAAAAATAGAAAATGTCTAGAATTGCCAAGGGATCCCTCTTAAATATAAGACTCCTAAAAATAGGCGTTGCTAAAAATAGAAATTCCTCACATGTCCATGAAACTATACTAATTGGACCCAATTTTTAATGAGGAATATGCAATCAAAATTGACAGTTAACCCTTGCTAAAAGTAACAATGTCTTGAATGCCGCCCTAAAATATCTCATTAGAATTGTGAGCTTCCAAGGATCTCAAATATACCATCAATAACTTGCAAGTCTTCGAACCTTGTCTCCTAAAATGTAGGAGTACTGTCAAAAATAGTAACTCCAATTTGATGAAAAACTTGTGCAATATTTGTCTTTGAATTCAGACCACATCATTGAACCAATCATATACCCAAACTCTATAGGTACCACCCTTGGCTCATGTAAAGTTGCCTTTGAAAATACCTCTAAATACCAACTTGATGAATTTGTTGGCCCTTAAACCTCCATATTTGCAAAGGGGGCAAACCTAGGGCCTAACACTACCTCCTGAGGGTTTCTCCACTTTAGATCTAATGTCATTATTTTTGTGTGACACTATGAAATATGATACATTAACGCTACCACCTGAGGGTTTCTCCACTATAGATCTGATGTCTTATTTTTGTGTGACACTATGTAATATGTGATACATTTGTTCAATGTTTTAACATGGAGAAGAGAATATACAACAAACATGAAAGAAAAGGGTTAGAATCCTAATTTACATACTTGGAGAGTTGATCTTCTACCAATGGAATCAAGCAAGGATAATTTACCTCCAATAATGAAAGCTAGAGAGCAGGCAAGCCACACACACAACTAAAGATCAAATCTATGTAATGTAAGTATGATTGAACTATAGCCTCAATAAATAAGTTACATATGTTGAAGCTTCCTTTGTGGTAGGATATAGGTTGGCTAAAGAGAAAATAGGGATATAACCAAAACCCCAAGAGATACAAGTCACTGATCCAACAAAGGGATATCTAAAATCGACAAGGAGAAGACATCAATTGTAGGGGTATTCATTAGGTGAAGGGTTGATGGAGGTAGACGATTCAACCAAGCCCAAGGGTGTGGAAGACATGGGGAGATAAAAAAATCACATGTGAGATTTTAGTTTGACATAATTTTGATATAGCAATCAAAGATGGCCAACAAAGGTTAATCGAGTGAGATAAATATTTTTAGGAATGCTTGGATGACACTACTAGTCATTGTATAAATGGGGGAGTCATACCCCTTTCAAAATAGTCAAAATATGGGCGTTGAGCAATGAAGCATAAGTATTTGGACCAAACCATTAGTAAAACTAGGGAAATAGGGGCCTTTGTTTTATAGGTTTTCTAAACGAGTCACTGTAGAAAAATGATAGATTAAAAAGGTGGAAAAAGGAGTTAAACAATCAATATGAAAGATGCACAAAAAGGAACAATCATTGAGGGTAGATTGACCATATTTTAGGCTTGGAGTATTGTCCATGGACCCAACATTAAATGCAAGGCCAATATCACATGTTTGAGCCATGAAAAGGGTGCTCAAATGGGATACTTTAGCACATGTTAGTTATTGCAACGACAAGGTGGAAGACCTTTGTGTTGTCCCAGGTGGGTTTGGCATGGATTATAGATGATGCAAACTTTACATAATGATATTCAAGGGGGCATGCCTATGGTTAGTTCTAATTGTAGAATTCATACGCTGCACTTACTTTCAAGTTTCTACAACTAGTTTAAGGTATTCCTTTTTGACTACATCCCAAGGAAACATAATAGCTACCTTGTTGGTTGCAACCAATCTATGGTCTTCCTTGTTGGCCATAACTAAGTCAAAGGAACATAATAAATAGCCTGCTGGTTACAACTAGTCCAAGGTCTTCCTTACTAGTTACAATCATGCCAAGAGAACATAATAACTACCTTGTTGGCCATAACCTATCTAAGGTCACCTTTGTTGTTGACAGCCATAGAAAGAGAACCTAATAATTCTACCTTGTTGGCTCCAACTAGGCCACGACTTTTCTTGCTGGCTACAATCAAAACCAAGGAACATGTGGATTATAAGGAATAGTTATTATTAAGAAATTTAAAAATTCAATCATTGATACTACATGTTTATATGATGTCTTGTATTGATGCCCCAACATAACATTCCTAAGAATGGTAGAGCAAGTGCCTCCCTGCTTTTATCCATGTCTGGTCTAACAACAAACGCCATATCACATTAAGAGGGAATGCGATAGAAAATGTTCCATAAAAGCACACACACATGCACATCTTTTTATTACATGATGCATATATACAATTAGTGCATCCATACCAAAATAGAAACATTTCTTACATTTTTAATATTTTTAATGTTTTTTTTTTAAAGAAACAGTTATTGAAATTGTATTAATAATATTTGTATCTAGCCTAGGCCGTTACAATTCTTCTAGGCACAAGAGTTACCAAAATACATTGAAGGTTTGGGATAGAGCATGTAGGGTCATTCCAAAACCTTCCATGAGAACTCCACAATACAAAAAAATTGTTCCTCTTCCAACTGAAGAATTTCCAAAATACCCCTAATATCCATATGTATTTTCATCCCATTTTCAACTAAGTTTCATTTTAACTTGGATTGACTTCTAGTTTTCCTTGGAGAGTTACTTTTCATCTTTTTTCCAACTTGGGTCCAACCCATGTTTTCAAAAAAAATCTGACTTATCATTGTCCTTTTTGTATTCTTTAGTAACATCTTCATTTTTTGGGACCAATGAAGATTCTTCCACATTCACTTGGTCTGCCCAATATGGAGCTTTTCGAACATGTTTCCTGGAGGGAGATCCTAAAAAGGATGGGCTTGGAGACTTTCTTGCCTCTGACCGAATTTGAGAGCTCATCAACATAGGCCTTTTTTCCATGAGAGTTCACCAGAGAAGCACTTGGAGAGTCTATTGATTTGCTATCTTTGGCAGAGATGACGAAAGCCTCTGCATTTGTGCTTGTCGTTTCTTGATTTGTTGTTGAGCAATTTGTTTCGTATTTCACTTTTTCCTCTTTGCAAAATGTTGGGGTAGGATCCTCTTTAGAGATTGGATAGTGATCAAAATTGGATCCCTCCCACGATTGAGGATTTCGAGTTGGATTTTTTGTTTTATTCTTCCCAACTTTGGGGTAAGATTTGAGGGTATGTCCAGTCTCATAGCAAGCACTACAACGAAAAGATATATTTTTGTAATTTAACTTTTGTATCCAAGAGAAACTAGGACCTATAAGTTTAATTTTTGCAGAAAATCCATATCTACGCATATGCGAGCATATGTGGGATATGTGGGCTTTAGGTAGAGTCTTGTATCTTCACTTCAACAAAAGAATTTTCCTAAGGCATTACCAATTGTAGTCAAAGAGGGAAGGTTCCACGAATGCAAGGGAAGGTTGGGAAGCCTTACCCGGACTGGAGTAGACAAAATTGAAGTTGAGAGAGTGTCGAAGGAGGGAGACCAAGGCTGTATAGAGCATAGTTGAAAAAATCGCGATATTATCGCGATAAATTGAAATTATCGCGATTTTTATAACCGGACGATATTATCGGCGATTATTTCAAACGATAAATTGAAATTATCGTTATCGCGATTTTATCGCGATAATAACGAAATTATCGCGAGTCGACCCGAATTTATCGTGGGAGGCTTGGACAGCGGGCTTTTATGCCGGTTTTTGGGTTTTTTTTTTTCATTTTTAGTTTGACAGCGTGGGGATTGAGAGCCAAGGAGGAAAGGAGAGCAGCCAAGGAGGGAAGGAGGTGATTTACACGCCCAATAGTGAAGAATCTCTTGCAAGCCAAGCGAACAAACATTGAATTTGGACCAAGTGTCTCCGACAAAACGTTTTTCCAGGTATGGGCATCAAATTTGACCCATTTTTTTTTGTTTTTCTCTTGTTCTTCCATGGGTTTCTATTACCCATGTATTTTTCATCATTTGTGATTGCATTTGGTTGTGTTTTTTTGTTTTTTTTTGTTTTATTGAGAGGAGAGGGTGTATTTTGGTCAAAAATGCAAAAATTTGTTTGTTAAATTATGTTTTTTATATTTCTTCTTGTGCTCTTAGGTTCTTCCCATTATTTTTGTTTGTGTTTCAACATGTATTTTTCCCTATTATTATTGCATTCAGTTGAGGGTTTTTTTTTGTGAAAAAAATCAAAATGTTGCATGTAAAATTGTAATTTTTTTATTTTATTTTTAAAGTTTTAACTGGCAATTTTTGTTGTGCCCTAGGTTCAAATTTCAACATTCAAAGTTCAAAGTTTCCAACATGCCAAGGAAATTAGATCCTTTCTGGGAATTTGGTGACCCTGATGGGGGGTTTGACCGATTACACTTGACTTGCAAATTATGTGGTCAACACATGGCAGGGGGGGTATACAGGTTGAAATACCACCTAGCACAGATTCCTGGGCATGAAGTAGGCCCTTGCAATAATACCAATCCAGAAATAATCAGAAGAGCCATGAACTCATTGGAAGAAATGGAAGCCGCTAAAGTCAGCAAAGCAGCTCTGAAGAGTCAAATAACAAAGTTTGGAGTTGAGCGTGAGAGTGGTAGTGGCTCTTCAGCATCAGCCTCTTCTACAGGCAGCCCCGCAGCTGCCTCCTCATTTTTTGTTCCTAGAACCACTCACGGAGCACAGCCATCTATCTCCTCCCTTATTAAAAAAAAGGAGAAGGAAGAAGCTGATAGGTTGTTGGGCAAACTGTTTCTTTGGAGTGATATTCCTGTCAATGTTGCCAGGAACAATCCATTTTATCAGGCTGCGATTGATGCTATCGCTGTTGTTGGCCCAGGATACAAAGCCCCTACATATCATGACCTTAAAGGGCGCATTTTGCAAAATGAGAAAGCTGACTGCACCAAGAGATTGGAAGACTTAAGGGCATCATGGGAAGTCACAGGATGCACTGTGATGTCAGATGGTTGGACTGATCAAAGGGATAGGAGTCTTCTTAACTTCTTGGTCAGTTGTCCCAAGGGGACAATGTTTATAAAATCTGTTGATGCATCTGCACATGTCAAAGATGCAAGATTATTATGTGATTTATTAGATGTGTTCATTATGGAGGTTGGGCCCCAAAATGTTGTCCAAATCATAACGGACAATGCTGCAAACTATGTTTTAGCTGGCAAGATGCTTATGGAGAGGTATCCAAGCATATTTTGGACACCTTGTGCTGCACATTGCCTTGATTTGATGTTGGAGGACATCGGAAAGCTTGATTTTGTCAAAGATATTGTAGAATCATCAAAGAGAATCACAAAATTTATATATAACCATGGATTTGTGCTTCATTTGTTGAGGACATTCACCAATAATAAGGAGTTGGTGCGGCCTGCTATTACACGATTTGCCACTACTTTCATCTCTCTTCAATCCCTCTTGAATTCTAAGTGGGATTTGAAGAGAATGTTTCTTTCAGATGAGTGGTGTGCTTTGACTATCAGCCGCAAATCAGAGGGACGGGCCATCTGCAGGTTGGTGTCATATCAGGAAGATTTCTGGGTTGGAGTGGAAGAGGTGTGCAGCATTAGTGAACCTTTGGTAAAGGTTCTTAGATTGGTGGATGGAGAGAAGCCCGCAATGGGCTACTTATATGAGGCCATGGATAGGGCCAAAGAAGTTGTTCGCAGCTATTATGATGATAAGGGTGATGATGGGTTTCAGAGACAACTTCTTTTATGGGAAGTGATTGATGATCGATGGAACAACACACTCCATCGTCCCATTCATGCTGCAGGGCTCTTCCTGAACCCAGCATTTGCTTATTCATGTGGTTTTGTATTTGATGCTGAGGTCATGGATGGCTTTTTCACTTGTGTTCAGAAGATGGTGCCAAGTCCATCAGAACGTGCAGAGATATCCAAAGAGATGGAGGTATACAGAATGGCAGGTGGCACCTTGAGCTTCGACATGGCTGTCCAGGATAGGACTGCTAAAATGCCAGGTTCTTATGTTTGTAACTTTATAAATTATAAGTTTATCTTATTTGTTGTAACTTATAACTTGTAGATGCATGGTGGAGGAGCTACGGTGGCAGATTACCAAAACTGCAAAAACTTGCCATTAGAATACTCAGCCAAACATGTAGCGCTTCAGGATGCGAGCGCAACTGGAGTGTATTTGAAAAAATACACACCAAAAGGTGCAACAGGTAAAACACTTAACATATTCAAATTTCGAACTGATTTTTTGAATTCATTAAATATTTTTTTTTAAATATTTAATTTATTAATTTATGACCCTTGTACGGGTTGGAGGGTCAGCGGCTCAATGACATGGTTTACGTCTACTACAATCTTAGATTGTGGGTGAGACAACTTGAGAGGACCCCTGATGTGGAGGCCATCTCTTTAGATGCGATTGACACCACTGCTGAATGGAGGGTTGAGGCTGAGAGGCCTGTCATGGAGTCAGCCCCTAATTGGATAGAGGAGGAGGTAATGGAGGGGGAGGACGAGGAGGAGGATGAGCAGGAGCAGGAGCAGGAGCAGGAGCAGGAGGAGGAGGAGCAGGAGGAGGAGGTGACACCACCTACCACTACTACCGGTAGAGGACGTGGTGGTCGGCCTCCTTTAGCTCCTAGTTGTTCAGGTTCCCGTTCCGGTTCTAGTGCTTCATTTTTTTCTTCTAGAGCACGACAGAGCCCATTGCCAGTCCCGCCAGCATCTTCATCTAGAGATAAAGGCAAAGCTATTGTATTTTCTCGCAAGAGGGGCAGAGGAAATCATTGATCAATAGTATAGGACCATAGGTTATATGGTCACTGGTGCATTGACATTCCTTTGTATATGACTGTTGACATTATGACTCATGATATGAGATACATTATTATATTTTTTGTTGATATTTTGAGGCTGAGTTGACTCTTGAGACTCGGGACTTAGTATTCAGGACAAGATTCAGTTTTATGTGTGATGTAGCACTAGACATGATATTACACATCTTATATATTAGTTTTTTTTTCATATTTATGTGTCAATGCATTTATTTTATGCTGTAGATGCTTTAGATATTAAAAAAATTGAAAAAAAATGAATATTTTTGTATGTGACGATTTTTTGCCGATAATTACGATTTTTTGCCGATAATTCCGATTTTTTCCGATTTTTTCCCCTCGCCGATAATATCCCGATAACGATTTTTTCATCTTTGGTATAGAGAGCCTTGTGTTGCCCTAGAACCACAGACTAGAACCAAAAATCAAAGCTCTTTCTTCAACCTTGTTAAAAACTGATATAAAAAAGCCTCTTGCCAGAGGGTAGATGCTCACATCGTCAGAGATTAGCAGTTTCCATTGCTTAGAAATCCACAAGTGAAGGTCTACCAACTTTGGCCACAAACTGTTGAACCTGCGTATTAAACCAACTTCATAATTTTCTTTTGCCTCACATATAGACTCTTCCACATGCGGGACCTTGAGCATAGTGGCTTCAAGAATCGGGATCCCAATAGAGTGTGACCCAGAAACAGAGTTGGAAAAAACATG
Organism: Pinus albicaulis; assembly: GCA_034641835.2. Lineage (NCBI taxonomy): Eukaryota > Viridiplantae > Streptophyta > Pinopsida > Pinales > Pinaceae > Pinus > Pinus albicaulis. Next base: position 147,565,558 of record CM076580.1, read on the forward strand.
CAAAGAAGACGATCCAAAAGGGAGACAACCAAGAGTGGACTTCACAACATCACAAAAGGTGGAAGGGGGCATTGCTGGTCGAGAGAAATCTTGGCTTGAAATGGGGGTGGCACACGAAGTACTAGGTGTTGAAACCAAGCTTGATGACGTAGAAGCTCCATTAAAGACATATTTTGCAGCAACGCCCTCCCTTGATGGGGCTAGAGGCGAGACACAAGGAGTAGCACCCTTAACATCATGAGACCCTGATGCTGAGCCCACGATCTTGATAGAATTATATGTCACATTGACCCTAGAGGGATCCATTACAGGAGGACAAGGAGCCGTAATGTTCGAAGCAGAATGAGTCGAGTTATCCGCCGCGGAGAGAAAAGAAGCTAGGATCCTAGTGGAGGCAAAATTTGAAAGGGGAACACCCACTATTGGAGAGTAAACACAGGGGGAATGACGCTCGGCTAGGGCCGAACCATAACCACCGCATTAGAGCGGCGCGCAGAAGCCATTATGATTTTTTGGACAAAATAACATTTTAAATCTTTTCACATAAGCACAACTATCAATTTTCTTCCCAAGGAAAACCTCCTAAGAAACCCTTGGGCACTTATCCACATTTTGCAGATGGTACCCAATGTAAACTTGTTGGCGGTGATTATGGCACGTGACCTAGTGGTGACATCGAGGTAGACATGCAACATAGGCAATTGCCCCGGGTGATCAAACTCAAGACCTCCTATATGCAACTCAGAGTACTCAACCAGTGGAGCTAGCCCATTGGGCTAAACACAACTATTAAATATGAAAATATAATGCTTTTTCAAAATCATAACATGTGTTGAGGTAAACATTGCCCTCTTCAATTTCTTAATGCATTGCAACACATTGAGAGAACTTAAAAAAGATGATTCATGGCACTTTTCTGGCCATGAAATCTTGGTGCCATGACCATTTTTAAAATTTTTTTGGCTCACTATTTCTACAGCTCATGGTGGTCTTGATCTAGGATATATATGGTGCCTTGCCTTTGTTCAGCCCATCTTAAAGATTATTAATAATCCCTTCCATGTTTGGTTTCTTTGGACATTTCCTTGTATAATGCCTCTAATGATTACATTTAAGACGTGAATAAATTTCTCTTAGTTATATTACAAATCTGTTCCCCACACTGAAATGGCTGGTTTGTCATAGGCACATTTTGATTTTGTTGAACAAAAGGAGTTGCCTTTTCTCTTGTATTTCTTTCCAAGTGCCATTCCACCTTGCGAAATTCTTGTTTACCTTTGAACTGATCCTCACAATACTTTTAGCTTTTCAGACATCCTCTTCCAATGCCCAAGGTGCTGTTCTCTGAAGCTGACTTACATATGCTGGTTGCAATCCACTCAAGTAGCGGTTTATTTTCAGCATTTCATCCTGGATATACTTGACATAGTTTAATAACTCCATGAAATTTTGTATTAATAACGCCTTGAACTTTCGTTCATACTCTGAAACAGTGATTTGGCCTTGCTTGAAGTCATGAAAGTCATTTACTTTTTTTCATAGTAATGATTGGGAATATATTTCTATTGAAAATACTTCTTGAATTGCTTCCAAGCAATCTTCATATCATTAATCTTCGTTACTTGTCTGTGATGTTCCCACCAAAGATAAATCTCACTGGTTATGTTATATATGGCAACTCTAGCCTTCATGTTTTCTGAATAATCATGTATTTGGAAATACTTCTGCATTCCTCAATATCCTTGCCTTATGAAACTCTCCTTGCAAGTTATCTTAATGGTGCTTTTAGGACTGTGGACTGGTCAGTGGTTTTTCAGATGCATAAGATTCAGTCATGGAAGATTCAGATCGAAGCAGATGGTAAGTATCATAATGAGATTACCTTCTTGACCCATGGAATCTAGATGAGAATCCCTCGTTGAAATACCTTTGCCCCAATATGCCATGCTAGAACTCTTCTTTTGCTGCAACTGTCTTCTAATTTCTGTCAGATTGTGGAGCATTTGTGTATTTATTTGGTTATACTCTTTGGGTTTTTATCAGGCCGTCATTGTCTACTTTCTAACTTTTTACATGGTCTCTAAAACTTCCGGTGGTTTGTACTATATTCTGAGGTTCTTCTTGGTTACCATGAACATAAATTTCCACTTCAGCATTCACTATATTTATTCCTGTCCCAAGGACATTTCCTCCTTGGTTGAAGGCATTTTGTGACTCTTCCATGTTGAGAATTTTATGTCAAAATCAAGCCTGGAAGTTCTGTTTTGCTAAATTTTCTGAAAAATAGAAATGATTTTTCAGTTAATTGATTCTGCAATATTGTTCTGTTTTGAAAGAGCATCCCATTGATTGGAAGTTTTGTTGATATCAATAAGAAAGGGAGGATTGAATGGAACCAACCAACAAAACCCTAATCCAAAAAATCCTAATTCTGCACAAATATAGGATAAAACAACACTAATGTGCAAGAAAAAAGAGCACAAATGCCTTATAGAGAGGGATATCCATAACCATATAACCATCACAATGCTAGAAAGAGAGAATGATGAGTGAATCTATTAAAAATGAGACATAGGTATGTATTTATAATTTTATACACAACTCAAGAGGAGGATGCCATCCTAAGAGGGGTTACGGGCCTAATGACTAGGTCAGCCTTAATAAATGAATGTTGACAAGGTCGGCTTAAACAAAACGAGTAAAAACAATATAATAATGATTAAAATAGGGTTGGTTGTGGTCGAAAGTGAATCTTACACCGTTCTCAACTTTTCAACATCCCCCCCCCATGTTGAGTTGGACACCATGGAGAAGAATGTTTAATATAATAGGGAATGTGGTTTGTAGTTACCCTACTTGATATAGGGTCAACCATGGCTGAGATACAAGATGGAGTGGGTTTATGGATATTTAACACAAATACAGTCAAGGGTGCGTTATGTGAAAATTCGGTTACCCGAATCCTATTGTAGCAACTGATGTTAATTCTTCTAATTGTTTAATTAAACAAACAATTTACTTGTTGTTTCCTACGACAAATATAAAATTAAATTCACTACAACCTTCAAAAAACAAATATTGCGGAAGAAATAAAAACGTTGGAATAAATAGATGCACATACACAAAATGACACCGTTATTTTGGACTAAGTCCTCAGAAAAACCCAACTTGGGAAAACCGGTGCAACAACTGAGGGTTTTGATATTATGCAGTGGTAAAAGTCTGAGTACAAACTACAGATGCCCAAATTGAATCCAAACAGAGAAATATTGGCAAAAATAACTAGTGAGAAAAATTTCTCACTCCATAGGCGATCCGACACTGACCTCAGTTTGAATTGAGCTGTCCCTTGCTACCTCTGCGTAGTCACTGCGTCAACCTATGTAGTTACTGCGTCCCTCGAGCTTGGAACTACGTCCCCTCTCACTGTCTCGACTCTCGTCAACTGTTGTTTGGGAAACTGGTACTATTTGCTTCCGGACCCTCTGCCCAGCTTTTGCCTTAGAATTTCCTTTTCCCCAACAAAACGAAAATCTCCTCTAAAGTGCTCTGTGCTGCCTCACTGTGGCAATCACTGCCTCTTTGCAATGTACTCGCTGGATCTGGAAAAGCTTCCTCCAGCCTCACTATCTCTTCCCCTCTCTCACTGCGTCAACCTCACTGAATCACTTCTGACAACACACAACTTCTAATCTGAAAATCGATTTCTCAGCAAAATCAAGTGCTCAACTGATTTTGTGTGTCTTCTCCAAGCTCCATCGACTTCTATTTGTAATCTTCCGTTGAGACTTCAATGACCACGATTAAATCTTAATTGATGGCTAGGGTTAACTAGAAATCGATCCATGTACTTTTCTAGGACATTCTCACCATTAATTCCTTTTAATTAATCATATTTTCTAAGTTTATACTTAGGAAATATTAAAAAAGTGACTAATTAATTTAATTAAGTTGTCTCTAGGCGGAATTTCCAGAAACGATTTCTGGGTATTGGAGAATACATGTATTCTAGCCTCTACCAAATCTCGTGGCTAGAACACATTCAATGCTACAAAAACTAACACTCCCTCTTAGCGAGGAAAATGTTCTAGTACTACAACCCACTGAAACAACACTCTGCCTCTGCATCATCTCCCATCACACTGCTGATCACTGACTATTTCTTGTGAAGATTCTTAGATCTGGAATCCTATTTCAGCAACTGGTATTAATTCTTCTAACTGATAAATTAACTATTCAGTTTATTGCGACAACAACATTGAATTAAACACACTGCAACCTTCACTTAATAAACTACGGAAAAAAAATACTAGTGCGGAAACAAAACTGAACAAGAGAAATTCATAGACACATCTAACACAGTTGTTTTTTGACTAATGTCCTCGGAAAAACCCAATGCGGGAAACCGGTGCAACCGCTGAGGGTTGATATATTATGCAGTAGTAATTTCTGAATACAATCTCTGGATGCCTTTCACGATAATCTAGTTACAGAGAATATCATTGACAGAGAGATTAGTGAGGTTACCTCACACTATCACTGGAAATCTCGACTGATTCGACCATTGAATGAGCTTCCCTTGACAGCCTCTGCGTAGTCCTAGCGTCAACCCTCCTGAGTTCAACGTCACCCCTTCTGTGGATCGATTTGCTGTCCAGGAACTTCGATTTCTGCCTCTCGGTCTCATACCTTGATTCCCGGCTTCTATAATCGATTTCTTTAGCAAATTTCTGGATTCCCTCTTGGCCTGTGCGTAGCCTTGCATGGCTCTACGTCAACCTTTCTGGCTCTACGCTGGCTTTGCTGGATCTCTCTCTGCCTTCTCTGCTGATGATTCTTTGACCGAGAAAGATTTCTCTTCAGATACTATCCCTGCCCCTCTCTGCAAAGAACCTCTTGATCGAAGTTTCTCCCTGAGCACTGCTCACTAAAGAAATCCATCTCTTGATCCTTTCGGTGTCTGTGTGTTTCCCAAATGACCTTCAAGCTCTTCTTATAGTCTTCTCGTTGAAACTTCAACGACCGAGATTAAATCTCTAATCAACGACTAAGATTAACTTTTGACTTGATCCACTTTTTCTAGAACATTCATATCCATATTCTATTAATTCACTTTAATTATTTTATTTTCTGAAGTTTAGACTCAGGGTCCTTTTAAAATAATTAATTCTTTTAATAAAGTACAATTCAGGTGGAATTTCCCAAAACGATTTCTGGGTTACCTAGAATACATGTGTCTAAGCCTCCTTGCAAATTTTGAGACTTAGAGCACATCCGATGCTACCAGAAATCAACACTACTTCTCACCTACTATTGCGCAACTCTGATATGTGCTGCATCTGTGCTGCTGCTGACCTTGCTGAACTGTTACCAACACTGCATCTGCACTGCAACTCTGTTGCCACTGCTACTGCAACATCTTCAATTTCCTCTCATCTGCTGTTGCTGCAACGAAAACATATGCAATTGAGAAATATCCAAGATACTAAACCAACTGTGTTTAGTATGATGCATCTGTCACCCAAGTCCTGACTGCTACTAATTTCTGCATTATCACCGAAGCCTTTGCGTTGCTGCTGACTCTGCACTGTGTCAATTACATTGTTGCCAACGTTGTACTGCGCTGTTTAGTATCTGACCGCTAATAGCTACTACATTTGTCACTCTGGCATTTGACTGCATCAACTGCCACTGGTCCATCCTGCTACTGCATAATGTGGGCTCCCGTAGAAAGGCACTGATTCAAGAGGTGGACCTCCTCAAGAATCCTGCCCATCCTGTAGCTCTCTGGGGCTACAAAACCAAGTCTCCCCACCTCACTCCTGGAGGGATGTCTGCAAACATGGTGAAATCTTCCTCTAGTCTGGAGAACAGCCTATTGATCTTGGCTGAAGCTGCCTGTTGGTCCTGCTTCTCCTCCTTGTCCTTCTTCCTGAGAGGACACTGCTTGCTGTAGTGGCCAAGCTCGCCACACCTGAAGCACTTGACCTTCGACAAGTCCTTCTTCCTACGTTGTTCCCCTTGCCCCTTTGATGCGAGGGACACATCCTCCTCTTCCTCTACCAACTTCGACCCACTATTGCTGCTGCTGCCACTGATGGTGCTCTTCATTAGATCTCGCCTCAACTTCTTCTGTTGCAAATCTGCCCACATTTTGTCCCATCTTAGCAAGGTTTCTTTGCCCCAAAATGCTTTGGACAAACACCTGCCACTCCTCGGAGACAGAGTTGAGGTGCTGACCCCACAACTGCCAACAAATCTCGAATCTCTTAAATCCTGGTGAGGAAGGGGTCTCTGAAGCCTGAGTTTCTGACCCTACGACTGCCAACAAATCTCGGATATCTTGAATCCTGGTGAGGAAGGGGTCTATGTGCTCCCCCTTCTGAATACAGGTACATCTCAACTTCTCCTCTAAGTACATCTTCCGCTACTCAGAAGATCCTTGGTATAGCGTGGAAAGGGAATCCTACATCTCTTTGGCCATTCCCAGCCCTGCTATGTGAGATACCACATGATCCTGAACTCCATCGAGGATCAATCTCTTCGCTCTTGACATCTCCTTGTACTCTTTTAGCTGATCTGGATCCGTGGGGACAACCACCACGTTATCGATATACGCTTTGATATCGTACTTATCCAGAAGGAAGGAAATCCTTGCCTTCGAGATCACATAGTTGGATGCTCTGTTGAACCTATCTTGATCTCGCAGCCTGCTTGATGCCATCTCAAAAAAATATGTCGAAAACCTCCTCTTCTCTTCTGCTCAGTTGCTGCTAGGCTCTACGCACTCCCTGCTGGAGTGAGTAAATATGCTCACAACCACTGCTGATCTGCAAGAGAAATCGAACTTTTGAACTAGAAGTTCCTTGAGGAAACTTTTCTCTCAGTACGTGCTCCTTTTTCCTCTTGATGTTATTTTTCACTAGCAACTGCTGCAAAATACTACGTCCAACTAGAGATCTGCTTTGCAAGGAAAATACTGGCTGCTCCCTTTGCCTTTGGTAATCCTCGATCTGGAGAAATCCGATTTCTCTATTGCTCTCTTAGAGAAATCGAATTTTCCTCAAGAAATTGACCCTCCTGGCCAAAGAACTGCGTTGCCTTTGATGGTTTTGAACTACTGCTTACGCATAGCTACGAAATTCCTCTTCCCTTCTGCTACTGAGCTCTCCGGCTTACAAACTGCGCTCTGATACCATGTGAAAATTCGGTTACCTGAATCCTATTGCAGCAACTGATGTTAATTATTCTAATTGTTTAATTAAAGTTTAAACAAACAATTTACTTGTTGTTTCCTATGGAAAATATCGAATTAAATTCACTGCAACCTTCACAAAACAAACACTGTGGAAGAAATAAAAATGTTGGAAGAAATAGATGCATACACACAAAATGACACTGTTATTTTTGGACTAACTCCCTGGAAAAACCTAACTTTGGAAAACCAGTGCAGCAGTTGAGGGTTTTGATATTGTGCAGTAGTGAAAATACGAGTACAAACTATGGATGCCCAAACTGGCAATCCAAACAAAGAAATACTGGCAAAAATAACTAGTGAGAATTTTTTTTCACTGCACAGGCTATTCGACACCGACCTCAGCTTGAATTGAGCTGTCCCTTGCTACCTCTGCTCAATCATTGCGTCAGCCTACGAAGTTACTGCATCCCTCGAGCTTGGAACTGCGTCTCATCTCATTGTCTTGTTAGCTGCTATCTGGGAAACTAATACTCTTTGCCTCCAGACTCTCTGCCCAACTTATTTCTTAGAATCTCGCCTTTTCCCCAGCAAAACAAAAATTTCCTTTAGAGGGCTCTGTGCTGCCTCACTGCCTCTTTGCAATGTACTCGCCGGATCTGGAAAAGCTTCCTCTGACCTCACTATCTCTGCCACTCTCTCACTGCTTCGACCTCACTAAATCACTTCTGGCAACACACAATTGCTACTCTGGAAATCGATTTCTCAGCAAAATTTAATGCTCAGCTGATTTGGTGTGTCTTCTCCAAGCTCCATCGACTTCTTCTTATAATCCTCCGTTGAGACTTCAATGACCACGGTTAAATCTTAATCGATGGCTAAGATTAACTAGAAATCGATCCATGTACTTTTCTAGAACATTCTCACCATGACTTAATTAATTCCTTTTAATTAATCATATTTCCTAAGTTTAGAGTCTAGACTTACGAAATATTAAAAACTGACTTATTAATTTAATTAAGTCGTCTCTAGGTGGATTTCTAGAAACGATTTCTGGGTATTGGAGAGTACATGTATTCTAGCCTCTCTACCAAATCTCGTGGCTAGAACACATCCGATGCTACAAAAACTAACATGCTAAAAAATACCCATTGATGACAATGTATGTGAATATTCAACTTTAATACGCCTGAGAGTGTTTGTATGGATATCCAATTCAAATACATTTGAGAGTGGCCAGTTTAATACAAATGTGAGTGGGTCTAATGACATGTAACTAAATATAGGGCAGTCATGGATAAAAAAGAAAATGAGAGCAAGTTTATGTATGCCCAACTAAAATACAACTAAGGAGTGGGCTTATGGATTTCCAGCTAAATATACATGGAAGTGGGTTTATGGATTACCAACCAAATACAACTAAGAGTGGGTTTATGAATATCTAACTCAATACAAATGAGGTGTTTATGAATACCCAACTGCTCAATACAAGTGTGAGGGAATGTATGGATACCTAACTCGAATATAGGTTGGCCTTGGCCAAGATACAAAAGGGAGTGTGTTAATGGATACCATACTCTAAATGGGGTTGACCCCTCTACACTCCCCTTAATTTGAATAAGAGGTCTCGGAGAGAAGGTATTACATCATAGCTTCTCCCTGTAGTGTTGAATGTGGGCCATATAATGAAGATATAATCCCTCTTGATAGCATGCCTTTCACACCAAAACAGTTCCATATGTTGGTGAAGGTGGCCTTTAGATATAGGAGAAAGATCCATTGAAAGATGGCTGGCTGAAGGTTCAAAATGTCACACTAGTTGAGCCTGAGATTGGAGCGGTTGAATGTAGTACATCAAGAATGGACTAACATCATATTGTGAAAAGAAGAGAGCCACTGAAACATGTGGAAATTCATCCTTGGGAAAATTATCTGTAAGGAACATTGGAAAAGATACAACGTACTTGTGGATAGAAAGAAGGTCAACGAGCACTTAGCTATGCGTGAGATTGAAGAGTTGCACTCGCTGTGCTTGAGATTGAAGAGTTGCACTAGCTGTGCTTGAGATTGGTTCGGTTGAATGTAGTACATCCAGAATGGATGAACATCATATTGTGAAAAGAAGAGATGCATCAAAACATATGGAGAGTCATCCATGGGAAAATTATCTATAAAAGGCAATGGAAAAGATCCAATGTTACTTGTGGATAGAAATTGCATCACATAAGGTGATAGAGCAGTAAGTTTCCTCTTGAAAACAAGTGTTCATAGGTCCACAAATGTCACTATGAACCAACTCCAATAAATAAGAGGCATGACTCATGTCAAAATAATCTGAGGCATCCACTATAAAACCACAAACATTTAGAATGTAGAGAACATCTCCAAATGTGACAGGGGCAATCATAGTTCCATCACATCTTGAAACCAAAAAAGCCCAACATACATAGTGCACCATAAAAAGAGTCCAACAAGCCCAACAACCATGTTGAGGAATCATAGGTTAGGAAGGCCACCTTCTTGCTTTGGGCCCTAGAATTGTCCTTCAAGAGGCAGTGCGCTCCGAGCCTTTTGGGCACACTCTTTGCGAATTTGGGAGCGTGGTGCTCCAAAGGACACTCCCGTAGCCAAGAAGTGCACTCCCAAGGTGCTCCTTGGATGTTTCCTAATGGTAATTTGTTTTTTCTTTGCTAGGTTATGTGAGTCTTGAGATGATTGGCATGCCTAACTTGGGGCTTGAGTAGCCGCGACCTAGGGGCATCTAAGCTGTCAAAATCACCCGGGGATTGCACCCGGCCTGGGCCACACTAGCCCTTAACATGACTAGATTTTTTCCCTTGGAGTTTTGAACTAGTGACCTTTTCACCACAAAGTGCCTTAATAGAAGACCCTGTCACCATTTGCTCTATGCCTCGTGGGCTTCCTAATGGTAACGTTAATTTCTTAAACTAAAACGAATTGTCTCTTTTTTATTGTAAGTTCGGCAATGATGGGGCTACATCATGGTCATGTCCAAGAAGAACACTCGAATAGGGTGGGGAATTGAACTGGTGACTTAACATCTAGGAGTTCCTTAATAGCACACTCGATCACCGTCTATCCAAGACCCAGTGGACAATGGAAAATGAATTGTCAAAATTAAAGGAAATGTCAACTTAAATTAATGAAAATGTTAACATTAAAGGACATGAAAACTTTTGCTTAAAGTTTTAACATTACCATTAATCATTTTAGGATGTTTGAGAGTATTTCCAACCTCATTAGGCTTCATATAGAGAAAATATAATTTGATATCTCATTCAAAATTTAGTAGACTTACCAGTTTTCAGGATTTCAGGATCAATGGGATTGCAACATTTTCATTGGATTCTATCATGTAGGAGGGTATGTGATTGGTGTTTAATCAAGAGCCCCAAGCCCGATATGTACCCTAATATTGATGGAGTTGATTTTTGAATTCCTTTGTCATGGCCTTAGCAAAAATGTGCCCTTCACTCAAACAAAATTCATTGATCAGACATGTTGAGCTTTTTCTACCAAATTGGATTAGTCAATTTCATGAAAATTGGGTGGTGTCTACTGATGTCCCTAGAGGATCGATGTAGAGGCAAAGGCTAGACAAGAGGAAAAGAATAATGGATGATACTAATGATGAGGGTCCTGATATAAGTGATGGTGGAACATACATGGTGGTGCTACCCCACAACTACAACATTTGGTAACATGAGTGCTTTCACAATTGGTGAACACTTCTACAGGGATGCGTTTTGCAACTAGGTTAGTTGATTGCTTGGAGTGATTGGAACTTTCAGTCTTCGTACTTTTGTGTGTAGATGGCCTATTTTGTAAACATAACTACTTGTCATGCTATTGTTGATAGTTGCTAGATAACCTATTTCATTCCATAAGTTAATGGTCTACTTTCGTTTTTGTGGCTTAAAAAGTTGTATATTTGTGCAATTGCTAGAATCTAGATGGTTGTTGCTCGTTTCTATTTTGACTGATGTACAAATATGCATGTTTTCATATAATTCTGCAACTAATTTGGCATTTTGGTTGTTTTTTTAATATAAATGCAATGATATATATATATATATATATATATTTATTTATTTTTTTCATAAGAAAAAAATCCTTATATTAAAAAAGCTGAATGTACATATTACAGCCCACAGAGGGCTTTTCAGGGCAGAAATGCCAATGACCAAAACTGTTTTCATCACTGAGGGATACCATACAAAATTTTGCAGTCTGTTTTAAAACTGAGATACTTGATGGGGCTTTTCCACATTCAACCAGCTGAACATGAGCTGATACCTTCTACATAAAACTCATTTCACTTGTTAAACAACCCTTTTTTTGTATAGAAAAAAACAGCAAATCATAGAAGAAAGAGATTGATTAAAAATGGAAATCCATAGAGTCTGCTCGATCCCATCAACCAGCCCAGAGATGCGAAAAAAACTGACCGCATGGAGAGAGCTTCTTTAGAAGGCTCATCAGCTTTGGTATTTAACTCCCTCAGTGTGTGATTGAAAGAGATCCATTAATAGGAGGCCAATTCTTCATGGATGTCCAAAAGCAAAGGCTATAGGAGGACATTTTCTGCAAAGATCTTCTTCTTTGCCCAATCAATGACCATTTTTGAATCCCCCATCACCTGTAGCTTTTTGACTCCTTTCAATAAGGCAACAAAAATGAGCGTTCTGAGCGTGATGAATTCTGCTCTATTGTTTGATCAACAACCTGATGAGTATTGGATGAGCATGACATGGCTCTGGTTTAAATACAGCACAACATGTATGCCAGAAGAAGGGGGATGTGCTTGGGACACTCCATCGAAAAAACTCCGCGAAATTCCATGGTTGAAAACAGGCGTTACTGGACATGTGCATTTGGGTTGCTTTGGGGCCAATCTGAATTCATTGCACAATTTGATGATCTGGCTTGCTGAGACTTCTGCTGGAATAGCCACCGAATTGAAAGTACAGGAATTATGGTCCCACCAGATCCCATATACTAGTACACATGGAAGAGCTTTGAACTGCTTGACTGAAAAATTCATCGTCCAGTCATGCATGCATTCTTCCAACAGATGTTTCGACCAATCAATACAAAGCTTCAGCTCTGACTCAACCAACTTGAGGACCTGCATTGTGTATGGGAAAAATGTAAATAAATGTGAGCTATTTTCTTCAGCAGAATTACATAGTGGATATCTACTAGGACCAATCCAACCCCTCTTCAAAGAGGTTTCCTAGTCAGAAGTTTGTTGTTAAGAGCTAGCGACATTTTAATTTTGCGTTTGAGAGGGGCATGAATTTTCTATATACGATTCCACCACTACTTAGCTTGCAAATTGTGCTTCAATGGCAGTGGAGTAGCCTAACTTGGCTGTGTAATCCCCATTGCCTGGATTCTTAGGTCAAACCATAGAATCCTCGTCATCATCCCTGAGACAAATGAAGTTTGAAACCAATAAGTTTATGTAGCTGCCGCTGCCCCTATATATATATATATATATATATACTCCCAGGATGCTCTGCTTGCTAAGATTTTTGGAAAATGATGCTTTGGATGCTGCTACTCCATGCAACCTTGTGAGGCAGTCTCCATAAAATCTTAAAAAAAATCACAATAAAGGATCCAAGAAAAAGAATTAATATGAAGACGTTTTAAACCCTAGGAAAGAGATGGTCTGAAACCCTGATTACACACTCATGAAGTTTGGTGATGCTACCGGTTAAAGGCCTCAGGTCAGCTGCTAAAGTAGAAAAAAAGGTGGTATGAAACCTTAGTTCCAAGTTTCAAAATAATAATGATCCCGCCAACCAAAAGCTTCAGATCCCTTGGCGAAAATAAGTGAAGAAGATGGTTCCTTGCATAATGACCACTTTGATAAGATGCACTGAAGATTTATAAGCAAGAAAATCTCCAAGGCAGTGCCCTCCTTCCCTGTAAATAGCATAAATCAGCAACTGTTTCTGTCAAACAGTAGTACCAGCCAGGGAGCAGATAGGCTTTCAAAAGCAGCTCCCTATTTGCCAATTTGACTAAGAATAACACAAGAGTGCCCACAAAAGGTAGCCTAAAAAAAGCTCCAAAGGCAGTGCTGGTATAGGGTGAAGATGTACTGATCTTATTCTCGTGAAAGTGACCTTTTGCTCCTGATTTAACTTCTCGAAATTACCAGCAACAAATCAGCTCTTGAGCAAACCATGAAATAGGAAATGATCTGGAAACACAGTTCTGCAGCTTGTAGGTGATTGCCATGAATCAATTATTGAAGTGAGCCTTTCACAAACGGTTTAAAACCTAATAAACCCTAAACAAAGAAGATAGTCCAAGATCCTAGATCTGGATCCACCCTTGGGTCAATCATTTTGGCCCAAAACCTTTGAAACCCTAAGAAAACCCTAGGAAAGTTTTTTATCCTTAAAGAAGGGTTTACACCATAGAAAAAATCTAAGAAAACAATGGTGAATTGAGTGAGGAATGTTCATATCTGCTCTGAAACCATGTTCAGATCCACAAGAAAAAGACATGATTGAATGGAACCAACCAACAATTCTTAAATCTGCACAAATAATGGGCAAGATAAAAGAGCACAAGTGCACTATAGAGAGAGATAGACAGTGATGGGCATAACCACTGTTGACCACTCCATGTCAACTACCCTATGGCAATATACATTTTTGCAAAGGAATTCCATCATATTTGAGCAGTTAGATATCCAATGTTCATCATCATCATTCGTCAATTTATCAGAGTTGTAAACCCAAATTCTGCAAGTTTATTGTAAACGAATAGTATGACCGTTTAATTATGTAACAACACCTAGGTAAGCCTCTGATTTTGGTGACGAATTTCATCCTAGAAGGTTTTTACTCTCACCGAGTTATGTGTGTTTCTAAACACAGATACTCAACAAAGTTTTTCCCTCCAGCTTAAGCCCCAAAGCTAGGATGGAATTTATTGACAAGGTCTTAGGTGAGTCGTAGTGTTATATCAAGTCTTTTGTAAAAGTGTGTTTGGGAATAATTTAAACACATTGGGCTAAGTTATTTTATTACAAACACACTTGGTCTATACTACATCATATTGTGTCCTAGAATTGGGTAAATTATTAAGGGTCTATGTCTAAAGGTGTTTTCCCCTTTCAAGGGTTGAATTAATTGCAATATCTTGATGTAAAAATATTTTGGTGCATGGTCCCCCATATTTAGACACCATGGCTAAAATATTTAAGTGTGAGAAAAATTAGTAATACCCTTTAGTGCCAATTAATTAATTTTTCTAGCTAAATAAATTAAAATCCTAAGCCAATAAATTAATTAATTTTGAGCCAAAAAAAAAAAATTTGTTTTTGGTTTTTTGGCAAAAAGCGGTAAAAATATTAGCCAGAAAATGGTAAAAAAACTAAAATTGAGAGAAAATAAAATTCTCTCCAAGTGGAAAAACGAATTTTTGGAGAAGGTGGTCATTCCCGAGGAAGAATTAAATTGACAAACCCAATTCCAAGGCAAAAAATTCACAAGAAATTCTTTGGGACCAAAAGATTATTATTTTTTCAAGAAAATTATATTTTTTGTGTCCAGTTAGTTGAAGAAAATTCGTGGGCCCAAAGGAAGTCCAATTTCCAAGGTCCTTTATCAAAGGAAAAATCAAATTTTTAATAAAAATTGAGTTTATGGACCATGATGAATAAGTTAAAAATGATTTTTTGAGGAAAAAAGGTCAAAATAATATTTTTTTGGACTTGGAAAAACGTGAATTATGATGAATTTCGAATTTATTCATCAAGATGAAGGGACATGATTTATTTTTGGCATGGATCAAGCACCAAGTGGTTGTTATTATCCAGGATCAAGTAAAAAATATGCAACTTCTTGGACCTAGCCGTTTCCCACTTAGAGGGGGATCTAGATCTCTCTATTTATTATATAAGGAAGCTATTTGCTCCTCGTTTGATACCAATTTTTTTGTAAAGAAGCTCTAAGTCAAGCTCTGTCGTTGTAATATTTTTTTGGAAACTAAGTTGCACTGAAATTGATACGGGAACAGATACGGATACGGGGTTAGAAACAGAGACGACAAATTTTCAAAAAATCTGGATATGATATGGCAGGAAACGACACACACACACACACACACACACACACACAACAAAATAAGAATTTCGTATTCCCATTCATCTTTTAGATTTAGAATTTTTCAATCTAGATTATATCTAAAAATACATAACCAATTATTGAATTATGATATTATCATCTATCATCATCATCAATTCAGCATATATAATGTTTAAAGTTTAAACATTGTCATCATCATTAATGATTATTATAACATTCATGATTCAATCATTCAACATATCATCAAGTTCCTGTTTCAATTTTCAAATTTCATTGTTCAATCGTCAACATGATACATCATACAACTTACAACATCAAAACCGAAATTAATGATGCACAGTGCACACTACATAACATACTACAAAGTACAAAATGAACTATGAGTTGCAATCTACTATCATTACTCAATGTTCATAATTCATATGGTTGTTCAAAAGTTCAAAAGTTAAAACACCATCATAAATTACATTTACATATCATCAAATATGTCCTCAAGTTCATCCCTGTCAGTAAGAAGTTCCATATCCTCTCCAAAACAAGAAGTGGGAACATTGCTGCCTTGTTCACTTGAAGATCCACCAATTGGTCACTCCGCATCAAACAAAGTCAAATGAGACTTGGCATTCAACGTCATATCCAAGTTAGGCAATTTTGGTTCCACATCCCATAATTTGGCGGCCCCAAATTTGTATTCGTCTCTCTTGTGTAACAGAAGACGAAGGTTTGAATGAACATCACTAGTTCTTCAGCCTTCTTAGAGTCCAATTTGTTTCGCTTCACGGAATGGATGAAGCCATATGTACTCCAGTTCCTTTCTACTGAAGAGGAACTAGCAACCTGTGACAAGATCACGATGGCCAATTTTTGGATATGTGGAAGTTTCTCACCATAGTAGTTCCACCATTCACGTGGACTCATTGCCCTCTTGTCTCACATACAATCAATATCAGAACCACAACCCTCTGATCCTACAAAATGAACAAACTTTGAACGAATCCGAAGCCCAATATCAGGATCTACAAAAAGCTTTCTAAAAGCCTTTTTAAATCCTTGTGAGACTTCTGGGTCTTTGCTTGGTGCAATTATTTCTGGATCACTTAGCAACTCTGTAGCATAATATTTTGGATTCACTCGATAGGCCAAAAGGTGCAATGGGGTGGTCATCTTGTTCCACTTTTTGGTCAATATATCTTTTACTTCTTTGTAAAAGAATTCATTTGGGTCATTCTCTTTGGCATTTATAACCATCTTTTTCTTCTTTATCATGGAATCAATGCCCTCATACACCTCTTCCAAATTAGGCATATCTGTGTCAAACATACAGAGCAAAACCACACTTGGCTTAGTAAATGCCAAGAGGTACTCCACCTTATCCCACCATTCATCATCAACAACCAGTTTTTTCACTGCTTGTGCTCTATCACTTTGGGATTGCCTCCATTGATTCCAAAGAGAACTGCATACCATTGATTGTAATGCATCTTTCACCTGCATAAGCCTTGTTAAGACTATGATGTGAGGAGCAAATCAAGTCTCGGCAACCTGCAGGTGCCAAACTGTCAATTATTAATGTTTCATTCAATAAATTAAAAATTATAATTTGATGTTATTAACTATTATGATTCATGAATCATGAATGATGACATTTGAGTCTTTGAGAATCCAATTTACATATTTGAATTTAGACTCTAGAAATAAACTTTAAAGTTTAGGTACCTTAAGGAGCTCCAATTTCGCAAATTCCCTGTAGATGCTTTGGGACATGTGGTGGTTTGTGATGAACACTTGAATTTATTTTGCCTCTTCAAAAATAACACGAATCCACTCAATTTTCTTCCCCATCTTGCTAAACATGAGGTTCAATGAATGTGCAGCACAAGGGGTCCAAAATATGTGTTGATATTTGCCTTCAATAATTAGACCTGTTGCTCTATACACCGTTGCATTGTCAGTTATTACCTGTAGAACATTTTCTCACCCCACCAATTCAATTGCTTCAATCAAGATGTCAGCAATGAATTCAGAATCTTTCAGTTGCCCCTCACAATCCACTGCATTAAAAAACATTGACCCCTTTGGGCTTTGAGCAATCACATTGATCAAAGGCCTATTCCTTTGATCTTTCCATCCGTCAGAAATGATGGACACCCCTGAAATGCACCATGAATTATAAATGGGGCTTAATTTAGCCTCCAAATGTAACTTTTCAGCACTCAACATTGTGGTGCATACCTTCTCATATCTAGGGCTCTTGAACTGTTTTGGGGCTTCATTCACTGCTTTTATCATCTTTGCTTAGTAAGGAGATCGCACAAGGTTAAAGGGAAGGCCATTTGCATAAATGCATTGACCTATAGCTGCATTTGCTATATCTCGAGCATCATTATTAAAACTCCTTTCAAGCAGCCCCAAATTAGATCGTTTTGAGCCAACAAGTCCATGAGAATGAAGTGGAGGTTTTGATTAAGATGCTCCCAACCTTGTTGGGTGTTTTAATTGAGAGATAGGATTTGTCTCATTTGCTTTAGCATCTGCCTCATTTTGTTCTCTCTGATATTTTGCAAGTTTTGCTTTGCTTAAACAATTTCCATCTGTCCCATTCTCTTTAGGTGGGCCACTGCATATTCGAATCCCATTGCCTTTTAACTCAGGTAAATGTGCTTTGACCCGTGTGTATGATCCCTTGAAGTCTTTTTTGCACTCACTGCAAACCCATGCCAATGATCCCCTCCTTGGATCTTCTCAATAGTAGTTACATATTTCCCAAGTGGTGACTTTGGATCGACTTTAGGGGCAGATTCAATTTCATGTTCCACTTCCTCTGCCTCACGAATGACTGAGCTTGAAGTTGCCATGATTGATGATGTTGTTGTAAATGAAACTGTAAAATAAAATTGACAAATATTAAAAGATCGAAATTGTTAAATCAAGATTCATAACTCTGTTTTATAAATTAAATATTTGAATTTTGAGCTATGGCAAGTAATACACATCCAAGTTTTGATCTTGTGTGTTTCTTGTTTCACTTCACATCACCAATTTCCCCCACAACTACACACCCAAATGATGAGAGCAGTTTGAACTTAGGGAGTCTGTGCGGGGTCTAGCCACATGGTGGCTATGAATGCTAATCTTGGGAGTTGTAGAGCCCACTGTTCTTGAATCTTATGTATATACATTCATGTTACATTAGTTTTGTGAGTTGTAGTAAAATATGCAGGTTTTCTTCCTATTGTAACTTTGTCTCACTCTCCATCACATAAATTTCTATAATTTCTATATTATGATCTATAAACAGTGAGCTGATAGGCATAGCCCATCTCTCTCCCTATCTATCTATCTAGGATCAACTTTCAAGCCATTTTCATTAAGAATTCGACCTTATTAGTTTTCTGTTATATTATATATATAGACAGCTAAAAAGGGACTCAAAATTGCACTGTATTACTCAAGTCTTAAACTCATGCTTATTTTCATGTTGCATGATGTGTGGCTTTGATCCTTAGTCATTTAGCCTGATAACTTATGCAGCATGGTTGTATCAACTTCATTTTGATATGTATACACTAAGTATTGAGTGTACACTGTACCTTAAGGCTTATACCAAAAATTTACATATGTGAAACACAAGGGAAAAGAATAGAGCAGACAAAATTTTAGGAGCAGTGCATAGAATTCAAAGACTAGCACAAAGAATTTGAGGAGCTCTACACAAAATTTTAGTAGCGGTTTAAATTCCACTAACATGCAGACACAATTGTTTGAAGATGTGCATTCTGGCATATTTTCCAAGGCACATACAGGTGCAGAAATTGAAGAGCAAAATTCCAATGCACAATAGAGCATGAATCTGAAGGCAAGGTCAGAGTCACATGCAGGCAAGCATGAATACCAAGGCACACAATACACATGCATGGACAAATTTACCACATTTGTCTTACAATCTTAAAAAGTTAATTACTGTAAATTTAAAAGGGTCACAAACCTGAAGAAAAAATGAAGCACAGTCGGACCTCGGACGCTCAAGCCTCATAGCAAACTTGCAAACGCTGGAACTTGGATGCTGGAGCTTGGAACGCTGGACTACTGGAACTTGGACGCTGGAACGATGCAAGAGGCAACGACAATGGCAAAGTTTGTAAGCCGACAGAGGCAAAGTTGCAAACTTAGAAAACTCAAAATAGTCAACAAGCGACAACGACAAACTCACGAGTCACAATGAAAACGAGTGGAATTTTCAATTAGAAAGTGGATAGGTTATTAAATGTCAAACAATAAACTTTAGTCTTTCAAAATCGTGTCCGAATTTTAGAAATCGTGTTCTTTTCTTGGCAGCAATGATTAAAAATTGTGAAACGTATTCACTGTTAAGATATGGCAGATCCACTCAGAAATGAAACGATACGTATTTCCAATTTGTTGGATCGGGGTTTTCAAATAGAAATACATTTTAACACATTGCAGAAAACAAATATTTTTTTAAAAAACGCTGGAAATACGTTCCCAACTCAACTTGCCATTTCAGAAAATTGGAAACGGGAAAAAAAAACGTTTTTTGGCCGTTTTTTAGGAGAATCGTACATGTATCTGTATTCGGAACACTGAACGGCTTTTTGGGGAGGCTGGCCTGACGTTTCCGACAACTTAGTTTGGAAATAATAAAAAAGTCTTTGGGGTTTATTCGTGGTGGTGTTCCTCTTCTGCTTCTTGTGGTAATGTTTTTTTGAATTGTGTTCTTAATTTTTTGCTGAAATTAAATTTTTGTTGGAATAACTATTTGCATAGGTATCTTGCATTAGTTGTTGGGTTTAAATAAGCATTTTAAATCAATTGATCTACCAGGTATCTCTAGATTTTTTTTGAGATTTATTGTGTTATCTAACCTTTAGTGATCTAATAGCTTGATCTTAAGTGTGTAGAGATTTTTACGGTATTTAGATCTTGGGCGTGAGGGGAAGTGTTCGGCTAGACCAACCCACTCTCAAGTCAAGAAGACTCAAAAGCCCATCTGATTAAATTTTGAAACTTATGTAATGATTTGTTTTGTAGTGGATTTGACTATTGCTTACCATAAAAAGTTATTATTTCTCTTATCTATTTGAATTTATTTGTGCTCCAATTGATAGATCTACTAATTAGAGCTATTAATCACTAGACAAGGGAATGGAGTTGGACTCATGTTCCACTTGATATAGCCCATTGTTAATATTGTAGATTAATTCTGTAAATATTTTTTATCTAGCCCTTGTACATTTATTTTTTCATTTTTTTTGTATATAGTTTTTGGGCTTTTCTAATTTGGGTTTTGCAGATCAAAAGTGGAGAAATAAGGGTTTTGTTCATTAAGTGAATTTTTGCAGGCATCAAAGGCTAGAAAACTCATTGTTTTTTGATCAATATTATCGTGTTTGCAGGCCTAGAAGAGAATTTGGAAGGTATGGTATTGAATATTGCCATAATAATCTCACAATCTTGGCGCATCTTGTCTAGCATCATTTCATATTGATATCGGTCTTGCAACTTATACTAATTTGCAACATTGTTGTTATTACAACTTGTAACTCTTAAATTATGCAAGTATCTAAATTTTGGGCATTGTGTTGAAGGCACTGGTCTCTAATCACCTTATTCTCTGAGTATCATTACTAATTTATTTTAATATGTAAGTTTCCCAGTAATAATATCACTTTCTAATCTTAATCAAGTTGTATCTATAACAATTTCCTTGCCTCTAATTCTCCTAGAACTTGTTGTTCCAACAAGTTTCCCGTTTTCCATCTACCCTTAGGGACTACCCCCCTTGAATTAGCTAGGAGAGAGTCTAAACAGAGTGAGTAGGGATAAGAGTGACAACCCCTACTCTGAGATTTGCGCCTTAGGTGTACACTTTAGGCGACAACAACCACAACAAAGCTTGAAAGAGAGATCAACACTTGATATATGGGCCACATAATTAAGAATGAAGCACTTGTATAAAAGAATGATGAATGTGTTACAAAAGATTGTTCTGTATGCATTTACATATGACTCAAGAGGAGGGCATCATCCCCAAGATGGTTTATGGTCCCACTATGACTAAGTTGGCCTTAACCTCCTAGAAATACATAATAAATGAGTGTTAATTAGGTTGGCTTAATCAAACCTACTAAATACAATATTATAATGATTACAATAGGTTTGGCCATTGTTAGAAGCAAAGCTTACACTTTTCTCAACATTTCAACAAGTTTGCATGAAACAAGTTCAGTAATTAGCTATTAAAGGCATTGGAAGTTGGCAACTTTTACTAGTTTCTGCCATTTTCTTGTTCAAATCAGGTTTTGAGACCAACCTCTGCCACTAGCGGAAGAGATCAAGGGAGAATTAGTAGAAATTGTGTTGTGCCACTAGAGTTTTGGATCCTATATCTCAGTGATTCTCACTCTAATCATAAGTTGCTTCAGTCAATTTCTTTGCCTTTTGCAAAATGGCAACTTTTCACTTTTGCACTTCCTGCCCAAACATGGGTGCAAGTGCAACTTTCTCTCACAAATTGTGAGGATATGGAAATTTCCACTAAATGGAGTTGTGTGGATTTCCATGGAGAATCATTCCCAGTCAGGAATTTTTTTCCATTTTTGTAGTTTTGGGTTACTTTTCCTCGAAATGCAGTCTTTGTGAAGAGTATGAGTAACGATTTTCCACAAATTTTCCAATTTCTACAGTTTTGGTAATTTCTCAGATTTTGTTTTGGGTTTCATATATTCCATATTAGGGTCTGGTTGCTGCAAAATGTATCAAGTCCGCTGAAAGGACTAACTGGGCAAGGGGCCAAACCTTATGGCAACAATGAGGAAGGGTTGCCATCTAAGTCACTTGATACAGGGATTCGGGATTCGATGGATACGTGGATTCGAGAATCAGATTTGAGATACGGTGACCCCCGGAACAGGACACGTCTGAGATACGTTATATATTATTTTATATGTATATATATATATTAAAAATTAGATATTTTTTACACAAATTCATACAAATTCATCGATTCAAACATAGATTTAAGATCTTAGATACTCATACATGATACATTGATACATCATACAATTGTCAAATTGTCAATCATACATATTACAATTTACAAATTTACTTAGAAAGACAAGATAGTAAGATACCGTAGTTTTCTCATTAAGTCATCAGAATCAAAATGTGTTACATAAGTACACTGCCAATGGAAAATAGAAATAGAAAATACAAAACAACTATAGTCTACAAGACTACAAGCCTGAATCCTTAATGAGTCTGAGTCAATGAGTCATCAATCCTCATCATCATAATCAACATCACTGTCCTCATCCTGATCATCATGCTCACCACTGCTCTCCTCTGCTGCATCCTCCTCCTCTGTTATTTCTGCATCTGCTGGTGTGGAGGATGACGCCTCTACTGTATCGGCATCATCAAATGTGACAGGCTCTAGCACTAGCACATTGAGATCTAAGTTGGCCAATGCCAACTCAACACTACTGTGCACTTATCGGATGCTCGAATCTCTTTGAAAAAACTCCCTTTCTCCTTGCTCACTTCACAAACAAATAGCTGTGAGAAATAATGAGAGAAATCAGACTTTTATAACTCAACATCGCACTTTTTCGCTGGTCGAATTCAGCTGTACGGGATTCGATCGTATCCATACAGGATACGATCGGGATTCGACGTATCCTGTACAGATTCGATCGAATCTTGTGATTTGGGTATGAATTCGTACGTATTGTATCCGATATGACGGATTCGGGATTTGTGGGCCCCACCCAACGAATCTCGTTTCTTAGGTTGCCATTGTCACCTCAACAGCCATCCTACTGTTGTTTAGTGGGATTTCAACCACAAGGGAGGCTTCCCTATGCCACCTATAAGATATTCTAACAATATGGCTCATGGTGACTTATTTTGAAGGTCTAAGGGTAGATAGAGGGCTTGGCAGGGCAAAAGACAACCAAGGTATTCAAGGCTAGGGTTCAAGCTCTCTAAAGTTAGACCTATGTTGCACGAAACTTCTAGGAACCCAACGTTTTGGGCCGTACCTGTACTCGAAACTCCGAAACTCGACCATCATGTAATCAT
Source organism: Pinus albicaulis (assembly GCA_034641835.2). Classification (NCBI taxonomy): domain Eukaryota; kingdom Viridiplantae; phylum Streptophyta; class Pinopsida; order Pinales; family Pinaceae; genus Pinus; species Pinus albicaulis. Next base: position 147,588,985 of record CM076580.1, read on the forward strand.
CTATGAGAGTTCGTATATACTTGGTTTTCTTTCTAAATTGTCATCTATGGGTCTTATTCCCTTTTTTCTAGCAAGATAATGTGTTATATATTTTTGACATTTCTGCTGACGTTCCATTTTTGGGAGGTGATGTTTCTAAATGTACCCGTTTCGGAAACTCTGAAACATTTTGGCACTTCGTGCAACTTAGAGTTAGCCCAATTACAAGGCTCCTATAAGTTAGGGTTTTAATGATATTCAATAATAGGGCATGCAATGGCATATAGCAGCCAATGAAAAAACCTATAAATGATATTCAACAAGAAAAGAACAAGGGTTTCAAATAGAGACTAGGGCTGGCTCAAGAAAATAGGTTTTAGGGCTGCTAGATATATATAAATAGTAATAAATCAAGGTGACAATAACCCTTCTAAGGCATGCAAGGAAACCTACAATGCTAGTTTTTGCTTTTAGAGGGTTTATATAGAAAGACCTGCAATTTAGAGCCACTTTCAAGCAATAAAACAACACTTTACAAAGAAAAATATGCACCTAAAACCCTAGTGACTGCCCTAGTCATCTAGGAGAGAGAAAATTTAGGGAAACTTATTTAATTTTTAGGGTGACTGACACACTCTTAGACAAGGCCTTTAAGCCACTCAATTTACAAATAAAATGACTAAGAATCCCTAAAGACAAGTTCACTTTGAGGGTTCCATAAGAAAGAGGTTACAAGACAAACTCATAGCTCAAAAACAAGACAAATATGCCATAAAATCCCACGTGTGGGAATAAATGCTCCAAAAGTATGACATCACCCTCCAAGTGAACTCAATAACCCCTCAAATTGTGAGATAATGGCAAATAAGTGCTCCATACACCAAGAAGTGCCTTAAGGATCATGTGCTGCAAGTCATCAAAAATCTCTCCCTGCCAACACATCATGCCCAAGGTGCCTTATGTCACCCTCAAAAGAGGAAAAGAAGTGACATGGCACCAAATATTTCAAGCGTTGGGGCTCCGAGGTGATGTACAAGCCCAAGCTTATCATCTCAAGGATGACCATCATCATCTAGGCTATGGATTTATTGATTCCCATCAAACAGTGTCAAGGCCATCCTGGGGGCATCTTGGGTTCATCGGAAACATCATCAATATCTCCAATACTAAGCATTACGAGCTCAACATTTTAGCATCTGGGGGTCCTACTGGGTGTCAACATCATGGGAAGTCATCAAATAGGCCAATGCCTTGTAGTGGGTAGGCAACACTACACCATCAAAGTCAATCTTTCTCTTTGCATTGCATAGTACGACTTTTGTTGCTTTGTTGAGGAGGTGGGGCAATCACCTCAAGAAGCCTCTACTGCTGTGGTATGATCCCCCTGACAAAACCTCCTCAAGATTAAGTGTAAATCAACAATCATTAGGTAACTAAAACCATGGATGCATCATAGTAGGCCATACTTAACATTAGAGGCACAACTAGTACTTCACATGAAGATCACCTTCAAATATCTAACTAGACCAAGTCCCATATAGGTGTTCCCTCTCTTATGTTTGGGATGGCTAAATGGATAACCTTATTAGGTGTTTCCAACCTCAAAGGGGAAGTAATAGGTCCTAGGTTAACCCATTCGTCTTGTTGTTGCCACCTAACCCACACCTTGGGTAATGTGGAAGAAATCTTCAATCCACTGGGTATGGCCTTGGGGACGAGTCTTGAGTCAAGTTCATTATCACTCTATCTCGACTCCTTTGTCTAGGCTAACTCCTAGCGAAGCAAAGGGGGGTATTCCTTAAGAAAATAACTAAGTGAAAGTAAGCTATAGCAAAAATAAAGTGTTCTAAGAGTTTAACGATAATGCAAGATCAAAATAAATCACCAATCTAATCTAGTGGCATATGATTCATGCAATTTATTAGCAAATAATAATTGAAATAATTGAAATAGCAAAAAAATGGATCAGTGCCAAAAGTAAATGTTTATATTTTGGAAATGAGAACTTAAGAAAAATGTGATTGTGGGCCAACGCATATGTTGTGAAATATTATGGTGAAATGCTCTTGGTAAATTTGATTATTATGGATTTCACTTGGATTTATTAAAGTGAGTGAAAATGGAAAGGCAAACATGTTGATCCGTTTGTGATTTGCAAAAAGGAAACTGATCTAAAGTTTGTTTCCTTTATGGGTCTTATTTTTTAAAATGGATACAAGTAAATTGCACGTATATCCAACAGGGAAAAACTTAGTTTCTTAACATTTCTCTGATTTCACGAATTAGTAAACAAGTATCTGAATTTTGCAACAAGAGTTGAAAGGTTTTCCCTATTAATACTATCCAACACAAGACAAGTTCCTCTCTGAACCATGCCAAAGACCAAGCTTACGCTTGCAATGACCGAGAGCATAACAAGAACTCAGTGGGGACGGTTCGTTACTTATTTGTAAAACAAATTTATTCTAAGAAAGTAAAATTTAATCTAAAACTTGAAAGAATTTTAATCTATTTTTTTGGCCTTTGAAACAAAGAAAATAATATTGATGCCTCCCTGGGGTCTTGGATAGTCTAAATCCTCAAAAATTTAGTAATGATTCCTTCTATATGCTCCACAAATCTGTAAAATCAGCAAGCTATTAGCAACAAAATATGCCCCAAATGACTTTGAGAACATCAAAAAAATTTAACCTTAATTCCTAAGAATCTCCAAGGGAAAATTAGCCCAAAATAAAAAATATGAAAGCTAACTAAGGCTAGCTTTCTTAGATGCTTTAATTCACTCTTTGGACAGCAAAACAATGGCACTAAGATTTGCCAGATATAGGAAATTTAAAGTTTAGAATTAAGTAACCAAACAAATTTAGATTTTCTGAGTTCAAAAAGCAAGAACAAAGAAAGAAGAGCTTGTATGTGGAATCCTTGGGCAATGGAGTCTATTGTAGGAGCACTGAGCGACTTTGCTCTCATAAAATTTGAAGTTTGTGAGAGATCCAACCAAGGTCAATCCACTTCTTCAATTTGAGGTACCTGTATAAGCTTATGGAAGATCTTGCCAAGATACTTTGTTAAGAGATGGGTGTTTCCTACATATGAAATGTAGAAAATATGCCAATCAAACTACAAGCACATATAATATTGAATTCCAAGATGCAAGACAACAAATAAATTTTACAAATAACCAACTTTGAAAAATCTATTCCTACTGGGTAATAGTACCCCTCCCAAGGACCATGAAACGAAGATTGAAAGACAAATTATAAGGCAAAGTGTTGTCAATGAAATTGCACACCTGGAAATGTGGGAAAAATCCTCAACCCCACAAGGTGTGTGCTTTGTGGCAATGCTTAGAGAAGGGGTTGTCACCTGATCCCAACTCTCTTCATTTAGACTCTCTCCTAGCTAAGTCAAGGAGGGTGGTCCCTGTTACCCACCACTTGTGGGTGACACTCATAAGAGAAAATTTTCTCCTATATGGTCCTTGGCTGATAGCGAATAGCCCCTTGCAGCCACCAGATAGATCGATGTGCCACCATCTCCGCCACGTGAGCCAACCATTATGATTCCTCACGCATCTGTTATGATCGTATGTTTGAAGGTGGGCCTTCAAACCCCAAAGGTATGGATTTCATTATGTGGTTGAGTATTTTTGCTTACTTACTATGGACACTTTTGAGCATGAATTAGTGGGGGGATTCGGCGGAAAGAATGGGCTTGGTTTGTGCTTTTGTCTCCTTGTCTAATTTGGTGGTTAACCTTGTATCCTAGTCCCGTGGAATCTCCTTTATTGGTTACTTGTCTTAGGAGTGCCATTACATGGGAAATCTCGATTTTGGTTGCATGGTCCTGCTTCCCGACACCACATACACCACTCCCCTTTGCTCATTTTAACCCCATTTCACACATTTCCCATTCGGGTCCACAAGGAGTTAGCCTCCCCCTCCTCTTGTCCACACTTTGGGTCATGCCTGGAATGATGCCTTGAAGGTTGATGTAGCTGAAAAGAAAGTTAAAAGCATAATTTGGCCACTCTCAATAGGAAAAGTACCATAAAATGCAAAAGATGGTCGGGACATACAAATTTAGCACGTGGGAAAAAACCATCATGAGCTCTACTCCTTATCATTATGGCCATCACCTTGGTTCCTAGGGCCCCTTATATTGGCCCCCCTACATCACTAAGGAACCCATGATTGTTCTAACCCTTGGTGGGTGATGAACTACCCAACCTTAAGGGGGTATTCAGTTAAATTTGGCCACTAGGGCCAAACTCCATGTTGCATTGCTCATATGATAGAGATGATATTTTTGTTGGATTCCTCTTTCGGAGAGGTGCAAGATCGATCTAAAAATCATTTTGTTTGGATGAGTAGAAGTTGTATTTTGAATTTATTTTTCCACACGTGCTGATTGTCAAGGTCGGCCAGAATTGTAATGTAGGCTCAGACACCCCAAAAGTTGTGTCACACACCCACAGTCATGGATATAAAAAGGGGAGACATGATGCTCATTTCATCATTCACTCATTTCACACATATCTCTCTCATCTGATTGGTTCGTACAGCCTTAGAGGCTTCTCTCTCTCCTCCACACATGTGAATCAGGAAGCTGCATTTTCAGACAATTTTTAGGGCTTTTATGGCAGCATTGACCAGCGTTGACCTTGGGTCAACATACACTGTATTGCGTTTTGAGACAGAAAATCCAATCTAGAGAGGCCGCAGTTGGGTGCACAGAAATCAAGGTCAAACGTTGACTTTGACTGCAGCATTGACCATAACGTTGACTGTTGTTTTGACTGCATTGTTTAACTTGTGCGTTGACCAGTGTTGTGGATTGTTTTGGGTTGAGTGTGACTTTGACTGAAGGCTGAATTTGACCAAGTTTGATCGAGCTTGATTGGAGGTTGAAGGGCTGGTTTGACCAGGGAAGTCTTTGCTGGCTAGGCCATCCTGTTGATTCCTGTAAAATACATTTTCTCTCTCTCAGCTAAATAAGAAGAATTATAAATTCTTGTCTCTTATCTTAGCTTGTCTTCTGTCGATTTATTTTATATTCTATCAGCATTTACTTTCAATGGTTATGTGATTGCAAATTTGAAATTGAATTGGGCTAATAAGAAAGATTGAAGTAAACTGCTCTAAGCATAGAACATACCATGGTTAACTAAAATTAACATATTCACTGCTATATCATTCACGTCATGCTCTCATCACCTAGAGGCTCGAGCAGTTTAAAAAATAAATCAATAAAAGGCAAAAGGCATATGAAGAAGGGTGGAAAAACAAAGGTCGGGGTAACCCATGTACCACGATTTCTCCCTCCTACATTCATACACCCAGGTGTGGGCTTCCCATATCTTAGCTACCCTTGTACTGTGGCATGTGGCTTGGAGCTTTCCCCTGATGCCCCACTCTGTTCCATCATTATATTACTTGACACATGCCACTTGGTGGATGTACCATGGACTTGTTACTCCCTTAGAGGTTGAAACCACCTAATAGGGTCCTTGGTTAACCTCCTTCTTGAATTTGGAGGCACCTGTACATTCTAAAGCCCATTATGGAAGGGCATGCCATTATGAAGTGTCCTCTTGGTTCCATGTTTTGTAAGCTCATTTACTTAATTACATCGATGATTTTTTGTACTGAAAGGTGAGGAGACACATTTGATCTTATACAGGATTGCAGGTGGGTCTTCATCTTGGGGTTTGGCCCCTTGTACGACGTCCAATCCCTCTAGGGGGTCATATTGGAATTTGTAGTGTGTGTGTTGAGAGCCACGAGCCTCGACTATAGCAAAGAGCAGATAGCCATGCCATGGGATCCTTTAGTACTATCCATTGCTTGCTTCTGTTCCACCTATTTGATGATGATGATGCACCTGGTCCACCTTGCCCGGCCGGATACACACTTGCACCACACACTTGACAGTTGATCCAGGGCCCAGATGAGGTTGTGTCTCACCATGGGAGACAAAGGGAGGGATTGCATCGTTGTTCCAACCCTTACAGATGGGATACAACCTTGTTCGATCCACTTGGAGACTCATGAGGTTGTTTTTGTGCCCCCACAGCCACTTGGGAGCACCACAGGTCATTTGCTTGGAGATTAAGGGGCCACCCCCCTTTATCACTTTAGTCAGAGCCCTTCCACTCATTTTGGCACATGTTGGACCCCATTTGGCCTTTGAATGGCCTTTCGACCTAGTGTATCTATCATTTTGGCCCTCTTTAGAATCTTATTTTCATGTTATGGAGCTATCTTGGTGGGCTTGTCACCAAGTAATGTTATTTTGTACATTACTTTATTAGTTGGGGCATCATTAGGCCTAACTAGGAAAATTGAACCTTTAGAGGATGATATATATTGATGAGAGGATCATTTGATTCTCATCATCACTTGGATTTGGATCTTTATCTCTTCTTGAGAATTTCACTATAGCTATTGGAGGACAAATTGTATGATCTTTGATGCATTTTGATATTTGAAAATCTTGTCTTGGTCTTGTAGCTTCAATTTTCTCTCTTTTTGATGATTGGATATACTCACTATACTTGTAAGTGCTTATCATGGTCTATTTCTCTACTTTATGTGCTCATGTATAATGTATGGAATTTTCACTCATGAAATCTAAGTTTTTGTCCTAATGAAATGCGAATTTGTCAAATCTTGATTCTGTGAGGGTATTGCATATGCTATATGATTGGGTATAGTGAATGAATGTTCCTAGGGGTACATTATCTTAATAATTACCTTGATAAGTCATCAAATTGTAGCAGAAGAAGTATAAATTTCTTTGGTAACCTAGTTGCTGCCTTTAGTGCTATGCGAAGTTGCTAGGGAACTCCTTGATTGGGTAAAAGAAACTTGAAAGGTTGAAATCTCATTGACTCCATTCCCCCAATAGACTAGACACTGTTCTAATTCTTGGTGATCACTTCAACGATCATCTTTTCACCTCCCTCTTTCTCTTTACCAAGTCCTAACCTTAGTGTCTCCTAGGGCATAACACGAAACCCATTGCATCCATCCATTCGATGAGCGAATTGGAGCATAATAGTGTTGGGGTGTCCTCTAGGCCCAAACAAGTGCAATGTATCTAATAAATTTAGAATTCATATGTTAGACTTCTACTAGGATTTAATGCAAACCCTAGATCCCATTTATCAGACACTAAACAATCAAAACCAATCACAACACAACTAAGGTTTCAACAATATGACCAACCTTTTGTAAACCCTAGATTTTATCATCACAATCATATCCTAGAATATAAGAACTCTGAAGGTTAGGATTTCAATATACAAACATTACCATCCAACCCTAAAGAACTAGGGTTTCCATAACAATACCAAAACCCCAAACATCAAAAGAATAGAATTTTCTAGATTTCGTCAATAACCCAAGTAGACAAGGGTTTTCACATAAGCATCGACATACCCTTAGGTTAGGGTTTTATAGAGAACCTTTTAGGGTTCCATAAAATGATGAATGATTTTAATTAGGGTAGATTCAATCTAATGATTAATCACCCAAGTAAGAATCTTTATGATTCAAAGGTCCTAGACATAATGATGTTAGTAATGTAAAGTAGATTTATTAAAAGGAATGAATATACCTCTATCATGAAGAGAGCAAAGCTTATTGTCTAAGACATACATTTGAGTTGTTTTTGTGACAAACCTTGTAGGACATCAATTCTAATAGAACTTCTATCATGCTTTGTCTTGTGAGGTCTTCTCCATAACCCTCGAGCATTCAGTGAGCCTTTCCTAAACAAGGAATATATAAAAAGAAATGTTATTAGCATCTAGTACAAACATATCTAGATAAGAGAGGGAAACTAAATATAAAAATATAATACAAGGAGTAAGATACTTATCTTTGGTAAAATGGCGAGGTCTCCCTCTTAATCCAATCTCGAGGGATACCTATAACTTTATCAAAACAATTCAAAAATTTGTTTCCAAAGCATGTTAAACCTACAAGTACTAGAAATCAAAGCATAAAGGAAAACAATTCAAAACTTAGAGTAGAGGACTTAGTAGTGTAAGTCCTTTATTTCCGATTCTTTGGTTTTGTTCTTCTTTGGAGATCCTTCATAGACAACATTTGCTTGATCCTTGTTTCTCCTTTTCTTCCTAAGATTGTTAGGACAATCATTTCTATAAGGACCCATCTTGTGACAATTGTAGCATTCAATCTGTAATAGGTCTACCTTCTTCCTTGGCCCCTTAGAATTCTTGAAGGTTCCTTTATTCTTGTGATGAGCGGAATAGGCATTTGAAATTTTCCCCTCTTCATTCTCTTTGTTGTTTACTAATGAGATTCTAACTTCTTTTTGACTACATGCATTCCATAATTTCTCAAATGTGGTTTCCTTCCAACTGTTAATTCCTGAAGCAAAGGCACCCCAAGATGGTGGAAATCCTAGAAGTGCAGTGACCACAAGCTCTTTTTTAGGTACTATCTCATCTATTACCCGAAGATCATCTCTAATTCTAGCTATCCTTACAAAGAACGAAGCCAAATTGTCATTGTTTGTCATCTTCATGGTTCTCAGTTCATTCTTAAGACTTGCAACTTGACCAAGATTCTTGATTGTGAACAACTTGGATAAGGCCTCATACATCTCTTGAGTGGAATCTATGTTGGAAATGTATGGGATGAGGTTATCCTTTATTCCATCTACCATTAGGTTCATGGCCAATATTTCAGACTCTCTAAACTTTGCTTTTTCAACATCACTTAATTCATCTATAGGTTTCTTCACTTTTCCTTTGACGAGATCCAAAATTTTATTCTTGTAGAAGATGAGATCTATCCTCTTTTTCCATGCCCTGTAATTGGATGTTCCTTCTAATTTGTTTTCTCCCTTTATTGAGTTAGACATGGTTCTTGAAGATAGTAGGTTTCTCTCCTTATATGATCCCCTTTGATGACCCTTATTCGACTTCTTGAGATTTCCTTATTTTCCTTTCAATAGATTTTCAGGTTGCCTTTTTCCTTCTTCTTCACTTAGCTCTCATACCATGTTAGAAAATTTGAAAGGCAAAAATATTTTCTTTACATTGTTAATTACTTGTGATATTCTTATGTTCTTCTTTTATTTTAGTTCATCAAGCAATTTACCAAAACCATAACACGAAGATCAAAGACACCAGATGTAGGCAAACAACTAGGGCAAAACCTAGTCAACAACTTTTCTTTCAATAGTTTTACAAGATAATCCAAGACTTTTTGACCTAGACACAGACTTCCATCACCAAGTCAACCCTTCCCTTCTTCTGCAGATGATAACCTTCCAACAACAACTTCGACCTTGCAACAACAAAACTTTGACCTAGTAGCAGCAACAGATCTTCGACCTTGAAGCAACAACACTTCAACCTTGATGCAGTAGTAGAATCTTGACCTTGAAGTAGCAACACTTCGACCAAGAAGCAGTAGCAGAACTTCAACCAAGATGTAGCAAAATTTCTATCTTGATGCAGCAGTAGAGACTTCGACCTTCCAGTAGTAGCCCAGTAAATTCACTTGTGTGAGAGAGAAATGACCCAAAAACTTCAATTTTTCTTCTCTAGCAATTCTCCTTCTTATTCTCCTGCAATTTTTTAATTCTTCTGCTTGTATATCGAACTTGTGTGAATGTATCTCCAAATGAATCTAACTGCATCTTATTTATAGCCTCTTCTGTGGGTTGAATTACCCTAATGTAGGCCGACTTGGTGTGGAGGTGACAACTGACTTATTTTACTGAATAATAATTCTTTTTACATGATTCAAAAGCCCTAAGAAGGGTCTCATAAAATGGACAATGACTCTAATGACTCAATATAAAACCTAGAAGTCCTCAATGGGGACTTTGACCTCTAAAATGATGACCCAAGCATGAAAGCCATGCTTTAATAAGTCATAATAATAATAATTATTGTTTTTCTTTTTTTGACAAATACATTAAATTATGACTCAAATACAATTATGAAGACCGAACCTAGTTACATTCTTCAATAGGTCGAATGTTCTCTTATATATAGACTTCCAAGGAGGAGGACATGCCCTAATTAGGTCGACTTCTTAGCTGCTAGGCCGACTTGGTCTTGGAGGGGTATTTTTGACACTTCAACTGAAAAATAATTTTCTTGACTTGTTACAAAATGCCCAATGGGTTCTTTTACATATGACAATGACTCTTTGACTTACCAACTCAATAATAAAAACCTAGAAGCACTCAATGGGTGCTTTGACCTAAAATAAAATGACTTTGAGCATGAAACCCATGCTACAAAATTAATAATAATAAATTTTCTTTTTCATTTTACAATATACAAGAATCAAAAGTACATTTGAAGACTGAACCTAGTTACACTTTTCAACAACAAGTTGACTGTAGGCCCATGTGACAGCTAGGATGGATGATCCACATCAACTAAGGACGTGTTAACTGAGGTGACAATTTTTAAGCTTAGAAAATGTTTTCTTAATGTTTTTTTTGCAACTACACTCAATTAGTTTTAAACACTTGACCTTTGTTGAAGCATGTTATACTTCCTTAGATTTGATACCTGATCATATTCTATTTCTGCATATTTTTGCTTGATCTATCTTCTTGACACAGTTATAACAAAAGTGCCTTTTTTCTGGTCACTAAGCATCCCCATTAATTCTATGCAACTGTGTTTTACACTTGCATTCCACAATTTTTTTTTGAAACTATGTTTTGAATCATGCAATGTTCAAACTAAGGCCTTCACATATTTTGACAAGTATGACCAAAAACCTCACCATAAAATCTAGGCTCTGATGCTGCTCTATGTCATAGCCCCATGCGCCCCCTCATGAGTAGCCGAGTACACATTTCACGGAACTTCAAAATATTTCTTTACAAATCTGAACTTGCACTGGAATAACTAATTAGGCTCTCAACTGGCCTTGACTATTATGCAACTACGTAGTAAAATTTAAAGTTTATATCTCATGCATATGCAAATCATCCAATTATGCATATAAATATGAAAATATATGGAATTTCACCATTAAAAAGAAGCCTTCATATCAACTCATCAATTTAACATCCCCCAAAAAAAAAAAAAAAAAAAACACATAATTCCCCATACTCATCCTTATTTCAAAATAACATATAAATTTAATTATAGAAATGAAAGCATAAACATTATAATGCAATTATAATGTGAATCCCTATTTGTAAGAAAGCTTCTCCATGCCAACTGGTTGTGTAAAAGTGTTATACCTTCCATCCATAGGTATTCACAGTGGATTCCACTCCCAAGCTGGGTTTCTGTCTCCTAGAGGAATGCTTTGGCTAATCCATTTCTGGAGCTCAACTTCAATTGTCTAGCATCTCTACACTTATGGAACCTTTATGGGCACACCGCATCCAAAAGGGGTAACCTAAATAGGAAATAACATGCAATAATATTTATTTTCCTGATGACTCATCCCTCACTCTTGAGTTCTCCCACGATTTTGTTGAAGAACAATAAGTTGCATGGACATCTTCAAAGGCCAATGAGGAAAATAATAGAGTTCTTATGATATGGCAAGAAGATGTTCCTAATTGGATTGGTGTGTAATGAAAAATCCTCCAACGAAGGCATACTTGCCTAATATTGCCCGACATTTGTAGGAATGAGAATTTAAGGAAACTTGATTTATTCAAAATTGTTTATTTTGCTTCTTTCTTGCTCTTTCAGGGCCCTACAAATTTCAAACTTGTCTCTGCATGAGACAATTCTCTTTAGTTTGTTCTTCTTTTTGGACGTTGTAAATCTTTCAAAATCGGACATGAGTGAGCTTCATGATTATTATTGGAGTTAAAGTCATAATAGCAAAGGGCATTGTAGTGTTCTAGAAACTATTACACATAATTCTATCAAAAAATTTGATTGTGAACTTCACACTTTTCCTGCACTGCTTCTTGTGTATATTGAACTTGTTGAGTTGATGAGCAAATAGATCAAACTACACTTGTATATTTAGCCTTCTTGTGGGTCGAATTGCTCCTATGTAGGCCGACTTTATCAGGCAAGGGCCGACTTGGTGTGGAGGTGACAAATTACATATTTGACTAAAAAACAATTCTTTTTACATGATTGAAAAGCCCAAGAAGGGTCTCATAAAATGTACAATTACTCTAATGACTCAATATAAACCATAGGAGTCCTCAATGGGGACTTCAACCTATAAAATGATGACCCAAGCATGAAACCCATGCTTTGATAAGTCAATGTAATAATCATAATTTTTTCTTTCTTTCTTTTGATAAGTACATTTCATAATGATTCAAATACAATTATGAAGACCGAACCTAGTTACATTCTTCAATACAACAAAAGTCACGCAACAACAAATAATTATAACTACATATCATCAAAATCATTTCCAATATTGGGATCCTTATCATCAATACCACGCTCTAAGCATTAAAATAAGATAGAAAAAGCTTAATATGTCAAATCGAGATTGTGTTTGAGTGGTGGGTACATTTTTACTGGGGTCATGATAGAAGAGTTCAACAATCAATGCTACCAACATTGATGTACATAGAGGACTTAGTCCTCTTAATTAAATGCTAGTTCCATACCCTCATACATGACAAAATCCAATGGAAACGTTGCATTCCCTCCAATCCTAAATTCCTGAAAATTGTTAAGTCTGCTAGATTTTAGTGGGATATAAAATTCTACTTTCTCCATATGAAATCCAACGAGGTCGGAATCACTCAAATATCTTGAGACAATTAATGGTAATGTTAAAAATTTAAGTAAAAGGATGAAAATGAAAGATAAAGGTGAATGTCACTTTTACATAGCATAGCATTAGTAGGGCCTAGACAAATCCACTCCCAACACTTAGAATCCCTTCTAACATTGCTTAATCACCCTTAGCTGCACTCCAAAACCTTCGAGGTCTCCAATCAAATGACTGAATTGCGTGAAAATGAGGAAATCAATCGATTTTAAGATGCTTCTTCATTGGACACATATCCAAAATTTTGGACACCAGTAGGGCTCGTGTCCAACACCGGTCAAACTCGTGTCCTGCAAATAGGACACGAGTCAAACTCGTGTCCTACAAATAGAACATGAGTCAAACTCGTGTTAGAAATGTGTCACACATGTGTCGTGTCCGACAAATGAAATACATGACATGAGGGGGGGGGGAGGTCGTGTCCTGTTACTTAGATTCTAAGCATGCAGTAAGACATAGGTGTGCCTTGATGTTGGTTGGATTGGCCCATACATCGATGGTCACCCCTACAAAAACAGCTTCCCATAAAACCATGAGTCCTCAAGTAGGTTCACCTAAAGCCCTTCAATCCTATACAAGACGAAAATAACTCAAAATGAACTACAAGGAACTGGCCATTGTCCGACCAAAACAACAAGATACAAACACAAAAATAACATGACACATTGTCTAGGATGCCTAATACAAGGCTTCACATGGTTATATTGCTTTTGACTTGACCTTGGGCTTATAATGGTGGTGATATATATTGCAAAAAAGTTTTGGTATGTACCCCTGCTGACATGAGGGGTAATAGGTAGTTAGCCAGCTAGTAGGACGTTATACTTTCTTTCAATGTGTACTTCAAACTAGGCTTAACAAGAGTGCCCACACACTAACTCATATTTAGTTTTTCATAAGGGATGCTCATGCATCCCTTCGGATTTGAGATTGATCACTATGGTCTAGGACACATCCTCTACATCCCCTCGTTTTTGAGGATGGAGGGATGTCCCCTGCCACCCATAGTATGCAAGTGACAACATGTGTACATCTCTGAATCCCACAAGGGATGCAATACATTGCCTACAAGGGTCTAACTGCCTCCAAAGGAAATAACAATTTTTTTTCTTTCCTTCCCTTTTTTAATAGATAGGCCCCATTATACTTTTTTGAAGGTCCCTATTGATTCTCAAAGCGCAAAATTCCCTTTTAGCAATGGAGGTGATGCATTGCCATATTTTATTGAATTGTGTACTATGTATCTTGTATCCAGGACTATAAATTTAAAATTGTCATTAGAACTTTTATATCATGTCAATAATGATGTATGGATGTATCATTGCTTTTTTATTTTGATGTCATAATGTTGCTTTGTGTTTGTTAAATTATTTGTGATTAATCTTTAAGATTACTATTTTTAGATATTTTCTACAATTTTTTTTAAAATTTTTGTGTTGATTTTTAGTGCTGCCCCCTATCATCCCCTGAAATTTCATGGGTCTCTTTAGTCATCCTCAAAATTAGTATCCCCATCCCCTGGTCCCCAATTCTTGGCAGAACATCAATAATATTGGCTTAACAAGTATCTAATGCTGTACTTTTTCTGGGTCTTGACTTGTAATACTTATTTACACGTTGCTATTCTCTACTGTTGTTTCCAAGGGATCAAAAGCCTATTAAACCCTAGCAGTAAATTATCTAACCAATATTTGAAAGTGCCAAGGTTGGAAACACAAGTATACCAAAATTCTATAAGACATTAAAGAAGAATGGGTGATCAACAAACAAGGATCAATTCAAATTTGGAAAATTGGACAACCTAAGGTGTGCACTCTTTAACGAAGACTTGTGCAAACATGCATAGAGGTATATGTTTTGAAGAACATTTAATAAAATTGGAAACAAGTATCAATTCAATTTTGGAAAATTGGACAACCTAAGGTGTGAACTCTTTAACAGGGACTCATGCAGACATGCACAGAGCTGTGTGTTTTGAAGAACATTTAATAAAACAAGTTGTTAATGCCATGTATTGAAAAAGGAGGCAATATAGTCAACCATATAGTTTTATAATGTGAAAAATCCATCATCCGTGGAGAATTGGAGATGTACATTTATGTTTTTCTTATTTGATGATAGAGAAATATAGCTTCCGTGCACTCCAACATGTTGGCTGGGAATTTAGAAATAATTTTCAAATACCGTCATCCAAGTCTAATAGTTGGCAGAAAACAAAGAGATCATTACTTATATTTAAGTCTTCTGGAACTTCTATCTATATATGTCTACGAGATGCCAATATTTTCAAAGTGAAAATGATTGCTTCCCATCGTTACGACCATCTGTGTGTTTGTCATCATACTAGCTTTGGGTATGAATGCTTTTGCGGCACAGCATTGCTTATGATTTTCTGGTTTAGTACTGCATATATGAATTCTGGTTTATGATTTTAAGGATGCTTTATTATATCTTGTCTGTTGTCAAGGTGTATGTGAAAGGTTTGCTATCTGATGTGCTAGCTGTGCATATTGGGTTAATTTTTTATCTCGAGTAAGATGTGTATGATATGTATGTAGGTTTGGGATGTTCTGAGCAATGAAGAAGTGGTTGAAATTGTATCATCTGCACCTACTCGGTCGCTGGCTGCAAGAATGCTTGTAGAGTCAGCTGTTCGTGAATGGAGATTTAAGTATCCAACCTCTAAGATTGATGATTGTGCTGTAGTATGCTTGTATATAAATACTAAAATGACTGAGCAGCCAAGACCAGAGGACATATCAACTGCTTCCAATATTGTTGGTCGGGTGGAACCTTTTGGAACAGTCACTAATGAACTAAAGGATGCATATTCAGGTCAGAAAATAGACCAGGGTGAAGAAGAGGGTCCATTGCTGCAGCGGCTTTTTACACTCAGAAATGCCAACGAGCCACAATCTTCCCTCCAGTCAATAGTCATACTGGAGCCTTCCAAAGACTTAAAAGATTATGGTGAAGAAAATGTTTTAGATCCTCTTGAATCTCTTGATGCCATGGATCAGAATTGGTCTGGACTTGAAGGTGTTACAAGAGTTAATTCACTGGTTCATCTTCCCAGATTCCCAGAAGAAAGAAGCTTGTAGAGCAAAATAAAATGTTGTGGTTTAATAATTATCCATTGCTCAGTCTATTAGTTTTGGATTGTTTTCTTTCTTTTATAGCTTTTAGCGATTCACCAATGTGGTAGTTTGTGAATAAACTTTCCCCCCATGTAAGTTTTAATCCTATGATCTGTTCTGCTTATAAGTTTAAAATAACCATGATAGTCAAAGCCTTATTGATTCCCAGATGATTGCAGTTTGTTGTGGGAGGGATTTTTTCCATATGCATGTTGTTTTGCATCTGGAAAGTATTAGAATGAAAGCGTGGCCTCATGTTTCTGTAAATAATGAAATTACCATGTTAAAATATATTATATCTCAAGAGGAATCGATATATCTTTTGTTTCCAACCTCATATTTTTCATTACAAGGTGATGAGAAAATCTTCTTCCTGCTGAAGCTTATATTTATTTCTTGGCATCACTTAGTTATAATTGCACAGCTACCAAAATGAGTTGTAAAATAGTAGTTTGGCTAGTACATCAAAGTGGAAAAGTTGAGATTGTGAGAATCAAGGATTCTGGATTTAACCAACTATCCTTTGTGAAGCCAACAAATGATTTAGTGAATAACCACTACAGGAAAGATCATAGAGAAGTCACGTGTTGTGAGCCACCATTCGAGGCAGCTTTGGCAGGAAAAAGTCCAACATAAGATCCTTTTCTCCAGAAAAGAGTATAATTGTTGGTTTCCATAAGGAATGCGAATAGGAGATTTTGTGATCTTGACTTTTCGCATTAGAGATAATGCCCACAATCATTTGTTCTTAGTCATGTCATGTTTCAAATTTGTCTTCTTTATGCACTTCAGAAATTGATCACAGATTGGCATCATAATTAGGTTAAAAGGATCATTATCACAAATAATCACCTCACGAGGTATGAGTTCAATAGAGACAGTAATGGCTATAATGTATGTGGTGTAGCTTCTGTAATACACGTTTTAGCTTGTGTAGCTTTAACTCCAAATTGGAGGTAATTTAGAAATATTTACGATAGAAACAATATGATAAATCATTTTAGGTAAGTTTATAATAAAACAATATGAGAAATATAATTGATTGCCAGAACTTAAAATACCGGATAAGAAATATAATTTAGGCTTTATTGAACGTCACTGGTCTATATTGAAATATTTGTCAAAGGAATAGCTTGTCCATCTGGATTGGGATGTTGAACTGATGGAATTTAGTTTAGTTAGCATGTGTTATATTTTTACTGCTCTATTTTGTAATCTCTTTTTAGGGGACTTATTCTAAATTTGTTAATTTATCTGCTTCATTGTAAATATGGTCCTTTTTTCGGTGACATACTCTGAATTGATCACTTATATGGTTAGATCTGTATTCAGATCACTTATATGGTTATTGTCTTCTATTTGAAACGTGGTCAAACTCTATCATTTCTTTGCAATTTTATTATAATATTTAATAATACAATCATGTGTACATATGTGCAGTCTCTGGCAATTTCCCCTCATACTTGCATATCTGCTCTTTTATATTTTATAGTATGAGTATTTTGCTGGGTTGTTGGTATTGTGCCCATGTTAATTACCATTAAAGCCGTTGTGAATTTCAGATGGAGTCACCTCTAGGGTTTTCATCTCACATTCTTATTAGATCTAATACCATTAGACTCCTTATGGAAGGGGCCCTAGGTCTAGTCTCCTCGAGGGCTTTACCTTCTTTCCCTCCACTAGATCTATTCCCTTCAACCACCATAAAATCCACTGGGATATCTTTTCACTGATGTTGATTAACGAGAAAACTGTACCATAAAATGCAGAATTTTGACTCCATTTCTAAATTAAGGCCAGAGTAAAAATTATTTATAATTTCACTAAAAAGTTAATTTAACATATAACAATATATAATAAATCTGTCAAAAGTCTACTAAAATTATACTATAATATATTACTAATCTTTTAGTGTATATCATCCCTCTTTATCAAAATTCATGATTTATCATTACTCATTTGTTTATACGATCTTACAGGCTATTATCATCCATTCTAGTTTTCCATTATTCTTTATTTCAATACAATCTTGTATCTGGATGCACTTTGCCTTCTGTGTGCAACTAGAGTATCAACACTCTTCTTTGTTCCCTGTTGGATTGTGGCCCAACTCTCTGGCAATAGAGGATGAAAGCCAAGTTCAGCTAAAAAACGTGCATAAAGCCTCTGTTTATTTGGAGGTGTCAGTTGACTTGGTCTGGAGCATCATGTATGTTGCATGAATCTCGCTTACCACTGGTCCATATCATGCTTATCATACAATTGTGAATCACACGCTGTTAAGAATACAAGAATTTCGCTAGATGACTGGTTCACAATTAGCGGCTCTTGAAACCCTTATCTTGATCCATAGGTGCGCTATTTGCCATTCCAGGTCGACCATTTGCATCATCATCATCAACATGCATAGTTTCTATATTGAGCACCAAACTAGCCACAATTTGAGATCCCAGACGATGTTTTGATCAAAGAATATGCCAATTTTGGATTTGCCTTAGAAAAGAAAGGCACAATTAGCTAATTTATGAAATGGCTTTTTTGGTTGGAATCCGACAATAATTTCAAGCAAGATTATGATTTCTTGTTATTTAAAATGCACTTTTGAATATATAGGATCTTCCAGGCTATTATCATCCATTCTAGTTATCCATTATTCTTTATTTCAATACGATCTTGTATTTGGATGCACTTTTCCTTTTGTGTGCAACTAGAGTATCAACACTCTTCTTTGTTCCTTGTTGGATTGTGGCCCAACTCTCTAGCAATAGAGGATGTAAGCCAAGTTAGCTAAAAAAACGTGCATAAAGCCTCTGTTTATATGGAGGTGTCAGTTGACTTGGTCTGGAGCATTGTGCATGTTGCATGAATTTCGCTTACCACTAGTCCAAATCATGCTTATCATACAATTGTGAATCACATGCTGTTAAGAATACAAGAATTTCGCTAGATGACTAGTTCACAATTAGCGACTCTTGAAACCCTTCTCATAATCCATAGGTGTGCTATTTTCCATTCCAGGTCCACCATTTGCATCATCATCATCAACATGCATAGTTTCTATATTGAGCACCAAATTAGCCACAATTTGAGATCTCAGATGGTGTTTTGATCAAAGAATATGCAAATTTTGGATTTGCCTCAAAAAAGAAAGGCACAATTAACTAATTTATGAAATGGATTTTTTGGTTGGAATCCGACAATAATTTCAAGCAAGATTATGATTTCTTGTTATTTAAAATGCACTTTTGAATATATAAATGAATTCAATGCCCTAAAAAAATCCTTGAGGTATTTAATTTATAGATTAAACAAGCACTTTTGAATGTACAAATGAATCCAAAAATGAAATGTTTTTATGGAATTTTGAGCAAAATTGACAAAAAGTATCCTAGAAAAAACATTTCATCTAATTAATAGATTGCGCGGAAAAGAAACAATGGTGTCAAATTGTCAATGACCATTGACAAAGAAAACCTGGTCCCTAAGTACCAACAGACTCTATTATAGCCGTACTTTTGAGTGAATTAACATTCATATTATTATTATTATTTAAGTATGATTTTAAATAACAATGAAAGGTAAAATTAATAAGTAATACAATAATTCCCCAAATCCAGTTCATGAAGTTTAGTGTAGGTAGCCATATTAGTTTATGAAAATTAGAAGGTCATGTAACTTAAATAAATAGCGAGAATGGAAATATGATAACACAACACAATACTTTATTAAACTAGGCCAATGCCCAAAACTGATGCACAATACATGTCAACGTCTCCTTATAAAGCATAATAACTCCTACTCAACGATAACCAATTCATCTACTTAACGACAACTGAGGCATATTAAAAACAACGAGTTCAATATCCTCTAGAACATTCAAGACTCAAGTTCTACACAATCTAGAACATTCTATTTCTCAATCAACTCGAAGTCTCCCCCTCAATGGAGAAATGAATTATTTATCACACTTAACTTGTATCTACATAACATAATCTTATCTTTTCCTAAAGGCTTAATAAATATGTCTGACACATTATCATTTGTATTACAATAGATCAAATTAATTTCCTTTGGTTGTATCTTTTCTCACACAAAATTATGTTGTCTCTCAATATGTTTTGATATTGCATGATGGATTGGGTTATTTGTCAGTTTGATAGAGCTTTGGTTGTCACCCTTGATGATCGTTGGTCATGTCTTCAAGAATTATTCTTAGCTAAATTGCTTCACAAGTTACACTTCATAAGGCCTTATAATGTGCTTTAGTATAATACAAAGAAACATTTGGTTGTTTCTCGCTGCTCCATGACACAATACCAGATCAAATACTGAATGCATAACCATAGGTGGACTTATTGTCATTTGGATTTCCCGCCCAATCAAAATCTGAATACCCTGTCAAGTCAACATTCAAATCATTAGTATACTCAATACCAAAATTTTCAGTCTCCAAATATCGAAGGATGCTCTTAGTTGCTCTCCAATGAATTTCATGTGGCTTATCCATGAATTGACTAAGTATGCTGACTAAATATGCAATATTTAGCCTAGTTGTAGTTAGTAATTCGAACTTTCCACCGATTGTATATATAACGTGCCATTTGCTTATTTTGTTTTATCATCACTGTTGAGTTTAAAATTCTGTTCCAATGGTGTAGATATTGCTTTACATCCATTCATATTGAATCTCTTGGTTAATTCATGTGTGTGTTTGCTTTGTGTGACAAAGGTTCTGCCATTATCTCTCCAAAGTCCAAGGCCTAAACAATAATGCAACTCTCCAAGATCCTTCTTTTCACATTCTTGTGATAGACTGCTTTTGATCTTTTTAATTATCCTGGTAGCACTTTGTGTTATGATAAGATCTTTAACATTTACGGAAATCAAAACAATGTCCTTTTCATGCCTCTTGATATAGAGATTTAGATCTCCTTTACTTTTAGTAAAACCCTGTTGAGAGAAGAATTTATCAATTTTCACATACCTAGACGTGGGTGCCTATTTGAGTCCATATAGTGTTGTCTTTAACCTGCAAACAAGATGTTCTCCTTGTTTTACAAAACCTTATGGCTGAACAAGATAGACTTCTTCTTTTAATTCTCCATTTAGAAATGCTTACTTGGCATTTGACTGATTTAGCTTCCAATTATGCTTAGTTACCAATGCAATCATCATTCTAATGGTGTTCATTTTGTTGGACATTAGGCTGAATGCTCCCTGTGTGTTTCACAACATGGACTAACTACCTCTAATGGATCCCAACTCCGGCAATTGTAGCAAAGACTTAATGCTTGCAGGTCTTGGTCTAATGACAATCGTGATTTCAACAAGTGGTATTAGAGTGAGAGGTCTTGAGTTTGAAACTCACTCGGCTCACGCTGGGGGGAGATTGTTGGACATTGGGTTTAATGCTCCCCATGTGTTTTGTGACATGGAATAACTGCCTCTTGTGGATCCTAACTCTAGCGATTGTTCCAAAGACTAATGCCCACCGGTTTTGGTATAACATCAATCGTGATTCCAACACATTTTAGCTACAGGTGCAATTTTTTTCATAAACTATCCCTTCTTTCTGTGAATAACCCTTTGCTACCAGTCTAAATGTTTATCAATAATTCCATCATCATTTTTTATAATAGAATTATACTCTTCCTTTATTGCATTTCTCCATTCAACAAGTTCATTAGCTTCTTCAAAGTTCAAAGGTTCTAGAATATTCATCACTTTAGTCATCAAGGGATAGTCTTTATACCTTACTGGTGGATGAATTTGGCATGATGACATTCTTGGTAGTTCACAACTTTCATCCTTTCTCCTACTTTGTGGTGAATTATTTCTTCTTGTAGGTATGCTTTCACTGCTTGAAGTGTTCATATCACTAGATGCTTCCTCTTGTTTATGCTCCTGTTTGTCATCAACTTCTTCTGTGACATCATTACAATCACGAGGATTATGCCATGCATCATAACTTTCCTCCTTATGGCCTTCATTTGCATGTTCATGAACCAAACATTTTTGGTTGCAAAAAACTTTGACTAGAAGGATCAAACAACTTATATGCTTTATGATCAGAATAGTAACCAATCAAAACAGTCTTATAGGTTTGACATCAAGTTTTCTCCTATCTTCTTTCGAAACATGAACAAACACTCTGCTTCCAAATATTCTTAAATGGCTAACTGTTGGTTTATAACCATAAAGAGCTTCAAAAGGAGTCCTATGATTTAAACTTTTGTTGGAATTCTATTTTTAAATAAACAACAATATTAATAGCTTCTACCCAAAAAAACATTGGTAAGATTTTTACCTTTCATCATGCTCCTCATACATTCCACTAAGCTATTGTATTTCCTTTTAGCCACTCCATTTTGCTATGGAGTATGTGGCACCGTGCATTGTTTTACAATTCCACAGGATTTGCACTATTTGACAAATTCTCCTAATATATATTCTCCCCCTTGATCAATTCAGAGGATCTTGATGTATTTGTCCATTTGCTTCTCAACTAAGTTTTTAAAATATTTGCAATATTCAAATACATTACTCTTCTTTCTCATGAAATAAATGCAAGTATATTTTGTACAATCATCAACAATTATCAAGAAATAATATGCTACTCCCAATGATCTAGTTTGCATAGGCTCACACACATACGTATGCACAAGTTCAAGAATATCCCTTTTTATTCTATTTGTATTGGTAATGAACTCTTCCTTGTGCATCTTCCCTAATGACACCCTTCACATACTGATTATTATTATTTAACAATGAAAGTCCCTCTACCATTTTTTGTTTCTGTAGTAGCAACAAGTCATGATAATTGAGGTGGCCATACCTTTGATGCCAAAGAGATTTTGTTGTCATAGTTGTGGATGCCAATGCCTGATGACTTTTGTTGGTCACATCAAGCTTGTATGGGCCTAATCTAAAAATGAAAATTGACCATCCTCTGACACTTTGCAAGATAAATTTGGGTCTTCAAAAGTTAATTAAGTTTGCAACTTTTCCAGCCGTGGATAGTTAAGTTTTCAATGCACTTAAAGATGAAACAAAATCACATGAAACACAACATGATGAAAATGAACAATGATGTGATAACGGAGTTCACCCCTCCTGGGCTACGTCTCCAGACCCTACTCTAATGGCTAGACCACTTTATTGATCTCAGCAACAAAAAGAGTACAATACAAATCTTTGATTCATAGAGTAAACCTCCTTCTAGAGTGACACTTGTTTCTCCTACAAAAAAACGTTCTCCTTCAGAGACGTCTCACTCTAAAGTTGACTCAACAAAAAACAAAATAATGGTATCAAAAGGACTCTCACACTGAATGTGGCAACATGTCCTTGTACTCATTCTGAGATCAAAAACACAAAACTAACTACTTCATCATGAAGTGTTGGAAATGGTATTTTCCTACAATCAAACTGAGAATAGATTGAAAACGGCTACTCTAATGTAGAAATAGTTGTTGCAGATACGTCTGGAAGGTTGGAAAACCTCTATCTAGGCTCTTTCCATGCTAAAAAAGGTCTTCATATGGCCTCAAAATAGTCAATGTCTTCAACACTTGAGGACTTGGATCTGTAAAAGGTATAACATACAATTCTCAAATCACAAAAATGACACTGCCATTGAGTTCAGAAAACCCAAAAACCCCTTGTGTAGGGTCTTCTTGGGCTCAAAAAGACTGAAAAATGATCAATTTATGCCTCATGGAACATTTTTTTTGCTATATATCCTGCAAATTGGCAAAACTCGCTAACTCGACAACGAAATATTCCTTTTTCCACACTGCCAAGTGACAATTTTGCTTGGGACCGACGAAATTCCTGCCACAATTAGTACAAATTGTCAACTCTTTTAAATGCACCAATAGGCCCGAGTGCTGAATATTAGCCCCGATCTCGGGCATGTGAGTGCCATGTGGCTAGGGACTAGGGCTATGTGTTTTCCCTTCTGGTCTGAGGCCTCCGCGGACTCTGCCGATGATCGCATGTTGTGCCATGTGGTTGCGGGCTACACGCCACGCGCTGGCACCGCTCTTGATGCTCCTGCCGTTGGTTATATTGTTACAAATGGGATTGAGGGCTGTGATAACCACCTGTCCCTGCTGGTTTAGTGCCTCCCATTGTTGGTTGTATGTTGGTTCACATTGAACCTGGGTCCAGGGCTAATTTCCCCGCCCTCCGCTTCCGCCTCCACCTGTGAGCATGTGGTATATAATGTGACCGGGGCCAGGGCCGATAGGGCGGGCCCACATACCTGACCCTTATCCCTAAACCATCGACACATGCACTTTTAAATATAACCGAAATCCATTACATATCAAGTAACATGTGTGTGGCGTAGCAGTGAGACGTTGGAATATGATGCCGGAGGTTGAGGGGTCAAACCCTACTGAGGCCGTTCGACCCGTTATAATATTTTTTGCCAATAGCAGAGGGCCACGTGGCACCTCATAATTTTTCCACTTCACAACCCTTCAACCAATCAAAATCCACCACCTAGCCTTGTATATTTGTGCCGCTTGTCAAGCTTGGATTGGTCCACTTGTCTGCTGTACGTCCCAGTCAGCATGATGACGTCACTATATAACCTCCCGAGTCAACGACCTAGTTAACCTTGCTTGTTGACTTTTTCATTGTTTTCCAAAAACTATAGAACACGATAAATTTCGCATATGGTGTCAGATTGAGGCAATTCAAGCATCATTGTAATAAGAACAACGAGATCTAGGATTTGGCACTAGTTTTGAGCGATTCCGACAACCGATTTTTGAGCATATTTTGATCCACTGGATCATTCTGGACCATTCCTCCCCACTTGGAAGCTTTTGCACCATTAAAACCCTATTTTTTCTTAGCAAGTAAGTGAGGATACAACTCCTTCACTTTCTAGACCTTAATCGATCTTGGTTTACTTGGATTAGTACTCTTGAGCCCCATTCAAAGATACTCCACATTGTCTCTACGTGAAGTCCTGATTCGCCTGTCAAGAATTTAGTCTTCCCACAACTCATCTAAAGATTCAAGAGAAAAATATTCAATAGATGGAATATGAACATTGTCTTCCTAACCATCTTTCCTTGGCGGCTCATCCAATCTTCATCTTGAATTTTTTCCTTGTTGATATACAAGAAAACTTGATCTCCCACTTGGAAATCATGATCAACTCGATGGTTGTCATGCCTCGCTTTGTACCTGAATTTGCTTTTCTCAAGTTTCCCTTGTACTTCTTGATGCACTGGTTGCATTCGCTCAATGAAATGCTGGGCTTTGTCCACATCACCGTCCATCTACTCCAAAATATTTACCAAATATAAAATACAAAAGTGACTTTGGTAAATAACCCAAACAAGTTTCAAATGGAAATACTTGTGTATATGATTGCTTGACATGATTGTAGCATGATGGATGTAATGCAATCACTAATCCCAAAGGTTAGTATGCTTACCACAATATCCATGAATGCATCATTTTACAATGTCATAAATTCAATGCTCAAATTCCCATTCAAATTGACCCATCAACAAGTTAGAATAACATAACATGCCCAAGAAAATACTGTTGCATATAAGTCAACTATGCACAACATCACTTTTACAAAATACCTAGCTGTGGGGATATGCAACATGTGAACTACAAAATAAATCCAACATTTAATTAAACAAATAGTCGAACCATTAGTTACCCAACTAGGCTAGTGAGTTTTCTTTCTGCATTTCGGTTTCTTCTAGAGTTGCTTCAAAGATGGGTATGGTGTACCTCACACGTTATTCTACCTTCTTTTTCTCAGGTGACTTCATAACCTATTTGACCTTCTTGAATGCAAATTTGGATGCAACTTCCAAAATTTCTCAACCCAATGTCCACTCATTAGATTTCTTGACAAAAATGTGTTTGAACTTGGAAGCAGATTTTCCTTCCTAGTCTCACTTCCAATTAACATATTCATCTTCTTGACTAATGCTTTCCTTGTTTGGCACTTAGCTACACAATGGCTAGGTTCTCGACAAAAAGTGCAAGGAAACAAATTCCACAACATTTTATTCAAATCATCACGCTGTTTATAGTTATAGGAATATTTTGAATAATCAGGAAGCTTATACCTTTTATGATAGTCCTTTTGATTATGTGTTTGGAAAGGAGAACTTGAATGACGAGGATAACTTGATTTAGTTCTTCCTTTGAAGCACTCATCTCTCCTTGGATATGTTTCCCCATCAACATCATCATCATGACATGATTCTCCTTCAACCTGCAAGGGTTATTTCTTCACAAATTTCACACTAGAATAATTCCTTGACTTTTCACTTTTGGAGCATTCTCTAGCTTCTTCTTGAACATAGCCTAATCCTTTATGCCAATGTTGTGGTCTCACCTCAATAGGGTTAACAATTCCATGACTATGGATTCCAAGAACCTTACCATTGTACCCCATTTTGGTCAACAATTTCATACCAATACCCTTGGTATGTTTCTCAAATGATGCAAAAGAAACATGATCATTGCTAAGAGAATGAATTGTGTTAGTACTCCGTAAACTTCCCTAGGCTGAAGAGAGAAATTTCAGAGGTAACCACAAACCACTTTTAGGCCAAAATCTAACCCTTCTAGCCTTGAAGAGGGCTCTCTCACTTAGGTTGTTCAACTGATCTAATATTAGGATAGGTATAATGCTCAATGAAGTTTGATTTTCAAAGATATGTTGATGAGGAAAGAGACAGATCCATTGGGCATGGAGTCATGTCAAATTAATTATTTGTCCAGTGATATGATGAAGAGAGAAAGGGTTTCTCCACATGGGCAAGGTAGGCCGTCTTGGTGGTGGAATTAATTCATTGTAGGAGGGTGAGTGTGAGGAAATATGGAAACAACACAAAGAGTATCACACTGCAAATAAATTCTGAATATTGCTTTAAGAGGAAAACATAGATAAATTGGCAAAACTAAATCATAGCATCTTTAGATGGATTCTGAGTTAAAAATTTGGTTTTTCCAAGCAACAATACATACATTCAAGAGATGTGAACACATGAGACAAATTACAAGATAAAAGAAGCACATCACCATCAAGATCTGAAAAAGGAATCCCTGCAAATCATCTTCTGTATTTCATTCATTCATTGGATTTTTTTTTAATAGAAAATACACTGCACAAAAAGTCTGTTTCTCCATAATTTGACCAACAAAACCCATTTACTATGTTTTTCATCTTAATATACATCATGAGGTTCTATCTCCCACTTTAGGTGGTCGAAATTATTGAACAAAACAAACTTATAACTAGATACATCAAATTTTTAGTGCAGATACTTAAAAATAGGGGTGGTTTTACTTACAACCAATCTATGCCTAAAACATCACCAACTTGAAATATATAAAAATCAAAATTAAATACACATCCTAAGACAATATTCCACCTATGCACATGGTCCAAACTACTTCTAGAAATCAAAAATTCAAAATAGGAATTGAAATGGTGTTGGCTGTCCATTTTCCCAGCTGATCAACCAATTTCGCAGTAAGTTGAAGTAGCCGTTCATGTTCTGTATGGTTGAAACCATCCTCTGACAAAATGGAGCAAATTGGTATCTTTAAAATATCTCTGTGATGGTATTGAACCTTTGAGATAGGCTTCACATTGCTTGCAGACCTCCTTATTGACTAACCCCTACTTTTGCAGCAAAACTGTCACCTTTCGCAACACCTTCAAAATTATAAGCAATGATGTATTTCTTTTGATATAAAGTGCTGGAGGCACAATGGAAGTGTTGTGACGTTCATATAAATCCCCACATGAAAATAAAAACTTCAAAAGTTCACTATCTCATCAATATAAAAGACTATATAAAAAGTGCAACAAGTCCTTGCCGCGTTTTTACAAACTCCACCAAAACTGACCTATTTCTAATTCCTTGAGAAAAAAGACAAAATTTTAGAGTTGAGTGGCATCCTCCTGATGAAGATTTACCTTTGTGTTGGCCTCTGATCATATATCCAACTTGCCCCTCTTCCTCTTTCTTCTATATTCCTTGGCCTCAGCGAGCTGCTGCTTTACCAATCTGAGTCTTCTTTTCAAAACGAAATTCCCTGGATATAGATTTCTCACTTGCCTATGCAGAGGAAGGGTCCACTTTAACTTATATTTTTCCTTATCAAGTACAAGTTCAACAACTTGTATTTGATTAAACAAACTCAATTTGTCCCCATGATCCTTTTTTGCAAGTTGATCTACTTGTCGCTGAACTCCTTCAAGCTGTTCCAAATTTTTTTCAAACTCTTTCTTCTCATTAAAAACCACCCTCTGTTCTGGCTGAATAGTTTCCTTTATTTGCATTTTCATCTTGGAAACAGACCTAGTTCTAGGTCTCCTTGACTGATCAACTATCTCCTTTACCTCTTCAACATCTATGATCTGTTTTCTTTTTCCTTTAGCAACATGTACCAATTCTTTTCTTGATGGTTCTCCTTCACTGGGGTGAGAAGGTTCCTGCGATAATTTTTGCCTGAGTCCTCTATTTTCTTGCTGCAAATATGCTATCACTAGATAATCCTTGCCCAACCGATCTTGCAAATCTTTAATACTCTGGTCCCTTTCATCACTTCTGCTTCTTTATTTGTACTTTCTGATTCAACAACTTGAATAAGTGTAGGTGTAGGATCTACATGCAATCTCTTTGCTGAAGCTCTTTTTCTTGGTACCCTAGCCACTGTTTCTACCTCTGGTGAAAATGAAGTTTCTTGGCATTATTTTGTCAAATGATTTGTTCTTAGTCAAAATATTTTTGACCGATCTAGCTGCTGTAGGTGAGGCTTGCTGGATTGGAACTGATGGGGTATATTTCTTAGTCCTGTGGCTGTTAGAATATTGTGTCATCCATCTCGAAGAAACCAAAAATTCCTGCCATGGCTGCTCCTTCTTTTCAAGTTCCTTTATCACCCGCAATTTAGTTAATGAAAAATGAAACAAACTAGCTTCAATCTGATTCCCCTTTGTTTGAACTCTGTCAACCATCTTGTAAAGACTCTTAAATAAATAATAAGGAAGATTCAAAGGTTTTCTTCTTGTAAAATGCATTATGAGCCTAATATGATAGTGAAAAAATTTACAGAACCTCCCTTCACATGTGAAATACCTTTGAAACACCTCCAATAGTTTACTGTGATGGTCTTGTAAATAGCTTCTTGGAACAATAGACCCATACCCTTTCCAGTATTTGGTTTGAGAAAGTATTTGAAATGAACCAAATCAAACTGCATAGCCTTAAACCATTCCTCACCATTCAAAGGTATCTTAGTGGCATCAAATATTGATTGGGCTGTGACTAGAAAAATAAGTGCTCTCACCTTTGCTTCCAAACCATCAAAAGCCTTGGAAAACTCCTTAGTCAATTGTAGATGGTACCCCTGAATCTTTTCACAAAGCCTCATACACCCCACCTGCTCAAAATCCTTTTTGATTGCTGGGTCTGCATTGATCATTGTGACGTCTTGTGGCTCAAATCCAACAATGGCACCCCCCTTGTGCTTTTTGTCTTCTGGAGTTGACATGATTTTGCTTTTGCAACAGTGAATAGTTTAGGGTTTCAATAAATTTGTTTTGTGCAACAATTAGGAATGATAATAATTTAAACCTATGATGATGAATAAAAAACAAGCAGTGTTACAAAAAAAGGTAATCAAAGCAGACTTTCTCAGAAAAATCCTAAAAAGCTCGCAAATTTTCAACAGTTGACAAAGAACCTTAATGGGACAATCACAACGCTTTATGAAAAACACATCACTCAAGGAATTTGGGTTTTATAACACTTTTAAGCACAAAAATTTAAGGCAAAAAGCTTCAGTTTAGTTTTAAAACTATGGCATATATTGCATGTGGAGGCTACATAGAGAAAAACACGGATTTGGAAACTACAAATACAAAATATAGAACACTGTGTGGAATCGAAACAAATAGGATAAAACACAACATAATAGGAAAAACACAACGATTTCAAAAATGAAGTGACGATAAATTTATCTGTCTTGGAGGATTTCTATGGTTTTTTCTAGCTCCTACACGCAATTTGGGGATTCATCCAGGATTGAGGAATAAGGATAAGCTTGGATTTGCACATGTGAAGGAGAGTCGACCACCAATTTGTGAGAAATTCAACACTGTGTGGATTCACAACATCCCTGCCTCCCCTTCACAACAAAAATAGATGAACATACCACAACTTCCGATGGAAATGAAGAAGAACTGAGCAATGTGGATGGAAGAGAGAAGTTCAAATAACCTTCCAAAACAGATTGGAGTGGAAATAATAACGATAATTGTGATTTGGAAATGGAAATTATGAATGCACAACACCTCCTGGAAAACAAAACACTTGGGGAAAAGAAAAGGCCTATCCTTCTGACAGTCATCTTCCCACAGAGATCATGACCAGTCATTGAAACGACATTCAAACTGACTCAACAAAGCCTCCAAATCTGTGCCTAATCCATCTCATGATTGCTTTGATGTAGACTCAACCTCTAAACTTAGGTGACCCACTTATTATGACCAAGGATGGTGACTAACTTATAATAACCAAGGATTTTTATGACATGATCTTTGTACTCTTTCCATGGTGACCAAAAAATTCATATGATAACCCTTTATTAAGGAAACATCATGAATTTATACATTTGGACCTTTAGCAAAAAAGACAAAATTTATATGACACTTAATCTAAATCTATACCTCTTTAAACAATAGTATTCAGGTCATCATGACTAATATTTACAAATTGACCTTAGATAAATAGAAATATTAACATGACTAAGATTCCTAAACATAGGACCCTAAAAAATTGAACAATAAGTATCCTTTACCTCCTTTCTTGCTTGATACTCTTGGTCCTCTTCTGAAGCTTAGCCATCTCCTGCTCCTTCTCTTTTGTAGAAGAAGTGGTAGATGCAGATTCAAGAAAACCACTCTCATGGTTTAACATATAAGCAATGTTATTCATTCGACAAAGGGTACACACATCAGTCATTCCATGGCCACAAACTTGTTGAGCCTTGGGGGAAGCTTCGGTAACTGAACATTTCTCATTTTTCTCTTTAATGTCATTTTGGAACATTAGGCGCAACTTTTTCTTTTCATCCTATGCTACTTCAAACAATCTTCTCAATTGCATGTTCTCCACTTAGAGAGAATCACTCGTATCCTCTAGTTCTAGAATCCTTGAATGTTGCAAAATTTCACCCATGCTTGCAATCTGGTTAGAGCATGTTCTAATACCACATGATCTAAAAATGAAATCGATCGTCCTCTGACAATTTTCACGATAAATTTGAGTCTTCAAAATTTAACTAAGTTTGCAACTTTTGCAACTGTGAATAGTTAATAAGTTTTCAATGAACTTAAAGATGAAAAAAAATCACATGAAACACAACATGATGAAAATTAACAACCATGTTATAACGAAGCTCACTCCTCCTGGGATATGTATCCAAGACCTACTATATGGCTAGGCCGCTTTATTGATATCAACAACAAAAAGAGTACAATACAAATCTCTGATTCATAGAGTAAACCTCCTTCTAGAGTGACAATTATTTCTCCTACAAAGGAACATTCTCTTTCATAGAACTCTCACTCACAAGTTCACTCAATAACAAAGAAGATGATGGTGTCAAAAGAAAAAATACCCTCACACTGTATGTGGCAACATGTCCTTGTACTCATTATGAGATCAAAAGCAAAAAACCAACTACTTCATCATGAAGTGTTATAAAAGGTCTTTTCCCACACTAAAAATGAGAATAGACTGAAAATGGCTGCTCTAACGAAGAAATAACTATTGCATATACATATGGAAGGTTGGAAAACCCCTATCTAGGCTCTTTCCATGTTAAAAAAGGTCTTCATATGGCCTCAAAATAGTCTCTGTCTGCAACACTTAAGGACTTGGATCTGTAAAAAGTTCAACATACAATTCTCAAATAACAAAAATGACATTGTCATTGAGTTAAAAACACCCAAATACCCCTTGTGTAAGCTCTTCTGAGGCTCAAGAAGAATAGAAAATGACCAAGTTATGCCTCTTGGAACATTTCTTCTACTATTTGTCCTGCAAATTGGAAAAACTGGCTAACTGGGTGACAAAATATGCCTTTTTGCAAAACGACAAGGGACAATTTAGCCTGTTACTGGAAAATTCTTGCCACATTTGGTGAAAATTGTCGCCTCTTTTAAATGCGCCAATAGGCCTTAGGGCCAAATTTTTATCCTCGATCATGGGCATGTGGGCGCCATGTGGCCAGGGGCCAGGGCTACGTGCCCATCCATCCGATCTGACCGCTTCACAGACTCTGCCAACAGTCGCATGTGGTGCCATGTGGCCGCGGGCTATGTGACAACACCACTCTTAAAACTCCCTCCATTGGTTATATCATTACAAATGGGTTTGGGGGCTGGGCTAACCATCCACCCCTGCTGCTTTGGTGCCTCTCGCTATTGGTTGTATGTGGGTTCATGTAGAACTTGAGGCCAGCGCTAACTACCCCACCCTTCGCTTCCACCCCACTCTCACTTTTTTCAATTGACTTCATAAAAGTTAATTCATTTTTTAAGGATTTATAATAGTGATAAGGTGGAGTATTTTAATAGGGTGATAAGGTGTAATTTTATTGTGAAATTTGTATTTTAGTGGAGAGAGAAGTTGTGCATTTTGTAATTTGGAGTAATAAGGTGTGTAACTTTGGAGTAAAAATGGGTTATTTGTAACTTTTTTGAGTGTGATTTTTGGATTAATAAGGAGATTCTATTTGTAATTTTTTATTTGGAGAGATAAGAGTGATATTGTAACCCAAAGTAATTTTTCACTTTGGGGGGTGAGAATATTCTCTTGAGACCAAGTTTGCAAGAGCATTGTAAATACCCAAATTATGAAAGTTTCATTGTAAATCTTATTTTGAAAACTTGACTAGAGCCAAGTGCAAAGCTTAGTCATTTTTTCTTTCAACGACTATACGAGGGTCAAGGCCAAGCCCCAATAGATTGTTTTTTTGCATGGCGTGTTTCGTGCGACGTGTTTCTCATCTTGATATTTTTGTGCTTGATTCTTTTTGGTGCAAAGATTCAACACTACAATGTCGAAGTTAGTTAATTTGTTTTCTGATTTTGATAAGCTTGAAGGGGACAAATCATACAAGACATGGAAATGTCTCATTGAAAACACTCTAATATATAATAAAGTGTGGCATGACATATGTGATGGAGACATTAAGCCTAATAAACCAACAGATGCAGCTTTACTTGCAAATTGTGAAGTAAAAAATGCCGAGGCACTAGCTCTTATAAAGTATTCAGTTAAAAATGAGATGTATATTCATATTAAAAATGCCTTAGATGCATGGACTACTTTGCGTACATTCAAATATCTATTTGATACACAACTTGAATAAAAAAAGGTTGACCTTCAATTAAAGTTGCTTCAACAAAAATTAACTGAAGGAGGTGATGTTCTTGAATATATTTCATGACTTAAAAACATCAAGCAAGAAATAATAAATGCAGGTTTTCAAGCTGTAGATGAGAGTTTCATGACTACAATTTTAATTGTTGGATTGCCACCTTCTTACACACATTTTCTGGAAACTCTACAAGTAACTGGAAAATTGGAGAAGATCAAGTTTGATGAGCTAAGTGATATGGTAGCCCAACATGACAAAAACTTTGGGAAGAAGAAACAAATTGGGGAATATGTATTCTTCACAGAGGCTAGCACAAGTAAATCCTCAACTAACAATTCTAGAAGCCGTGGAAGGGGACATTTCAATCAAAGTCAAGCAACACACAATGTATAAGGTCACGGTCGAAGCCAAAGAAGAGGAAACAATTTCAATAGAGGCTACAGTTTAGGCAGGAGCAATTTTCAAGGCTGAGGAAACAGTCAAGGCAGAGGCTATAATAAAGGAAGAGGGAAAAGTCCAGGCAGAGGAAAAACTCAGAACAAAGGTCAAAGCAGAGGCAAAGGATAGTATCAAGGTAGAGGCAAAGATTTACGTCAAATTGTTTGTAGAAGATGCAACAAAGTTGGCCATTTTACTAAGGATTGTAGAACTTCCATTGACAAAATTCCAAAGTTTCATAAAAAAACTGCACAATTTGAAAATGATCAATATGATCATGATGGCTCAAAATATGTCTTCACAAACTCAGAATCAACAGTATTACATGTCTCCCCTTCTATTAAAATTGATTATGAAGATGCATGGATTTTAGATATAGGAGCAACTCAACACATGAATTTTCGACGTGACTTATTTTGGAACCTCCAACGATGCCATCTCAATTCAATCTATCTTGCTGATGATAAAATACATACTCCTTATGGAAAAGGTGTAGTTAAAGTTTATCTACCTGACATTGGAGAAAAAATGATTTCAAATGTATGGTATGTACCAACATTTAAGAATAATTTTTTGTCCTTAGTCATGATTCAACAAGCAGTACATCAGGTGATTATGGAGGATGGCTTTGTTGAAATCAACTCGGTCAAATAGAGCATGAAAATAGTGATGACAGGTTATGAAGATGGAAAACTGTTAAGGATGAAAGGGACAATTATTCCAAGGAATTCTAACTTTGCAAGAGCAACAAGTACAAACATTTCACCTATAATATTGTGGCATGTCACATATGGAAATCTAAACTTTGAAAGTCTCTCTCAATTGCAAAAACAAGGAACGATTAAGGGACTTCCAACCTTCAAAAAGGAAAATGAAAAATGTGAAGCTCGCATTTATGGAAAACAAAGTCGAGAGACTTTTCCGACAAGTTCATGGCGAGCAAAAAGGTGTTTGCAGTTGGTTCACAGTGAAATTTGTGGACCCTTACAAAGTTCGCTAGGAGGATGCAAGTATTTATTATTCTTTGTTGATTATTTTAGCAGGATGACATGTGTATATTTTTTGAAGCAAAAGTCAGAAACATTTGAAAATTTTAAAATTTTTTGCAAACTTATTTAAAATGTATTCAAAGAGAATATTGGCACTCTTCGAACAGACAATGGATGGGAATTCACGTCTAATTAATTCCAAGTGTATTGTAGGGATAATGGTATAAAAAAACATCTTAAAAATGTCTACACTCCATAGCAAAATGGAGCAGTAGAAAGAATGAATTGCACCGTTTTAGGAATGGAGAGATCTATGTTAACTTTCAAAAAGTTAAGTTGTATATATTGGGTAGAAGGAACACATACAACTGTCACTTAAGGAACATATCTCCAACTGCTTCTTTAGATGGAATCACACCTTATGAAGCATGGTTTGGTTTCAAACCTTGAGTTAAACACCTCAGAGTTTTTGGATCAATGTGTTATGCCTTAGTTCCTAAAGAAAAACGAACTAAGCTTGAATCGCGAAGTTTGAAATGCATAATGATTGGGTATTCAAATGAGAAGAAATGGTACCGACTTCTGTCAAATGGAAAATTTATTGTGGTATTAGAGATGTGATTTTTGATAAAACTGAGAGTAAGAGTGCTGAAGAAATAGAAACTCTTCTTCAAAAGTTGGAAACTGCAGGTGATAAAAGGAAGGGAAATATGAAAATTGAACCAACTTCACAAAATTGTTATGAACTTGATTTTCCTTCTTCTAAAGATGATTCATCTAGTCCATCTAGTTCTACTTCACCAATATCGTCTGGGTCTTATGATAGTTCATCCGAACCTCCTAGTAGCAACAGTTCTTCTGATAGTGACTCCACCCCCAGAATCTGCAGTTGATCAACGAACATGTGTTTACATCAATCCTCTTTACAATGATGGTGATTTTTCAGAATCCCAAACAAGTGAACATCAATTGCCAAAATGGGCAGTTCAAATTTTGAAAGATGTAAGGCCTGATGAGTCGAATAAAACAGGAACAAGGGGGTCACATAGAAGTGAAGGAAAATTTTCCTTGCTGACAACTGATTTTACTGAACCCTCTACATATAAAGAGACAGTAAAACATAAAGAATGGCAACAAGCTATGGTTAGCGAATATCAAGAAGTTCTAGACAACAACACTTGGAAACTTGTTGATTGTCCTCAAAATGTTAATCCCATCGCATGTAAATGGGTTTACCGAATTAAGTACAAGAAAAATTGAGATATCGACAAGTACAAAGCAAGAATTGTTTCTAAGGGTTTTTCACAACATGAAGGGATTGATTATGAGGAAACCTTTGCTCCCACAGCTAAATGGAACACTATTCGATTAACACTTGCATTAGCAGCCCAGAAATGATGGAAAGTTCATCAGATGGATGTAAAAAGTGCTTTCCTCAACAAATATTTACAGGAAGAAGTGTATGTGATACAACCACCAAGTTTTGAAATTGAAGGGCAGGAACATAAAGTCTGCAAATTGATAAATGCTTTATATGGGCTAAAACAAGCTCCAAGATCTTGGTATGCCAAAATGGATGAATACCTTCGAAAAGTTGGCTTTCAACGAAGTGAATCTGATGATACCTTGTATGTACGCTAACAAGGTAAAAATTTGGTGATTCTTGTTATGTATGTAGATGGTTTGATCATCGGTGGCAACAATGATGATCATATTGCACAAGTGAAAAAGGAGTTACATGCAGGTTTTAAGATGATAGATTTGGGACTACTTCACTACTATCTTTGAGTTGAAGTATTCCAACGTCCACATCACATTTTCATTTCTCAAATTAAGTATGCAACAAAATTTCTTTAGCGATTTGGAATGTAGGATTGCAAGCCTGTTTTTACCCCCATGGAAAAAAACTTGAAACTTTCAAAATTTTAAAGGGTGGGGAGGGGGGGGTGAGGGGGATTTTTGATAGCACTACTTATAGACAATTGTTTGGTAGCCTGATTTATCTGACAACCACTCGACCATATCTATCTCATGTAGTCAATATTCTTTCACGCTCTATGCAAGAACCACAAGATAACCACTAGAATGCAACCAAAATAGTTTTTCAATACATCCAAGGAACACAATATTTTGGTCTTCCTTACAAAAAGACTAAAAACTCTGTACTTGGTGGATTTTCAGATGCCGACTTTGCTGGAAGTATTGATGATAGGGCATCAACCTCAGGTTATTTAATGAACATGGGGTCAGCTGCATCATCTTGGAGTTGCAAGAAGCAAGCTATAGTGGCCACTTCTTCAGCAAAAACCGAATACATTTAAGCTTGGGAAGAAACGCGTGAAATTGTTTGGTTGCGCAGAGTTTTACAGGACTTGCGAATTCTTCAAGTAGAAGCTACATCGTTATTCATCGACAACCAGTTAGCCATAAAGCTTGCCAAGAACCCAATTTTTCATTAAATAAAAAACATGTGGACACCAAGTATCTTCACATCAGAACGCTCATTGCAAAGGATGTCATCACGCTGGTTTATTGTCCTTCTGAGAATCAAATATGATATTTTTACAAAACCACTTGGCAGAATAAAATTTACTAAGTTCACGGATGAACTTGGTATCAGTTGTAATGTATGTTTGGATCATAGGGGGGAATGTTAGATGATCCAAAAATACAAATATCATAGTTTAAAAATTAGAATAGAATATTTAAATATTTGGAATATTTAATAAAATATTGGAGAAACTTTAGAAATAGAATTAGTTGCAAGAGATATGACACCTAGAAAGATGTCATTTCTTAGGCTCTAATATAGGAAAAAAGTTAGTAGATTTGTTAGGATGACATTTAATATAAAATTTGGACATTGGTTAATTTAATAAGTGATCCATAACTAAAATATGTTAGGACATTTAGCTTGTACATTAGTAAGAGTGTTGGATTGTTCGGGTGTAAACTCTTGCAAAATTTCTTATGTAATTTCTTTTCTTGATTAATAAAATTATGTGTATGAAGACACTTCTGCCTTTAAATTACTAATGGTTTCATTTACACCCATCTTAATTGAGAAAAACCTCTTCTTTAAAAATACCACTCTATTAGTATTGAGAGTTTCATACAACCTTTTAAGCATTTCCCATGCATCTTGAGGTGCAGCACAATCCTTGATATGTGGAATAATATTGTCCTTTATGAACAATCACAAGAGTACCTTGGCCTTGGTCTCTTTGCACTCCCAATCTTGAGCTGACGCTGCTGGCGCTATTTGTTTGGTTTCATCTCCTGTTACTATTGACTAGGCATGGGATATTTCTAGTAACATATGAACTTAAATTTCCAAATTATATAATTTTCTCCATCTAACTTTGTAGACTCATTTAAATATGAATCTGTTAATAATTTTCCATTTATAAAAAATACCAACTATCCCTAATTCACCACTTAACAAAAGTTATAAAAATCCTTTTCACCAAAACTTAACTCTCAAAATATTAACTTATCACTTAACCAAACTTTATACACAATTTTTTTTTTGTAAATTTGGTGGGACTGCACTATTTTCTATTTATAATTATAGGACAGGCTACAAAATATAAAATTCAGGCTGTGGCCTCAACCTGCCCGTAGGAAACCAAGTCTGTTGGCCACCTGAAAGCATGAAAAGCATACCAAAATTGAAATTGTTTCATCCGTCTATAAGTCACATGAGCTATCTGTCCTACTACTGCAGTATCAACATACGTATGATATAAAGAGAGTTCATATACAGCTAAAAAGTGCATCAAAAAGCATAATACAGAAAAATACTAGCCATTTGATGAGGAAACTGGAGCTGGGTCTTTCACAGTAGACCCAGGCATATCAACTTGCTGCAGCTGCTGGAGCAGCTTCTCCATACGGCCTACCCGATCATCCAATCTGCTAATACGATCAGTTGCCTGATATTGAGTGATCTTGATATGCTGCAGCTGGTTCTGTATGTCCTGAAGCAGGTCCTTAAGGCGAGGTTCTATTTTTGGTGGGTCTGCCTTAAAATGGACAGGCGGGAAACTATGAATAGATTTTGCTATAAGACACTTGACTATCCAGTATGTATGAATAGTCTGATTGAATAGAGTAAGACGACTACGGGTATTGCCAGGGTCCGTTATGAAATCTAAGATCTCAGCGTCCGCTTCATTATCTTCTGGATCAATTTGTATATCCCTTTCCCAACCACATATTTCTTGACGAACAGTTGAAGAATTACCCATCACATAATTAGCAGCAAGGGTCTCTAGATGCTCCTGGTTGGTTTTACGACCACGTTTCTTACGGACAGGCTCAAACTGGACCTTTTGTTTGCCCTTAGCTGACTCAGACCCTGATCGTCTCTTCCCCATGGTTGGAAGAATCCTATTCAGTAACACACACAGGTAGGATGGAACAATAAGGGAATGAGGAACAGTATCTAAACATCCCGTGCACACCCTTTGATCATAGATAACGTGTCTATCATAAGAGCAAAGAAAACGAAACCACTGAACCCAATTCTGTAACCAATGCGGAGAGCCAGAATATCTGCTGGGAAAACAGAGGACCGCAAACCCCTTAACCCTATTCGAAAAACAATCCCAGAAGGAGATGGGTCGGATAACAAGAAGTAGAGTTGACCGCATACAGGGGAAGGTGGCCGAGCACCCTAGATATGCGAGAAATGTACTAAAGACAGAAGGCACATGGAGCCTTTGAAGCCTTGGAGCCGAATTCGTTAAGCTGAGAGGAGGAACAGTTTGATTGTTGGAGGAGCAGAGGACCATAGACTCCAAAACCTAATTCCAAAAACAATCCTGGAAAACACTGGGTCTGAAAGCATGTAACAGGGATGACCGCGTGTAGAAGATGATGACCCAGCACTCAGAGATAGGACAAAGGACGAAAGGGGCATGGAACACCTTTATGATATGAAGCTTGACCCAATTGCCATCCCGACAGAGCAAAACCATAATTGAAAAAATTCGAAACCTTCTCAAATTATCTCGGTGATTGCCTAAAACAGCTAACAGTAAACAAGGCCATAAACTACCCGGAATGACAGCAGGGAAAAAAGGGTTGGCGAGCAAGATACAGGGGTCACGGAAGCAAGGTTGAACCGGTTCCAACATGGGAATAACAGAGCAGAGAATCGTTAACAGGACCGATACATCCATAATATAAAACAACCAAAACCATACCGTGGCAATTGGCACCATGAGAGCGAGTAGAGAAACATATACATACCCCGACAAGGTTGAAAGGTTGACAGGTTGAGTAGTGCTCGGCTTCCTCCGCTACTGCCTCCAAACGCTTGCATGAAAACAACACTGCATGAACAAATGAAGGGAGGGAGGGCACGCACTTACCTTAATGGAAACATTCCTTCGACGCTCTGTTGAAACAGCGTGGCCACACTGCGAAATCATGAAAATCTGAGTGATCGCACGCTTCATTGAGCGGGGCTGACAATGCTTCATTATGGTCCTTAATTGCAAGGAGGACGAGCACACGCCAAGTTGCCACGGCTAAGATCTCCTCCCTGACACTTGTACACCCCGATCGGGGGCAAACTTTATACACAATTATAAATCACTATCAACACCATTTAAATCTTTATATCAAAATATACCTTTTCATCCCACATGAAACTTAACCCAAACCTCCACTTAATCATAAAATATCGAAATTCCACTTAAATAGTAAAGAATACTCCAAGCCAAAGGTTAAAAAGAGCTTATAATGGACGTAATATAATAGCCAAGACTACAATTTTTTGTCGAAATTTGATATTTTTTTTTTCTTCAAAAAATGAAGTAGTTAGAATGTTTGAATTGCATTTTTGATGGTGGAAATAGATTCAGCACCATTAAAAACCCTTAATGTGCACAAAATACTGAAATTTAATGACTGTAATCCAAATTTTCAAAAATCTTTACCCAATTTTTTCATAAAATTACTAAAATTTCTGAATTATATTTTTTAGACTACAGTAAAAATATCTTTCAACAAATTTCTCACAATTAAAGGGGATTATTTTTCTTGACCTTTGAATTTTCACGAAGTTTGTCAGTTATTTTTCTTAATTATGCATTTAAGATGTGAGTGATTTCATGAAAGGTTTATGAAGTTTCAGCTAAGTTTTACGTTCGAAATCTTTCAAATTGAAGTTTGTAATTTATTTTTCTTAATTGCGCATTTAAGAGGTGTGTGATTTCATAAAAGGTTTATGAAGTTTCAGGGAAATTAGTGAGAAACTCATATATAAGTCTTTCAAAATGAAGTCTGTAAGTTATTTTTCTTAATTATGCATTTAAGATGTGAGTGATGTGTTTAACATTATTTTTGATAAGATGTATAATTGAAAGGTGTGAAGTGATGTATAATTGAAAGGTTTAATGTGATGTATAACTGAAGGAGTGGGATTAATCATTTTCGCATAATTAATGAAACGGTTGATAAATAATAAATAAATTGTATTAAAAAAATTATATTTGTACTTCACTTTAAATTTGTTATTTTGAATGAAAACTAATTGCAAAATTTTAATTTAAGCAAAATTCATAATTTAGAGAAATGGTTGATAAACATTAAATAATTAAATAAATAATATTAAAAAAATATTATTTGTACTTCACTTTAAATTTGTTATTTTGAATGAAAACGGATTGCAAAATTTTAATTTAAACAAAATTCATAATTCAGAGAAAAATAGAAAAGTTATAATTTTAATATTTAAATTATTTTCTTAATATTTTTTTTAATTAGAATATTAAATGATTTTTTATTATTAATTTTACTATTTAGTTATAAATTTTTAAATATTTTTTAATAATCTTTAAATATTTTTATTAATTTATTTTATTTTATTTTATAAATATCTTATAGAAGTTAATTTTAATATTTGTGATTTGTTTTTATTAAACGTACTGTTAAAATAATTAATTCACATTTTTGATATTTAATATATTTTACTAATTATTTTTAATTTTTATAATAGGTTTTATTTAATATATATATATATATATATATATATATATATATATATATATATATATATATTTTTTTTTTTTTTGATAATTAAAAATTAAGAATATATATAATAATTTTCACCATTATAATTAGTAAATAAAAATAATGGAGATAACTATTTTGATAATATGAAAAAGAAAAAGTAATGAGTCAACCATTTCAAAGAAGTTATTTTGGATACTCATACTAATTTCATTTAGGTTATTTTCAATATCCATGCTAATTTCATTTATCATAAAGAAATGATCTTGGATATAAATTATTTATTAACTTTAGTTACCAAGAGTTGAGAGGGATCAAATCTTATTATATGCAATTTTTTTTTAGAATGCGAATAATAAATACATGATTAATATAGATCTATAGTGGTTTTATGTCTCTCTATATAGACTATGTGTAATTTTTGTTCTTTAAATTGTATTTTTGAATAATTTATTATTATTAACATTTATATTAAAAATTGAATGGGTTATACATTTTCCTCTTATTAAAAAGTAACTAAATTATTTTACCTTTTCAGCATTGAAATATTTTACTAAGGTAAACATTAACACACATACACAATATCTACATATATTTTTAGTTCATATTGAAATATATTAGTCAATATGAATATTCAACTAGTTTATTTAAGTTCTATATTGAAATATTTATATGTGAAATATATATATATATATATATATATATATATATATATATATATATATATATATATATTATATATATATATAATGCATATATTTAAATATTTTATTCATTACTCTAAGAGTGAAACAATGAAAATGTTATTCTTAATGTTTTAAATTAAAACTAACCAAATATGTATAATCATTTGTGTTTTTTAACTCAAAATGTTTTTTTTATTTAAAATATTTTTTTTAAGGGACATGTGTCTGAACTCCAAATTGAGAAAAAATGAAATTACACACCCTCTTCATATTGAATTGTAGAATGACCCTCTAGGCTCAAACATTTTAAAATTAATATAAAAATTAAAGAAATGAATAAAAACTAGTAAAACTTTAATTATTAAAAGTGTCAATGATCATTTTAACATTATTTTGATACAACTAATTAGACAAATTAAGTGAATGAATAAAAAATGTTGAAGAAGTTATATATATAATTGAAGGTATGATTAGCTTTGAGGGTTAGTGTAATTGTGTAATGTCCCTTTTTGGGGATTCTTAAGATTCTATGTCTATTGGATATAGAGGCATTTTCGGTTATGTCACCTCCGAAAGAGGGTGAGACCAGAGGCTACCTGCCAACTATAGACTCTGCTATAAAACTTGGAATAATCCAAATTCGAATTCAACAAGGCCTTCAATGAAAACGTCGTATAAGAAAATCGAGCAATGAAAACGCAAATCAGAGATCCCATCATTCAAGCCATGTGACATGTATATGAAATTTGAGCATAAAAATAAGTTTAAGCATGTTAAACGATCTCCCGAAACAAGACTAAATAGAAATGCCAAAGAGAGAGATCAAATGCACTGACTAGAATTGCGTAGATCTGTGAAACTCGAGGAGGTCAGAGGTATGATATTTCAGTAATGTAATAGTAAATTAGAATTACCTATTAGCTTATTGCCTTTACATTGATTACGAGAACTAGGCAAAATCCCCGAGATAAGAGTCGCAACTAGAAATAAACAGAAATACATAGACAACATTATTTTCTAGGTGGTTCTAACTCGTACATTACATTTCAGATCTAGGACAGATCTATGGATGAAACATCTAATATAGATTCGGAAGCTAAGACTTTAAGAACAAGATCCAATTGGAATTACATCAAAATATTACATTA
This sequence comes from Pinus albicaulis, assembly GCA_034641835.2. Classification (NCBI taxonomy): domain Eukaryota; kingdom Viridiplantae; phylum Streptophyta; class Pinopsida; order Pinales; family Pinaceae; genus Pinus; species Pinus albicaulis. The sequence goes on from CM076580.1 coordinate 147,632,612, forward strand.
ATAGGATCGATTTACAATATACCGTGGCCGCAAAAAACCTAGAAATTTCGAAGATAAGTTTTATTACTAAAATAGATAAGATCTATAGAGACATGGATCAACAAACCAATCCACGGATCACCAAGGGAAGGCAAGCCTAACACCAAGAGATCTCCTCCAAACCGATAACAACCGAAATAACAAAGCCCTCTTACAAAATAGCGAAGATAGAGAAACGCGGAGGGTGAAGGAGATTGAATACATGGAATGAAAAGCAGATCTGATATAAAATATAGATCAGCTAACTTTGGAGGTGAAGAACACTCTCCAATAGAGAAAGTTCTAAAAAAGCTAGATCTAAGGTTCACAATGCACTTGCTACCAAAGATAGTAGCTGCAAAACCCTCAATGGGCCAGTGCTGCTCATGAAAGATAGAGCTTGGTCTCAAACAAAATAGTGGCCAAATTCAGCAAAGAAATCCTCCAATGATCCTCAAGGGAAGATATGAAACTCCTAACAAGGAATTCCAATCAAAATCCTCCACTAAACAACAGAGGATGGTATTTTTCTAAGCAGACAAATACTTCAGAAATATAATTCATCAAAAACCCCTTCATGTTGCTCTCCTCCTTCTTTTATAACATGAGAAGGCCTTTGCAAACCCTAAACCACTTTGATGAGTCACCCCTCTTCACATTAGAGGCTCCCTTCTAGAACTGCGCAATCCCTCTTGGTGATGCATTGAATCTAACAGCAGCTTGATTTGGTCAAGGTGGGACCCAATTTGGCTCAATCCTTTCACACCTGCAAGTGATTATTTACATAGCCCAGATTTGTCTTTGTTCACATGGGAATTGATTTATTAGGAGTTTTACATGTCCTCCTTTATTCATTTATTCATAAAGCATAAAATAAATCAAAATTTAATGTCTCCTCTTAGCTAAGGCTAAGTAGGGACATTACAGTCCTCCCGCTCAAAATGTTGCTTGTCCTCAAGCAACTAGTAGGGTAAGAGCTGTGTCTCTTCTCCTTCTCCATTGATGACACCATCAAGAATAAAGCTCTCATCATGAAGCAAGTGTTCACCAAGGCAATACATCAAAAACTGCTCCTCCAATGCTAGTATGATAGGTTCATAGTATGCCCCTCTAGGAGTGTAAAACTCAACGGAAATATACATGGGTGAACCAATGTCACATCTGAAACATGTATCATGAAGTACTGGATATAGTTCCATCCCATGTGGTACATGTACACTACTGACTCTTTGCCCATACATACCCATAAACAAAACCAATATGTCATCTATGTACACTACTGAAATTTGCACATGAGGAGGTGGGTCACAATCCCACATAAGGTACCAGCACAGTACACCCCTTGTTCTGAGTAGATATGAATGTGATAGGTAGTAATCCCACCACATATTTGCTGCATAAGCCACTTTGACATGGCTGAAAGTTATATAAAATTTTATTATTTAATGCAGATATTTAAATATTTTATTCATTACTCCAAGAGTGAAATAATAAAAATTTTATTATTAATGTTTTAAATTAAAACTAACCAAATATGTATAATCATTTGTGTTTTTTAGCTCAAATTTTTTTTTCATTTAAAGTGTTTTTTTTAAGGGACATGTGTCTGAACTCCAAATTGAGAAAAAATGAAATTACACACCCTCTTCATATTGGATTGTAGATTGACCCTCTAGGCTCAAACATTTTAAAATTAATATAAAAATTAAGGAAATGAATAAAAACTAGTAAAATTTTAATTATTAAAAGTGTCAATGATCATTTTAACATTATTTTGATACAAATAAATAGAAAAATTAAGTGAATGAATAAAAAATGTTGAAGAAGTTATATATATAATTGAAGGTATGATTAGCTTTGAGGGTTAGTGTAATTGTGTAATGTCCCTTTTTGGGGATTCTCAAGATTCTATGTCAGATATGGACTACAGAGGCATTTACTGGTTATGTCACCTCTGAAAGAGGGTGAGAACCAGAGGCTACTTGGCCAACTATAGACTCTGCCTATAGAACTTGGAATAATCCCAATTCATGAATCTCAAGAAGGCCTTCAATGAAAACACTGTATAAGAAAATATGAGCAATGAAAATGCAGATCAGGGCTGGGATCCCCTCATTCAAGATATATGTGACATGTATATGAAATTTGAGCATAAAAAAATAAGTTTAAGCATGTTAAACAGATCTTCCGGAAACAAGACTAGCTAGAAATCAGCCAAAGAGAGAGATTGTTGCAAAATGAAAACCCCAGCTACTAGAATTGCGCAGATTTGATTGAAACTCAAAGAAGGTCAGATAAAGGTCTGATATTTCAGTAATGTAACAGTAAATTAGAATTACATATTAGCTTATTTCCTTTACAATTTATTACAAGGAGAACTAGGGCAAGATCCCTTCAGAAATGAGAGCTGCAACTAGAAATAAACTGCAGAAATACATAGACAGCATTATTTTCCAGGTGGTTCAGCTGCTGTACATTAAATTTCAGATCTAGGACAGATATATGGATGAAACATCAGATCTAATACATATCTGGAAGCTACAAGACTTTAAGAACAAGATCCAATTGGAATTACATCAAAATGCTGCATATTAAGCTGTAGATCTGATTTACAATATACTGTGCTGCAGAAAACCTAGAAATTTCTGAAGATAACTTTTATTACTAAAATAGATAAGATCTATAGAGACATGGATCAACAACCCAATCCACGGATCACCAAGGGATGGCAAGCCTAACACCAAGAGATCTCCTCCAAACTGATAACAAACTGAAATAACAAAGCCCTCTTACACAATAACGCAGCATAGAGCAGAAACTGCACAGAGGGTGAAGGAGACTGAATACATGGAATGAAAATTACAGATATGATATAAAATATAGATCAGATACCTCCTTGGAGGCTGAAGAACACTCTCCAATAGAGAAAGCCTCTAAAAAAAAAACTACATCTAAGCAGATCTACAATGCCACTTGCTACCAAAGATAGTAGTTGCAAAACCCTCAATGGGCCAGCGCTGCTCATGAAAGATAGAGCTTGGTCTCAAACCAAATAGTGGCCAACTTCAACAAAAAAATCCTCCAATGATCCTCAAGGGAAGAGATGAAAGTCCTAAACAGGAATTCCAATCACAATCCTCCACTAAACATCATTGGATGGTATTTGTCTCAGTAGACAAATACTTCAGAAATCTAATTCATCAAAAACCCCTTCATGTTGCTCTCCTCCTTTTATAACATGAGAAGGCCTTTGTAAACCCTAAACCACTTTGACGAGTCACCCCTCTTCACATTAGAGGCTCCCTTCTAGAACTGCGCAGTCCCTCTTGGTGATGCATTGAATCTAGACCGAGCAGTTGATTTGGTCAAGGTGGACCCAATCTTTGGCTCAATCCTCTTTCACACCTGCAAGTGATTATTTACATAGCCCAGATTTGTCTTTGTTCACATGGCCATTAATTTATTAGGAGTTTTACATGTACTCCTTTATTCATGTATTCATAAAACATAAAATAAATCAAAATTTAATGTCTCCTCTTAGCTAAGGCTAAGTAGGGACATTACTGTCCTCCCCCTCAAAATGTTGCTTGTCCTCAAGCAACTGGTAGGGTAAGAGCTGTGTCTCTTCTCCTTCTCCATTGATGACACCATCAAGAATAAAGCTCTCATCATGAAGCAAGTGTTCACCAAGGCAATACATCAAAAACTTCTCCTCCAATGCTAGTATGATAGGTTCATAGTCTGCCCCTTCAGGAGTGTAAAACTCAACGAAAATATACATGGGTGAACCAATGTCACATCTGAAACATGTATCATGAAGTACTGGATATAGTTCCATCCCATGTGGTACATGTACACTACTAACTCTTTGCCCATACATACCCATAAACAAAACCAATATGTCATCTATGTATGGTAGCAAAATCACACAAAGGCAAACTGAAATTTGCACATGAGGAGGTGGGTCACAATCCCACATAAGGTACCAACGCAGTACACCCCTTGTTCTGAGTAGATATGAATGTGATAGGTGGTACTCCCACCACATATTTGCTGCATAAGCCACTTTGTCATGGCTGAAAGTTATATAAAATTTTATTATTTAATGCAGATATTTAAATATTTTATTCATTACTCTAAGAGTGAAACAATGAAAATATTATTATTAATGTTTTAAATTAAAACTAACCAAATATGTATAATCATTTTTGTTTTTTAGCTCAAAATGTTTTTTTATTTAAAGTATTTTTTTTAAGGGACATGTGTCTAAAATCCAAATTGAGCAAAAATTAAATTACACACCCTCTTCATATTGGATTGTAGAATGACCCTTTAGGCTCAAACATTTTAAAATTAATATAAAAATTAAAGAAATGAATAAAAACTAGTAAAACTTTAATTATTAAAAGTGTCAATGATCATTTTAACATTATTTTGATACAAATAATTAGACAAATTAAGTGAATGAATAAAAAATGTTAATAATTTATATATATAATTGAAGGTATGATTAGCTTTGAGGGTTAGTGTAATTGTGTAATGTCCCTTTTTGGGGATTCTCAAGATTCTATGTCAGATATGGACTACAGAGGCATTTACTAGTTATGTCACCTCTGAAAGAGGGTGAGAACCAGAGGCTACCTGGCCAACTATAGACTCTGCCTATAGAACTTGGAATAATCACAATTCAGGAATCTCAATGAGGCCTTCAATGAAGACGCTGTATAAGAAAATCTGAGCGATGAAAACACAGATCAGGGCTGGGATCCCCTCATTAAAGCTATATGTGACATGTATATGCAATTTGAGCATAAAAAATAAGTTTAAGCATGTTAAACAAACCTCCCGGAAACAAGACTAGCTAGAAATCAGCCAAAGAGATAGACTGCTGCAAAATGAAAACCCCAGCTACTAGAATTGCGCAGATCTGACTGAAACTTAGAGGAGGTCAGATAAAGGTTTGATATTTCAGTAATTTAACAGTAAATTAAAATTACATATTAGCTTATTGCCTTTACAATTTATTACAAGGAGAACTAGGGTAAGATCCCTTCAGAAATAAGAGCTGCAACTAGAAATAAACTGCAGAAATACATAGACAATGTTATTTTCCAGGTGGTTCAGCTGCTGTATATTAAATTTCAGATCTAGAACAGATCTATGGATGAAACATCAGATCTAATACAGATATGGAAGCTACAAGAATTTAAGAACAAGATCCAATTGGAATTACATCAAAATGCTGCATATTAAGCTGTAGATCTGATTTACAATATACTGTGCTGCAGAAAACCTAGAAATTTCTGAAGATAACTTTTATTACTAAAATAGATAAGATCTATAGAGACATGGATCAGCAACCCAATCCATAGATCACCAAGGGAAGGCAAGCCTAACACCAAGAGATCTCCTCCAAACTGATAACAAACTGAAATAACAAAGCCCTCTTACAAAATAACGCAGTATAGAGAAGAAACTGCGCAGAGGGTGAAGGAGACTGAATACATGGAATGAAAAGTACAGATCTGATATAAAATATAGATCAGCTAACTCCTTGGAGGCTGAAGAACACTCTCCAATAGAGAAAGCCTCTAAAAAACAACTAGATCTAAGCAGATCTACAATGCCACTTGCTACCAAAGATAGTAGCTGCAAAACCCTCAATGGGCTAGCGCTGCTCATGAAAGATAGAGCTTGGTATCAAACCAAATAGTGGCCAACTTCAGCAAAGAACTCCTCCAATGATCCTCAAGGGAAGAGATGAAACTCCTAAACAGGAATTCCAATCACAATCCTCCACTAAATAGTAGAGGATGGTATTTGTCTAAGCAGAAAAATACTTCAGAAATATAATTCATCAACAACCCCTTCATGTTGCTCTCCTCCTTCTTTTATAACATGAGAAGGCATTTGTAAACCCTAAACCACTTTGATGAGTCACCCCTCTTCACATTAGAGACTTCCTTCTATAACTGTGCAGTCCCTCTTGGTGATGCATTGAATCTAGACCGAGCAGTTGATTTGGTCAAGGTGGACCCAATCTTTGGCTCAATCCTCTTTCACACTTGCAAGTGATTATTTACATAGCCGAGATTTGTATTTGTTCACATGGGAATTGATTTATTAGGAGTTTTACATGTCCTCCTTTATTCATTTATTCATAAAGCATAAAATAAATCAAAATTTAATGTCTCCTCCTAGCTAAGGCTAAGTAGGGACATTACAGTCCTCCCCCTCAAAATGTTGCTTGTCCTTAAGAAACTGGTAGGGTAAGAGCTGTGTCTCTTCTCCTTCTCCATTGATGATACCATCAAGAATAAAGCTCTCATCATGAAGCAAGTGTTTACCAAGGCAATACATCAAAAAATGCTCCTCCAATGCTAGTATGATAGGTTCATAGTCTTCCCCTTCAGGAGTGTAAAACTCAACGGAAATATACATGGGTGAACCAATGTCACATCTGAAACATGTATCATGAAGTACTGGATATAGTTCCATCCCATGTGGTACATGTACACTACTGACTCTTTGCCCATACATACCCATAAACAAAACCAATATGTCATCTATGTATGGTAGCATAATCACATAAAGGCAAACTGAAATTTGCACATGAGGAGGTGGGTCACAATCCCACATAAGGTACCAACGCAGTACACCCCTTGTTCTGAGTAGATATGAATGTGATAGGTGTTACTCCCACCACATATTTGCTGCATAAGCCACTTTGGCATGGCTAAAAGTGAAACTCTCATTAGGTGCCTTTGGAAAGCACCCATCATGAAAAAAAATCTCCCTTTGCACCTCAAGGGAGTGGCCAAATTTGTAGTTTTCATTGGCCCCATCTTTGCCATGAGATCTGCATGTAATATTGCTCCTTGTAGGAGCCATGGCCTGCATACATATGGTAAGAGTGTGCCAAATCAGAAAAATAAACCTGCTCTACAAGATCAGATTTCTTACCATACAAACCTCCCATACTCATAGAGTTAGGCATGGGTTTTTCCCCTCTATTGAGAGAAGAAAGAGATGGCTGAAATATATCTTGCATAGGATCCTTTGGCTGCCCCATCTCCACATAGCTATTGCACTCTTGTAAGTGTTGATTTAGTTCCTCCCAATCATAATGCTGATGTAGCTCTTCCACCATACCCTCCCAATCAAAACTCTTCAAGATTAGGGAGTAGATTTTTGCTGATTGCATGTAGCTGGAAAGGAACTCCTTGTGTGCCCTTTGTAGTATTTCTTGCTTAAGATTTGAGGCTTGAGACAAGAATACTTTTCCAAGATGATAGATGACTCCTTCATGGACCATATAGCCTCCTCCTTGTTTTATACCATCTAGGATCATCCCGGTGTGCAGATCTTTGGAGTACTCTACAAGGAGTTGAGACCTCCAATATGGATCTACACTCCTCAACAAGGACAATGCTGTAGATGTATCTATGGTGGTGCTTGCCTTGTTGCTGCTTGTTCCTTTGGCATTATGCATGCCAAAATTTTGAGTGGGAAGGCTAATCCTCCCCTTTTCTTCCTCCCATAGTGCAGTGACTCTTTCTTCCATTGTTTCAGCACTTGGTGAAGCTTTCTCCATAGAATATAATGGCATCCCAAGAGGCTTTCCATGATGTAGGAATTTCCCTTGTAGCAATCTCATAAACATGAGGGAAGGAACCATGAGATCCTTTCCCTCACTACGCGAATCCATCTTTGTTGTGTGGGTAGAGACATCAAGTGAAGGGTAGGTGTGCATGCCTTGAATAACTTGTTGCTTCCGAATCTTCAAGTCCACCCACTCCATCTGCAAGGCCCTCCAATCAGTGGTGAATTTTCCCAAAGTAATCAACCAATGGACACCTAAGATGAGGTTGGTGTCTGGTATGTCCACCACAAAGAAGTGTTCCCTCAAAGTGTAGGTCCCCATAGTCACAGAAGTGAGGGAACATACTGCATGCACTGCATAGTTCTGTCCCCCGGAACCAAAACGGAGAACCCATCAAAATAATCAGTAGGGATCCCTCTCCTCTGCACAAAGTGAGCATTAATAAAATTGTGGGTTGTGCCACTGTCAATAAGAATAGATACTCTTTGGTCCATAACTGAACCCTGCACTCTAAGAGTCAAATATTTGGGCACTCCTCTCAAAGAAGCAAGAGTCCCACTGGTTGGAGCAAATGCTCCTTCTTCTTCCCTGGATGATGATGGATCCTCCTCCTCATCATCATCAGCACTGTGACCTCTCCTAGGTCCATCATTGCCTTCCTCCTCCTCACAACCGGAGAAGACTTCAATATAATGTGCTCTTCCAGCAACTCTTCTATTTCCCAACACCCATGATTCTTGACAAGTGAAACATAATTTCTTCTTTCTCAACTCCCTCCGGAGATCATTATCAAGAAGCTTTTTCTGTGAGCTCTCCTTGGGTAAAGAAGCTTTCCATTCCTTCCCTTTAGAAGAGTGAGTGGCTTTGCTAGGAAGGGTTGCCTTTGCTCTTGGCAAGGCATCTTGGAGATCTCTTGTTCTTTCAATGGCATCATGTAGTGTGGTGGGTTTGGTAGACTTGACCAACCCATGAAAAGTTTCCTCCAAGCCATCTATGAACATATAAAATCTCCTTGCAACTGAAAGATCAGAAACCATAAAAAACAACCTCAAAAATTCAGAAATATAGGCTTCAACATCTCCTGTCTGCTTAAGCTTGGCCAAGCTTATGAAACGGGCCTCCGGATCCTTCCGATCAAATATTTCCACTAGTCTCCTAGTGAACTCAGCATAAGTGGACACATTTCTGTGCCCCAATGTAGAAAGTCCATGAAACCACCAGTTGTGGGAATCTCCATCAAAATGCAGTGCAACAATCTTAATGGCTTCGGCTTCAGGCACTTTATTCAGCTGGAAGTATATGTCCAACTTTTCCACCCATGCTTTAGCTGAACAAGAGGGTGATCCATCAAACTTAGGCAAGAAGAACCTGCCCATGGTGTGGTGCCTCCCATGAAGGAAACCTCCATATCTATACTGCTGCAATGGTCTCCTTTGGTCCTTTAGATGGCAGAAATATTGAAAGCTCAAGTTATCCTTGAACCTTTGGCTTTGTGAATCATATTATGCAAAGTAACCTTCCAAAGAGGTTGAATCTTGAAGCCCTTCATTCTCTACAACCAAGAAGGTAGGCATTGTAGAGCGATGTGAGATCTGTGGAGCTTGTGGCAAGCTCACTGGTGGACCAGTCCCAAACTGAGACATTTCAGAACTCTCTCCTTGATGGAGTGTTCCAAGGGACTCCCTCATTCTTTCTATCCTCATCTCCTTCATTTCCTTGGATAGATCTTGCATGGTTTCCAAGAGAGTTTTTGCAAACTCTTCTGCCTCCTTATCTTTATGATTCAACTAAGGGCCTTTCCCCTTGTCTTGACCCTTGTCAAGGTCAATAGTAGTATAGTCATACTTTATATGAATTCTATTCTGGTATCTCCTCTCCCTCTCATAAAGAGGATCTTCATCTTCGGAATGCAGCATGACTAAGGCTCCAAAGCTAGCACAGGTTGTGCCAAGAGTGGAGCTCCGATACCACTGTAATGTCCCTTTTTGGGGTTTCTCAAGATTCTATGTCAGAGATGAACTACAGAGGAATTTATTGGTTATGTCACCTCTAAAATAGGGTGAGAACCAGAGGCTACCTGGCCAACTGTAGACTCTTCCTATAGAACTTGGAATAATCCCAATTCATGAATCTCAACAAGGCCTTCAATGAAAACGTTGTATAAGAAAATATGAGCAATGAAAATGCATATCAGGGCTAGGATCCCCTCATTCAAGATGTATGTGACATGTATATGCAATTTCAGCAGAAAAAAATAATTTTAAGCATGTTAAACAGATCTTCCAGAAACAAGACTAGCTAGAAATCAGCCAAAGAGAGAGACTGCTGCAAAATGAAAACCCCAGCTACTAGAATTGTGCAGATCTGACTGAAACTCAGAGGAGGTCAGCCAAAGGTTTGATATTTTAGTAATGTAATAGTAAATCAGAATTAAATATTAGCTTATTACCTTTACAATTGATTACAAGGAGAACTAGGGCAAGATCCCTTCAGAAATAAGAGCTGCAACTAGAAATAAACTGCAAAAATACATAAACAACGTTATTTTCCAGGTGGTTCAGCTGCTTTACATTAAATTTCAGATCTAGGAAAGATATATGGATGAAACATCATATCTAATATAGATATGGAAGCTACAAGACTTTAAGAACAAGATCCAATTGGAATTACATCAAAATGCTGCATATTAAGCTGTAGATCTGATTTACAATATAATGTGCTGCAGAAAACACAGAAATTTCTGAAGATAACTTTTATTACTGAAATATATCAGATCTATAGAGACATGTATCAGAAACCCAATCCACAGATCACCAAGGGAAGGCAAGCCTAACACCAAGAGATCTCCTCCAAACTAATAGCAAACTGAAATAACAAAGCCCTCTAACAAAATAACACAGTATAGAGCAGAAACTGCATAGAGGGCGAAGGAGATTGAATACATGTAATGAAAAGTACAGATATGATATAAAATATAGATCAGATAACTCCTTGGAGGCTGAAGAACACTCTCCAATAGAGAAAACCTCTAAAAAAAACTAGATCTAAGTAGATCTACGATACCACTTGCTACCAAAGATAGCAGCTGCAAAACCCTCAATGGGCCAGCGCTGCTCATGAAAGATAGAGCTTGGTCTCAAACCAAATAGAGGAAAACTTCAGCCACTAGAACATTTGGCGCAATTTCCGACGGCCAAATCGTCGCTTTTCCGACACACAGTCGTCGCAAGAGCGACAGTTCGAGGCCGGCAAAAACGTGGTTTCTCGTGCGGTTGCAATTCCGACGCCTATACAAAGTGTCGCACTACCGACACTTCCCGTCGCTTCCAAACACTCGTCGCTCTTCTGACGCCTCCCAAACCGACGTTTGTAAAATGTCGCCATTCCGACGAAATTTGGTCCGACGTTTTGAACGTCGCGGTTCCGACGTCTTTATACTGTCGCATTTCCGACGCCATACAAAAGTGTCACAAGACCGACGTATTGCAAAAGTGTCACAAGACCGACGCTTTCCAGAAGCGTCACAATATCGACGCCAGGAATAACTGTCGCAATTCCGACGAAATGTGGTCCGAAATTTTGGACGTTTCTAGAGCTGTCGCAATATCGACGGACGTCACAAGACCAACGAAAATGGAAATCGTTCAAAACATCAAAAGAGCGACGCTTACAAGGCGTCGGTATGCCGACGGCGGTTTCAATTTAAAAAAAAAAATATAAAAATATAAAACAGGACAGTAAATCTCCAATGTTTGTTATCACAATAAGAAATCAATGATCAGTGATCACGTCAAATTTTCCTCGTAGCGTGACGGGTCTAATAAATTTTATTGTAAAGGTTGCTGGCCAGTGACAACTGGCGCAACATTGAAGGAAATGCATTAAAGAAAATTAATTAGGCTGCGAAATCCAAGCCAATTGGAAACAACCCTGATAATTTTCCTTACCAACTTCCAAGTTGTGACTCGAGCTTCAGACTCCAAAGCTAAGAATTTTCTTTTCATCGTGTTGGAGAAGAGAACTGCAACCTGCAGCAAAGGAGCAATTCCTCAGTCTCACTGCTCAGGACTCGTAGTCATTCCTTGCTAACACGGTATGTGGAAATTTTTATAACTTTATTCACCCTCGTTTTTACTAAATTTATTCTTTTGAAAAGGGCCTGGTTCCATTTCAGAAATTTTCAACTTTCGACTTCTAGAATTTGTACATATGATTTTTGGACTGAGGTTTTGTTATTAATGAGGAGATAGTGTCTTGGTTCTATCTGTATAAAATAATTGCCTCTTTTTTTTCTTCATGTTCAAGGTTTTTTATTGTATCAAACCCTATCTATATTTTAAGCATGCCTATAAATTAATATATTCCAGGAATGTACACAATTCCAAGCTTCATCTACAACATATTGTATCAACTATATTTTAACAAGTGAGCTGCATGCCCATATAGTGTTACAGATTACAGGGCTTCATTTGGAGAATAAATGATAAGCCTGGGAGCACTAAATCCAAGTAATTCCCCTCATCCCTTAAAAAACACCTCTAAATATAACTAGAAATTTCAAATAGTTAGTAAAGGAAAAGTACAAAGATATAACAGATATGTGTTGAGCCAAAAACCTGTGCATTCACAACAAAAATGGGATGGATAAAACTTAAAAACAATTATGGACTTTGACAAAAAATCGTCTTATGCATACAAAATGAAAGAAGCATTGGCATACTACTATGTTTACAAATTTAAGGACAGCCAGAGTGAGTCTCCGGGCAACACAGTTTCATGTGGAGACCCTAGATCCTTGTACCCACAATATCTAGTGACTTAAAAAATGATTATCAAAACAATGCCTTTGCTATGCATGTAAGAACACCACCTGTATAATGAGGGAGATGTAATATTTTCCAAGAAGAAGATTTATACAGAGTGGTCCAAGATTGTGTATTTATGGAAGATACAACTGATTTTGGCATGAAACATGTATCCAAGATTTCAATGTGGCCTTATTTTAGAGCCCATTGATGATTTACTATGAAACCTAAACTTTCAAAACAAACACATTGAAATCACAAGATCTCCATCACGAATATCATAAATATTAACTGTCTTTTGGGCACTGGCAGTAGATACCATAAGAGGCCCACATGGCCTATACCACCAATGTTGATTCTCTGGCACAACATTTGCAAAGTCAAAATTTCTCCCCGAGACATCCCTCTCTGCCAAAACTGGAGAGATGGTACTGGACGTTGAAGTGAAGGCCTCTGATTCAGTATGGAATGCCATAATTTCTTTATTATAAAATTCCCATAAACAGAAACCTGAGTCCAATGTACAACCTGCAGATGCTGCCACAACATATTTACCAAAGCGACCATCTGAACCAGCTGCTCTGATCAACCAGCAATCACCCCACATGTTTGGGGTAAGCCCATATGGAGCTTTATATTCAGCCTTCTCCTGGAGATTGGAAAATAACAATACTGAGTATTACTCATACATCAACTGCCCTTTATGGTAAGGGAAAATTTAAAGAGTGCATAAATATTCTTGAAATGCCAATCATAGTTTCTAGAAAATTTCAACAGTCTTTGAAATGAACTACATCCTATTTAAACTACATCAACTATTTAGGCAAATCATTTTTTTAAACAGAAATTGGTGAATTTTATTTCAAATATAGAAATTTAAACCATGAGAATAATCTAACCCCTAGGCTTTTCCCTATTTCTAGGATACGCCCAAATTGTATAAATTATAACACCCATAAACCCCAAAATTTAGTACAATAATTAAAACCTCCACACCTCTGAATTTGCTATATCGTGAAAAGAGCAGCATCCATCATCATGGGAAAGAAAAACCGATTCTCCTTCTGATACAAACGAGCCTGCAGTAGATGTATTATGGCTGAGTTGATTCAATCGATCACAGGAAACCTCTTCAGTTTCTTCAATATTGCCAAAATTCTCTGGCTTGTTTTCCTGATCATCATCAAAGTCCATATCTTCATCACATTGAATTAGTTGGGGTTCATTACGATCAGGTCCAGTGCCTATTGCAGAGCTCCGGACATCTAATCCAATATTGGAACTACCATACCCATTCCCATTAGAGATTGTAAATCCTGTTTCTGGCTTTAATTCGGTAAGTTCAAGAGCACTAGAACTGCATTCAGTTGATTTAGACTTGGTATAGTTGTCCTCCAATTTGTATTCCGATACAACACTATACTTGTGCTTCAACGCAGACAGAAATTCTGCAGCAATGGGATCTTCATCTATGGGGATTATGGATCTGCCCTCAAAAGCATCCTGAATATCTGATTCATTTTCATTCAACTGATCATGCAAATCCACCCTCGTCTTCAGCATAGCAAGCTGAACTGAAGGCCGGTTTTTCAGCAATTTATGGTGGGGGTAAAGCCTGTCTTCCAGATCTTGACTATTTAAGTGTTTAATTAGCTTTTTCAGAGACCTGACCTTAGAATCAAATGAATCCTGCGAATCCTGCGAAATAATAAACAATAGTAAGGCTATTATTTATTGGTTTGAAATAATAAACAACATGCAACAAACCCGCATAATTAGTAAATTATTTAAAGACAATGTTGGCAATATGTTTCCTGTATCCTATTATATGATTGTCCTTGATGGCAAGCTCTGTATTTAATGGAGAATCGATATAAATAAGGACGAGCTCATACTCGAACATAACATCTGTATCAATATTCTTCTGTATCTTCTTGATCTTCATCCAACTGATCGACATCTATATCAACATCTGATTCAAAAACGGTGTTGAAATGATCGACTATGTCATCATCATCATCAATTATGTCATTTTCAATAATATCCTCATCGACATCATCATCAATAATTGTTGCCTCATCTCCTATGCCTGGCTCATCTTCTAAGATATCTTCTTCATTTGTCCATGCATCTTCCTGCTCATCTGCCACTGCATCATCTTCTTCTTGATCAATATCATCTTCTTCCTCTACAGTATACTCTACTGGCCTTCCTCTTGGATCATATCTAATAGCAAATGACCATTCCTTCCCACCTGGAACCTCTGAGTAAAAAATAACTGTCTCTACTGGCTTGGAAAACATAGTTGACGTTCGTTTTCCAAACTGCGATGTTTTAACCATTGGAAATCCATTGTCATGTTGAATAACCGTTCTATCATCATCACGTACATTCATTCGTAGCCTATACCATTTGACGTCGAACAAAACTATTTTGAAGGAATTAAAGTCACACTCAACTATATCATCTAAGAACCCATAATATCTATTTTCATATTCTCAAGGATGTGTGTCACTCCTGGAGGAAACATTAGTGACCTGGAATACTGCAGTTATCCCACTATCAGAAGTTTTCCTGTTATCATCCAACTGTTTAACGCGAAATTGACGACCATTGCACCACATAGCCTTGTGGTGTTTCAACTGCAATATGCCAAACATGAAAAAGATGCATTCTCAATTAATAATTAAACATATAATTTACACAACATGAAAATTAACTGAAAAATCAAAATTCTTGTCACATTATAAATAGGTGAATTAATTGCTTACCTTTCTATCTTTCAAACCATATGCTAAATCGATTTCCCTATCCGTAACCTTCCCATCTCCACTACGATACGCTTCTCTAATCAATTCAGACAGTAGTTGCCATGATAACCTACCGTCGTTACGTGTTTTACATGTTTCAATCCATTCACTCATCCACTCAAGATTGTTTGCAATGTATAAAAGTAGCGCCTCATAATCTTGAGCACCCGAATAAAAAAACAATAATTCACCAATATTAATAAATATTACTTATAACTATGGTAAATTATATTAATTAATAAACTATGAAAGAATAAAACCTGAATGAATATAATGATCATATACATGATGTAAAAAAATGAAACATTATATGTATTATACATAATAAATCTTTTACCTCTCACTTTCTTCATTCTACCTTTTCCCAACAGGTGTTCCTCTTCAAATTTTTTGATGGAGTTCACATCCCAAATGCAATCCACCGCCTTCATGACTGGCGCAGCTAATTTAGGAAGATAATGACTAATATACACCATGGATTGATATACCACATATCCCTCCACCATAGAACCCTCAGGTCGTGCTCTTTGCTTAACCAAAGCCTTCAAGGATTTCAGGTGCCTCTCGACCATCCACATTGACCTTGTGTGTACTGGTCCACACATTTCAATCTCCTCAACTTGGTGTATCAAGTAGTGTTCTTGTGCATTGAAAAATGTTGGAGGTAGATACTTTTGCATTTCACACATTAGCCGAGGAATTTTTCTCTTCCAATACTTTATTTCATCTTGATGGATTTCTTTCAATGACAACCATCTGCAAATCATTACGCAAGGTTATTTCAATGAAACATAATATATATTTCATTACAAGTCAATTAATACATCATTTCATCAAGTACAAAAATAAATTGTAGCAATTAGATTTTGGGTATAAATCAAAACTACTTACCTCATGTATTTACTAAGACCATATATAACTTGTTTGACATTGTTGTCGAAGTCGTTTGGGAGAGATACAGGTAGAACATACTATAACAATAAAAAATGAATCGTTATTGGTTTCCAAATTAAACAGAAAAAATGAAAATTTAAAATATGTATTCAAGCAATAACAAACAAAAACGTATACCAAAAAAATTACCTTAATAAAGGTATGCCAATCATGTGTTTTCACCCCACTGAAGTCACCTTTCTTCGTTAAGATATTATTTATGTTTGAAGCAAAACCTGTTGGGAATTTAATTCTTCTAACGACCTCTTTTACATCATTGCTTTGTTGTTCTGTTAATAACCATGGAATATTATTATAATTTCGACCTCCATTGTTATTTGATCCGTCGATCACACTTTTCATTGCATGATTTGATTTCTCAATGTCAACACCAATTTTGTGAATTTTATCTCTCTCATGTGCACCATCTATGGTTCGCCATAACATTTCTGTCACATTCTTCCCGACATGCATTGTATCAAACAAATGAGCTATTTTTAGGTCCTCATAGTAGGGCAACCTCGCGAATTGACAAGGATAACATTTCATTCCAGGTGGAAGTACAATATTAGTACCTTCACGGCGACGATGACCTTGATATCAAAGAATAAAATAAATCAGAACAATATTAATTATAAAATACAATAAAATAAATTCATTAGTTAAAAAAAAATTCCAAACATTACATAAAAAAAAAAAAAAAAAAGAAAAAAAAGAAAAAAAAAATATATATATATATATATATATACACACACACACAAATTACATACCAGCTGCTCGACGATTATTAATTCTGTTATATTCCAACATCCACAACTGAGGTGTCATTCTTCGTGGTTTTAATCTAGTTTCTTCTTTATCATTGAAAATATGTTTTTCAGTAGTACGATACTTATGGTTCCTAGGGAGGAAGTGCCTAAACTCATCAAACACCATATTTTTAAAGTCTGGCGAATGACGATACTTCATATTAGGGCCACAAACTGGACATGAAAATCTACCCTTTGTTTGAAGACCTGCAATAGATGGATCAATAACAATTAATATACTATGAGATCATTTTTAAAACATGAAATATGGTATATCTAATTTAGATAATTATGTATCATATTAAAGTGCAATGAAATATTACATACCAAAAACATGTGTTAGTCCTGGGGCATCATGAATTGTCCATACAAGCATTCCACGACATTGAAATCTCTTCTGCTTGATTGGTTTAGTGATGTCATACATAGTGATGCCATGCCATAACCGTATTAGCTCATCGATAAGAGGCTCAATATATACATTCATATCTTTGACCTGGTACTTACCTAATTGTTCAAAATTACGGAACATAATAATTACTCCCATGATATATGTATATATAAGTAAATAAATAAAATATATATTTATTCAAACAACGATAGAAATGAAAATGTTACATTCAAAGAAATAATGTATCAAATACCTGGAATAATCATAGTCAACATTATGTGCTCCCTCTTTATTGACATCCAAGGAGGAATGTTATTGTTGATAACGAAAATAGGCCACACCGAGTAAGTAGATCTAAGCTCTCCGAATGGATTAACAACATCGGCTGCCAACGAAAGCCTGACATTACGAGGTTCATTTTTAAAATCTACATATTTTTCCTCGATTTCTCTAAATACAGAACCATCTGCAGGCATTCGAAGAACACCATCTCCACTTCTATTCTTTGCATGGAAATCCATAAACTGTGCTATGTTGTTACACCTGAACATTCGCTGCAAACGTGGAATTATGGGAATATGACGAAGAACCTTTTGAGGCACCTTTTTGGTTAGTTGATCTGTTCGATATCTACTGGTACCACATTTCGGACATTCTGTTTTCAACGCATTTTCTCCATAATATATAATATGATCTTTAGGACATGCATCTATAGTGTTATATTCCATTCCAAAGTGTTTCATAATAGCACGTAGATCTCGATATGTTCGAGGTAAATTATTTGGCGATGGTAACAAATATTCACCCAACAATCTACAACAGAAACAAAAAGTAGTGTCTTGTAAAGATTATTAATCATATATATATATATATATATATATATATATATATATATATATATATAATAGTTATTAAAACCGGAACCGGTGACCGGATCGGTGGAGCTAATGAACCGGGTTTTGAGAGAGAGGGTCTGACAGTTCCTAGCTGAGTGTGAAATAAGGTTGCTGCTGATTGTTTTGAGAACAGAAATTGTCATCAAGTACACTTGATGAGTTGCATGCTGCCAGGGATTTTATGCTAGCCAGCCTTGTATTTATCAGTCATCATGTGTCTTGTTGCTACTATAAGGTGTTGAGTATGAGTTATTAGAGAAGTTTGTTGCTAGTATAATAGAGGAATTTGCAGCTCATGGAGGAGACACTGAGGAATTTGCAACTCATGGAGGAGCACCTAACCGGCCGGTTAAGTACAAAACTGACCGGTTTATGCATAAACTGGCCGGTTCCTTACTTAACCGGCCGGTTAGGTCTGGTTAACCGGCCAAAACAGGTGAGAATAGGCTATTGACCGGGTTGCAAGACCGGTTCCAACCGGCCGCTGTCCTGACTGGCCGGTTTTGATAACTATGATATATATATATATATATATATAAGTTATTATTTTACACATTTATTACAATTAAAAAAAAGGGAAAATAATCAACATTTACATATATGTGATCATATATACATATTGCATAACTTAGGAGTTGTGTCATACATCTGTTTGAAAAATTATTCATAACCTTTAAGTTCACCAGCAACAATAGCAGAGAGCTAGTGAACTTAAAGGTTATGAATAATTTGTCGAACAGATGTATGACACAACTCCTAAGGTATGCAATATGTATATATGATCACATATATGTAAATGTTGATTATTTTCCCTTTTTTTAGTTGTAATAAATGTGTAAAATAATAACTTATATATATAAGTTATTATTTTACACATTTATTACAACTAAAAAAAGGGAAAATAATCAACATTTACATATATGTGATCATATATACATATTGCATACCTTAGGAGTTGTGTCATACATTTGTTCGACAAATTATTCATAACCTTTAAGTTCACCAACAACAATGTAGAAGAGAGAAGAGTTGCATTTGAGTGTTCAAAAATTCGTTCACTTGACCTTTTAATCAGAGGTACATCATAAATACCGTCACTTTCTCCACCATAATCATCTGACTCACCATACAAGTCTTGGAGCATTTGATTTGTCCCATCATTAATGGGAACTGTCTCATTATTGTCATCATGATCTACCTCCATGGGATCATTAAAATTACCTTCATCATTCGCTTCATGTTCTTCACCTTGTACAACATCATTTCCAATACTAATATTTGCTGCAATATTCTCTTGTACTGGTGTAACATCATCTAATCTACTACTATTTAGCTGTGGAAGCTGGTTGATCATCTGCAAAAATTTGGGGGGCAACTGTGCCTTTATGAAAATTACAAACATTAATCATTAAACATTAGTGCGCATATAAAAAATATTAAAATAATATAAAATTTTACGATATAATCAAAATGAAGATAGATAATTAATTACCATGGGACGATAGTCATTCGATCCACCATCAATGTGCCCATATTTCCTACAACGCACTGTTGCTGTTTCTACTAAAATTCTAACATTATTTCTCATACAACATTTTTTAGAAGGGCAATAAACTCTGCCATCACCCCTTTCACCCTTTTGAATTTTTTTTCTAGCTCCAATGTTTTCTTCCATTGATGCAAATTATCCTATAAAGAAAACAATAAATCTCTCTCAATGGTGTAGAAAACCCAAGACTTGTTGAACTCAATGGGAGCTCAATATATAAGCAAAAAGAAAATAAAAGTGGGCATTTTACAAATTGTGAGTTTTTTACAAAATGTGGGCTTTTTACAAAATTGTGGGCTTTTTACAAATTGTGGGCTTTTTTTATTCTTAATGCATTTTCTGTAGAATACTAAATAGATTTGTCCAAAATTTCAGATGCAAACTGTAGTCTCTACTACGTTTGGAAAATTGGAGGTTTATAAAAGATAAATTGCGAACATAATTGTACCACTATGATAAGAAGCTGTCAGAAGCATTCCTTCTGCTTCACAAACGTGGAACTACCTTAAGAATGCTTATGGTTGATATAAATATTAGAGCATGGCAGTTAAATGTAGTAGTTATGCTAAAATATTGAATAACAGCTTGAGAGTGCTCTTCAGATACTGTACGAATGCACCAAATTAAATTTGTACCATTACTAAAGATAAATGGCCAAAAATAGTCAATTTTGATATCGTGAAGTTATGTCTTTCTCGGTAGCAAACTGGGGATAGGATGGAAAATAGGAGAGAACTAAGTTCCAAGGACTAAAAAACCAAGGCCAACATAGTTCTGCCTTGAATCAGAGACAAAACAAAGCTGCCCAAAAAAGTGTTTGAGAGCACCCATTGAAGCTCCTATATATAGGAGAGTCAACATTTTCCTATTGAACAAGTTTGTATAGTCAAAGCCACAACAAGATCAGATAGCCACGATCCTAAATGAGAACCAGAGCCAAAGCTAAGACAGATCCACGTTTAGCAGAACAAGACAACCATAGCAAAGGATTTGACCACAGAACCAGATCATGAGAGATAGCAAGATTCTTGCTTCCACTGTGGAAATGTAGAAACTGTACAAGGGCTTTGCTTCCAGCAGATTTCATTGTGACAGTAATTGCTATGGTGTTGTAAGCGCTCATTAGTAGAATATTAAAGCCATTATGGAATTATTTTAACCTCGAGAGGGTTTTCTGTGGTTATAAATCCTCATGTTCAAATTCCATTGTCGATTGGTTGTGTTTGATATTATGTTTTTACTGTCCGCAGTTGAATTTTCGCACAGAAAATTATCAGTCTAAAGCGGAGCAATTTTGCGATGTTTCTTTTTCTTCCTATTGTGAAGTATTTCGCTCAGAACTCTACTCGTTGTAACAGAGGTCTTGGGCATAGAACAGGGGACTTGGGTTTTTTGGAATCAAACTTCAGGTTAAGATGCTCATCTGAAGAATGGCACAGTGAGCCTTAGCATGGAGTTGGGAGTACCAATTTGAAGTGCAGGTAGGGCATTGTACAATAGACCAGTTAGATTTCTGGACCCTAATACAAAAGTTTATTCTTCTTTCAAAACGTGTTTCTCCTTTTCTGTAACCAATGTGGGTCTTGTTCTTGTTTCAATTGGGGATGGATGAGCATTTTTTATTGCTCCAGATGATCACACTCTGGGTAGCCCTGGAGGCTATTTGGGGGTGATGAGTCCAATAGGTCTTAATGAACTGTTGCCCTCGCTGGGGAATACTATTGCAGTGGAATTTGATACTATTTTGGATGTTGAATTCCACGATCCTAATGGAAACCAATACCTTCAGCTCCAGTACCTGTTCACAAAAGAGGGTGCCATAGTCATTCATGCGTGCAGAGAGGGTGAATTGCAGGCATTGCAACAGGAGGTGTTGTTGTTGTTGTTGAATTTTAAATTCAACTGCAGCAACGCTACAGGAATTTCCGTGGAGAAAACACATGAAATCGCATTGATTTTGAAGCTTACGTCAGCAAGCAAAATCCGGACCCGAAATTTTACAGGGTGGATTTAATTTGAATTTCGCGTCACACATTGGGCCTACGTCAGTGTTCGATTTTGGAACGCGAAAAGCTTTTTTCAAAAGGAGTTTTATTTACTTTTTGAAATCCGTAAAGGTTCATAAAGTTTTTAAAAGACCTTCAGTAAATTTTTTTTACTAAGGATAATATATATTATAAATATTTTTAATATTTATAATATATATAAATAATGTTTTATTTTTAAATGAAATGTTCTGGAAAGTTTAAAGGCCCGAAAGCCAAAACAAAAAAGAGGGCCGTGGCTGTAATTTTTATTTTACAGTGTAATTTTTTTTTTAAAAAGAGAACAGTTTCATTGCACAGCAGTGCGGAAAGGAAGAAAGAACAGCGGTGCCACAAATTCAATTTTCCATCAATGCCAATTGTAAGCGGTGCTGACAGAAGTTAATGGAGACCATTAATGTTTTTCCAAGCGGTGACTTTTGTGGTTGAATGTCAGTTAATGGCATTAATTGAATCTGGGATATTTTGTTAATATACAGAGGCAGAGAGCTGTAATTTTTTTTAATTATTACACACAACAGAGTATTTTTTTCAAACAGAGACAGAAAAACAGAGTGTTTTATGTTTTACACAGCAGTGTGAAATATTTTGTAACAGCAGTGAATGATAGAGTGATATTTCTGAACTGTGTTTGCAGCAGTCAGATTTTGTTTTGTAATCCCTCTTTTGAGGAAGAATCTGTAACAGCAATTTTTTTTTAATAGAAATTTTTTTATGTGAAACTCTGTCACTGTTGAATGAAATTTTAAATGTTTTCTCTGTGTTAAGCAAGGTAGTTTTATTATTTTGGAATTCAGCAAAATTCCAACATGGTATCAGAGCCAATCCAGGCTATTTGAAGGTCAAATAAGCTGAAGGAAACGAATTCTTTGTTGCAGCAGCTTCTCCAGCAGTGTGAATACTCAGCCATAAAGGATTTAAGGTATTTCTCTATATAGTTTTGTGTTACTGTTGCAGTACAGTTGGTTAGTTTTAAACACACAGTCAAGTGTTTTTATCATAGTTAAGAGTGCAGAATGGCTGGAGCCAGCATAGGTATGGGTATGGGAAATATCCATCTCCCAATGTTTAATGGGAAAAATTATGACTACTGGTCAATAACTATGAAGGCATTATTTGTCTCCCAAGACTTATGGGAATTAGTTGAGGATGGCTTTGAAGAGCCAGCAAATGAAGTGGAGTTTCTTCTTTTAACTCAGGCAGAAAGAGAGATTCCGAAGAGCAATAGGAAGAAAGATGCCAAGGCTCTTTTCTTCTTATATCAAGCTGTGCATGAGAGTGTGTTTCCAAGGATAGTAGCAGCCAAGAAATCCAGTGAAGCATGGGAAACTCTCAAGACAGCTTATCAGGGTATGGATAAAGTGAAGACAGCTTATCAGGGTATGGAGAAAGTGAAGACATCAAAACTTCAGTTGTTGAGGAGAGACTTTGAGACTCTCTGTATGAAGGAGTCAGATAACATTGACTCATTCTTCACTCATGTGATTGGAATGGTCACACAAATAAGATCTCACGGAGAGACTCTTGAAGATAAAAGGATTGTGGAAAAACTCTTGAGAAGTTTACCCTCAAGATTCGATGTGATTGTCACCACCATAGAGGAGACTAGGGATCTCACAAAGTTTTCAGTGGATGAACTACATGCATCACTGATGACCCATGAACAAAGACTGGGTAGGAGTGAAAACTCATCTCTTGAGCAAGCCTTTAAGACCCAGATGTCTTTCAGAAGAGGAAGAGGGCAAGGCAGAGGAAACAAGAGAGGAAGAGGCAGAAGCCAAAACAGAGGTGGAAGGAACAGTCCAGCAAATGCTCAAGGAAGGGGCAACAATCCAAATCAGCATCAAGGCCAAGGTAGCAGCCAACAGAATGGTCAGAAGGATGCACAAGGACAAAGGTATGACAAATCCAATGTCCAATGTTACCATTGTAAAAAATATGGTCATTATGCTAATGAATGTAGAAAGAAGAAGCAGAATGATATGAGAAGTGAAACTAGTGCCAATTTCACAAAAGAAAATAACAGTCAAAGTAATTTGTTTTTAGCTTGTAATATGGCTGAAGAAAAGAGTGAAGACTTATGGTTTCTAGACTCCGGTTGTAGTAACCATATGACAAGAAACTTAGCAATGTTTTCTATGTTAGATGAAAGTGTGCAGTCACAAGTCACACTAGGAACTGATAGCAAAGTTTCTGTTATGGGAAAAGGAGATGTAAATGTTTTAACAAGATTAGGTGCAAATCAAACCATAGCAGATGTTTATTATGTTCCAGGAATGAAGTGTAATCTCTTAAGTGTTGGACAGCTTGTCCATAAGGGATATAATGTTTTCTTTGATAATGATGTTTGTACCATCATGGATAAACCACCCAGCAAACAGTGTATTGCTGAAGTGAAGATGACAAGGAACAGAATGTTTCCTCTCAGAATGAGAGCAGATTTGAAGAATGGCGAAGAGAAAGCAGCAGTTGCACAAGAGACATTCCAAAGCGAACCAAAGGATGATAATTGGTTATGGCACTTGAGATTTGGTCATCTCAACTTTGGAGGTCTTAATCTGTTGAACAGAAAAGGAATGGTAAGTGGTTTACCATTGATAGAGAAACTGGACAGCCTTTGTGAAGGTTGTATTCTTGGGAAACAACACAGAGAAAGTTTTCCTTCCGGGAAAAGCATAAGGGCAAAATCACCCTTAGAGCTTGTCCACTCAGATGTATGTGGACCGATGCAAACTCCATCGCTTGCAAGAAGCTACTATGTGTTAACACTCATAGATGATTTTACAAGAAAAACTTGGGTTTACTTTTTGAAAAATAAAAGTGAAGTGTTTGAAAATTTTTGCAATTTCAAAGCACTTGTTGAGAACCAGAGTGGGCTGCATATCAAAGTCTTAAGGACTGATAGAGGAGGTGAGTATATATCTAAATATTTTCTACGGTTTTGTAGAGAAAATGGTATTCAAAAGCAGTTTACAACTAGATATACTCCACAGCAAAATGGAGTAGCCGAAAGGAAGAACCGAACCATAATGGACATGGCGAGGAGTATGCTTAAGGAAAAGCATTTGCCTAATGATTATTGGGCTGAAGCTGTACATTGTGCAGCGTATATTTTGAACAGGTGCCCTACAAAAGCTGTTATGAACAAAGTGCCGGAAGAGGCATGGAGTGGCACCAAAGTGTCACACATATGAAGGTTTTCGGATGTGTGGCTTATGCACATATTCCGGATCAGCTAAGGAAGAATTGTAACAACAGTTTTTTTATACATGGAATATAAATTTTTCTGAGTTGAAACTCTGTCTGTGAATGAAATTTAAAAAAAAAATTCTCTGTGTTAAGAAGGGGAGTTTTATTCTCCAATTCTGTTCTGGAATTTGTAAAATTCCAACAGTTGTTGCATTGGCCACTAGATTTTTGTCTGGTTCTGTTACAAGCACAGAGTATTGAAAAGGACAGACAAATTTAGTTCAGATATTGTGAAATTGCCTCGGAAATTCACCTACAAAGAGCTCAGCAATGCTACGAAAGACTTTTTTTGAATGTGATTGATAATCGATAATTGAAAGCAAGGGTAATCCCCTTGTGAAACCCAAATTTCTGAGCATTTTCTAAAACCTGATGACGGAGACATTGTAATGAACAAGCGCCTAGGTCCATATTACGTCCAAATCTACCAAGCACCAAGATCTATAAAAAAAAATCCACAGTATCTACGAACTAAGAAGAAGAGGCAGAAAATGTGTTCTGCTTACCTGTTCGAATAGTGGTTGGGGTTTACCACGACAAAAATTTGACAGAGCCCATGTACAATTTCGCATCATTGAAATTCTGGCAGTATCATTCAACTAGGCAAGCACCTGCCTCGGAGCTCCATGACCGAGGGAAAGATCCCTAAATGATGCAGAGTCTCCAACAATATTTCCCAAAGCCCAAACAACCTTACACAAACACCAGTTGAACTCAAAGTTGCCCAAACAGCCTTACACAAACACCAGTTGAACTCAAAGTTGGGTAGTAGTTTTTTAAATCAAATTCCAAAATTACAGACGTATAAAGATAGTTGGGAAGAATAATTTTATGCCTCTAAAATGAACGTGCTACCTGTTCTCGAAAATTATCATTCCTAGAGGCAAGAAGTTCCACAAATATAGGCAGTGCCCCGTAATCAATCACAACCTTTGTATTCTCCAAAAAAACCCAAATAGGGTCAACCCTACTACAGGAGGAAGGGCCTGCAGTAAGAACTTACCATTTTGCAAGAACTGAGGGCGAATGCTGCTCTGCAAGAGCTGAGGGCGAATGCTAAGGGCGAATGCTGAGAGCGAATGCTGTTCTGCAAGAGCTGAGGGCGAATGCGAGAGCTGAGGGCGAATGCGCGCGTGATATCAGACATTAATGTAGTTTTTTAAAAAATCATTTTTATGTAGCCCGCATTTGAATTTTCTGTTTTCCTTATTTTATTGGGCCGCACTGGATAAAATTGAATATGAATAGTGAGTTAATTGTAAGATCAATGGGCCAATGCCATACATCAACATTCACCATAGTGGGGAATTATAAAAGCATGGATATTCATGCAAGTATAGTTATTAATGTAAGATCTAGCATCAACTGAAATTCATGTGAAAAAGTACATGAAAAATGTACAATCATCCATTGGAGAGGTAATCTATAATTATCCAGTAAGACTCTTGGCTATGCCTTGAGACTAAACTAATTCTCAATATTTTTGAATAATCATCCATTGGAATTTAGTAGGAAAACCATAGTAAATCATTTTCCAATGGCCATGCAAAAATCGGGTGAAGTTGGTGGTGTTTAACGTCATGGGATGGGGGAGGGGAAGCCACTGGCCCACCCGCAAGAGTGCTGTCATTCAGTTCTTAATGTCGACTGATCGGCGTTAATGGCCATTTACTCGCTCGAATAAACCGTACTCCCGCTCCTCGATACACATTCGCATGCCGCGACATTACTTAGCCTCCAGTTCATATTTATGGTGGTTTATTGCAGTCGGTTCACAGTTGCAAGGTAGACTGGGTTGTTATTATGGAACGTCCCTCTGGTCTGAACATAATTCCCCCGCCTGTGAATCTGTGGTGCGCTCCAGGAGCAGGGCTTTCTAATGTTCGCACTATAACTGGTAAGAGGAGCTGTCTCAATTGTTGTTTGGATTTTGGAGAAAATCTCCACTTCTGCCACGCTGGTTCCTGCAAGCTTGCTTCTATCGCCCTGTTGGCCCTCTCGCCTCAGTCTTCTGTCCATCTTTTGCCTCCCTGCCCTGCTGTCTCGAGTGCGACTATGCCGCGCCTCAGGCATAGAATGCGCTGCCGAAGAGGCTCCACGAGGCGCCAAATTCGACGCTCTCCCTCCACCTCTGGCACCTCCTCTACGTCTATCTCCCACTCTGACAGTCAACCTAGAGGGCGCCTTCTCCGCTCGGGCCGTCGCCTTGCTTCCCCCACTCCTTCCGCTCCTCCTGCTCAAACCCACACCGCGCATTTTTCCTTTAACAACACTCTCAATCAACCCAGGGTGACTGCCTCAATTACGGTCGTCTTTCGTGAAGAGCCTCAGGAAATTGTTCCCAGTTGTCGCCCGGCGGAATGCAGCCTCTCGGCGGCTCAGGATTCGGCGCAGTTTGTTGGGCTGAAGCAACCTGATAGTGCGAACGTGCAGGGTCAGATGGGCAAGGCCACGCAGGACCAGGCGAACAAGGAAGCGGTGGGTCAACCTACTGAGAGGCAGGACGCAGTGCAAGCTTGCGAGGCGCAGATTACTCCTCCTCCTCGCGGGAAGGTGATCCATTCTGTTGCTGACCTGTATAATTCTGACGGGGAACCAGATGAATTCTGGTGTAGAGTTGTCTACGAACCTGATCCCGATGAATAGTTCCTCCTCTTCACTCTGGTTTTTTGCTCTATTTCTGCCCATTCTCACGGGCCTGTTCATGTGTTTCCTGCTGTTTCTGAAAATGCATTTGTTTTTTTTGCTTCGATATGGTCTCCAGTACTACAATTCTCTGGTTCCCCTGCGCGGGATTTTTCAAATGAACTGTTTCAGACTGGTTTCCCTCTTGTAGGGCAGTCTTCAAACTATGGTTTTTTGTTTCAAATGCCACAGCACTCGGCAATGATCAGGCTTCGGCCCGCTGTACTGTACTCCTTTTGTTAATATAATTACTTTTACTTAGAAAAAAAAAAACTTTCATACATGAGAAAATAGATACTGACAAATGGTACATCATGGCCTGATTAATTTCGCTCAGCAATTTCAAATTGTATAACATTTAGTCAACAGTAATCATCAATTTCTGCACACATAGACTAATTTCTCTGGAAGCCTCAGATTTCTTTGGCTTGTTATTCTTATAACTACATAGGCATAATTAATAGAGAGATTGAGGACAGAAAAAAATCTAGGGCTTAGTCTCCACTACTCAACATGTTTTGTGAGAAATAATACATAGATTGATTTCTCTGAGTGCCTTAGCATTCTTTGGCTCATTTTTTTAATCACAACAACAATAAAAAATGCACCGAGGATTTGTTCTTAGTCCGATTATGCAATTTTTATAAGATAGATTATGAAATATTAATAATAAACATAAATTTATTGCAATTTAGGGAAAGCTCGTTCATGTTTTTTTCTTTATATTGGAAGGTTTACTTGATTTTTGAAGTAATTTTTAGTAGATCATAGTGTTGGAATATTTAAAATTCCAGAACAACAATGGAGAATAAAACTCCCCTCTTCAATACAGAGAAAATATAAAAAAAAAAATTCTTCACTGGAAACAGAGTTTTCACTGTAAAAACTATTTCATTAAACTTCAAAACTTTGGTTACAAAATCTCCTCTGACTGAGGGAATAAAAAAACTTTGACTGCTTCAAAACACAATTCAACACAAAACTCACACTCTAAAATTTCACTCTAACTCACACTCTAAAATTTCACTCTATCTGTGCATTTACAACTCACTGCTTTGAATTGTGCATATGATGTATATATGTAAAACATATATATATATGGACCTGTACGCACGACATTTTTAAAACAAACATTAAAGAACTTTGACCAGCGGACGTCAACCAAAAATTAAATTCTCCTTCAATCAATTTTGGGTGCCAAAAAAATTTGCTGACGCCATCAAAAATGTGACGCGAAATTTCTATTCAATCTGCTTTATGAATTTTTCACGTCCGATTTTGGGCACTCGTGTGGACGGCTGAGTGTGATGCGAAATTTCTATTAAATCCGCCTCAGTGAGATTTCAAATCCGGAAATTTCAATTTCAGGTGCCAAAAAAATTTGCTGACGTCATAAAAAATGTGACGCGAAATTTCTATTCAATCTGCTTTATGAATTTTCCGTGTCCGATTTTGGGCACTCGTACGGACGGCGTGTGATGCGAAATTTCTATTAAATCCGCCTCAGTGAGATTTCAAATCCGGAAATTTCAGTTCTGGGACCACTGTCCTTCAATTTTTTAAACTCTGATCAATCAAAAATGGCAAGCGGCTCTCTGCAACGTTTTTGTTATACTGCGATCTTGACTGATCGCTGGAAATGGAAGGCGGCTGCCTGTACATCAGCTGTAAGTAATTTCAACACATAGCATAAGATGTGTTGAAATAAGTTGTATGCCAATTGTTATGGCAGATATAAGATGTGTATTATAGCTTATATTTCAATTTTTCTAGCATGCATGTGCGGTCCATATAGTGACTACAATTACCAATATATTTCAGTGAAGATGTGAAGATGATCTCTCATTAAGTCCTAATTACTTAAAGCATCATTAATTAGCTTTCCAAATGAATAAAATATGTTAACAAATTAGTAAAAACTAGGAAAACAAATCATGCTTTAAAAAATATGGCACAATGAGTCACACTCTTAGATTTATTTAATTACTCATCAAGTGTCGCTACAACATATATATGATCACCATTACCATAGAAATGGGACATGTGACCATCATTTTGGTTTTTCCAATGACATTCCACATCATGAGCATTGTTTAGGGTTGAAATGGGACATGTGACCATCATTTTGGTTTCGCCAATGACATTCCACATCATGAGCATTGTTTAGGGTTGATTGTGTTGATTTTTTTTAAACAAATCATTTATACATTTTATGGAAACTATAGACAATTTATAATCACATTACAAGATCATGATGTATGGATATTCCTTATCATTTCTTAGATACTCAAAACTTATCAACACCTAATAGATTGATATACACATCATATAGAATTTACCCCTAGAATGCCACATGTATCCTAAAACAAATTAGTTGTATGGCAATTGTTATGGTGCATATATGATGTGTATTACAGTTTATCTTATAATTTTGTTGAAGTAGTATACAACAATTTACATAGTGATATGAGAACCACTCTCTAGAGTATACATCGATTTTGTACACATGGATTTTCAGTTGATTTTTAAGATATATCATTGGTGATGCTCACATGATTATATAATGAACCATTAAGTTGAACTATGAAATTATTCCTCACAACACAGACATATTGATGAATTAATAATTTTTCTCATACAATTTTTTTAATCTATTTTGAAAATAAAAATAAAAATTATATATAATTATTTCTACGAAGAACAAGAGAGAGTTACTTACCATATCTTCGTAAAACATATAATAGCGAGGTTTGGAGGAAGCCGTCTAACGACGCTTTGGGGCATAGTGTCGCAATTGCGACACTTTTTCTAAGTGTCGGTATTGCGACACATTTCTCTAAAGGTCGGTATAGCGACGGTTTCCCAAGATCAATGACCCAAAGTGAACCCGATAACTTACCTTTCACCTTTTCGGTAAGCGTCGCTCTTACTGACGTTTTGAACGATTTCCCTTTTCGTCGGTCTTGTGACACTTTTGCAATAGTATCGCACTGAACCCGATAACTAACCGATTTTCCCCGCACCTTTCCTTTTCATTGTGGCCGTTCGCTCGTTGAATCCAGATACGACGGCGCTAATACATTTCCGCGCTCATAAAGTAATCGTTTGATGTTTTGGCAAAGCCGCGCGAAATGGGTGGTTTTTCCAAACCACCCGCGCTTACGTGTCGCCACCACGTTGTATCGCGTTCGAAAAGCTAGTTTTCGCTTACCACCATTTACCCTCACGAATACCACTGGCGGTATTCCCTAAACCTCACCCGTTTAACCCGAGTTTAATGTCATTTAACTATGGTTATACCATCGAAGGATAACATTAAAATTATTATTTTCATTCAAATTTTCACCTTTTCGCTTTAAACCTGTAAAAACATTGCAGAACCGTTTTCCTCAAAATCACGCCGTTTGAACCCTGAGAAACTTTGCAGAGCCATTTTCAACCTACCAGTACCATTTTTCGACGCCCATTGCCCCGAATTTCCATTACAAAGTACTACATTGTCCTCTGCGAAGCCATTTTCAAAAAATTGAAAACTGAGCACCTCTGCAACGTCTTCAACCGAATTCTGCTGGTTCTCCAGGTACTTTTATTCGAAGTTGCCCTCTGAGATTTCAAAATTCCTGTCGATTTCAAATAATTACCAAAGTTACTGCAAAAAAGTGTCCATTTTTCATGGAAAACTCTGTCAAAATTTCCCTGGAATCCCTAATTGCCCTTTTTCGCAGTTTTTTCCATACCCTGGTCCATTTTGCTGTTGAAATTGATTTTAAATACACGTCCTGAGATTTAAATTCCTTGCATTTCCTAAAAACCCTGCTCAGAAACCCCATTTTCAGTAGAAATTCGCCAAGAAACCCCTGTTTCTCGTAAAGGAACTTAGCAAACCGTTTAAGCTTGCTTCGTTCATTATTAAAAATGACCAAGAAGCAGGTAACCCCAAGAATGGAGGCCCAAAATCTGAAAAGAAGTCTTCTGCAAAGTTTCCTCAGCTTATGTCCTTCAAAATCGACAAACCAACTCCTGCACTCACGGCTGATTCTACAGAAGTGGTCAGACCAGTCCAGCCTCCAGTCATTTCTCCAGAGAAGAGCTCTTTAGTTGATCAGGACTGTCTAATAATAGACCCTAATGTAGAATTTAACGCGCTTGATGTCTATAATCGGTGCTATGGCAAATCAGTGGAAAAGGGTGACAAAGATATTCCAATTTGGGAATCCAATCTGCCTAGATATATTGTCCCTCTCACTCATTCTGTTCCTGACTTTATCAGATTATGCCAAGCCTATTATATGCCAGAAAAAAGATGTATTGTAAACAAAGAAAAAGAAACCATGTTTTACATCACTAAAGATTCGATAAATTCCATGCTGCAAATGAATCATGACCCCGATTCTGCTACCCTAACAAGAGAAGATTTAACCCAACTATATCTTGACTTGGATTTCAATGCTAGATTCAAAATATACCAGAATTTTTGTCCAAATCAAGTTGATATTCCTAAGTTAGATCCTCCTTTCGACACCGTTGATTTCCTATATGAAACTAGACAGATTGTCTCAATGCTCTCCTTCATACTAGGATACGCCAGTGATGAATTCACTGATGTGGCTATCCTAGGTTTTCTGTCAACTCTAAACCCTGGTCAATCACCATCCATTCAGTTCAATTTTGCTAGATGTATTGCTGATAATATGCATTATCAGTTATCCAAATTATCAGAAGAAGGAGTTTTCAGATACTCCTCTTATCTACTACACCTCTTCCTATATTATCAAACAGATAAGTTTCCAATTGAATGTTAGAAAGTGGATGCAGAAGGAAAAGTTCTATCAGTATTATTTTGGTCATCTATTCTAAGGAAATGGAACAAAGAGTATAGTTTTACATATTTCAATGACTCATTTATAGCCCCTGCTATGTATCTCTTGGAAAAAGAGGAGATCCCTAGGATCAATGATGAGACAAGAAGAATTCTGCAGTTATCAGAGAGCTACAAAATTGGAGATTGGTATTTATATCAAAATCATACAGAAATCAGAGTGTATGGCTCATCCCTGGCCCCATATAAGTTACCCAAATTTGTAACTACAAGAATATTTGCTTTAGAATATCCGAGACAACTATTGAATGTAGATGAAATCCACTTCATAGCTTTCAAGAAAAAGACCCAATTTAAGCTGAAAAATCAAATTGGGCCATTCATTGTGAATAACAGAGAAGCTGCCAATGAGATTAATGTCAAACTTAAAGAGTATAAGTTCCCATGTATTTTTACATGGAAGTATGACCCACAAGGTATTTTGAGTGCAATAAGGGTAAAATGTAAGTTGCCTGTTTACTTGCATGATCCTAAGCCCCATATTGAAAGATATGTAAATAAAATTGAATGGGAGCCAAACACCCTATCCGATGATGATTCACAGGCAGTACAGGTAATACAGGTAGACAGTGGCAAAGGCAAACAGATTGAACAGACAGTACAGGTGGCTTCTACAAGCAAAGATACTTATAATGTACATAAAAGAGACAAAGAAGGAGATAGTTTCATAGCTGAGACTATTGAGAACATAAAATTCAGAACTCCTTATAGTAAAAGAAGCAAGTCAACAGAAGAAGAAAAGGATAAGGCTGTAAATATTGATATAAATGATGAAGCAACAAGAATAGTCACTCAAACATTAAAAGAGCTTCAAAATGTAAAAAATGGAACACAACAAAAAGATACAGTCATGAAGGAAAACCAGGCTACTGTCGATTTGCCTCCTTCTTCTCAGGAAACTGACAATACAGAGTCAGAGATTCAGATCAGATTCAGACAGATTAAAGAGAAGAATGAAGAGCTCAAGAATCAAGCTCATTCTAGATTTCTTAAAGAAAAGCCTGGAAACAAAGACAAGATTCTTTCAGCATTTGATTATTCATCCAATAAATTGGTAATGTCATTATTGAAGCCTACAGTGGCTGAGCCAAAATCAGTGGCAGATTATTCCAAAACAGATCTTGAACTGGATGCAGATGCCATTCATGAATTAGATCAAATTGAATTTCATAGGAGCAATACCGAAATGCTATATTCCAAAATTGTCAGTAAAACTATGAAATCAATTAGGCTTGAGAAAACAGTGCTCAACCTCCAAAATCAAATGAGGTTGGACAAAGCCTCACTGTATGCTAATAATTTAAGAATAAAAGCACTAGAAGATATAGTGATTGAAGCAGGGGGTGACCCAGCCAACATTGAAGGGGGAAAAGTCTTAATTAAACAGAAAAATGAGGATATAGCTGCTCTTAGAAAACAGTTGAAGTTGCCTCAGAGTGAAAACTCTCAAGCAAAAGAAATTCTACAGCAAAAAACAGAGAATGATGATTTAAAGGAGCTTGTACATCAAATGTCAGGTCAGATAAAAACAATGGAAAGTCAAATGGGAGCTCTAATGAAAGAGAATGAAGAACTAAGAAAAGCACAACCAATGGTCATTCCTACAGTGATCCCCACTGTAAACACTGCTATACCATCTACTTTGGCAGAACACTTGGCACCGAACGGAGTACTACCAACTGCAGTGCCAATTACTTCTCTAATCTCTGCCTCTTCTTCTTCATCCTCACAGAGGTGCACACCACAAGACCAAGATAAAGAGATTCTTAGTTTGAGAGGCACTATTAAAAATTTAGAAAAATCCAAAAATGATGCCTTGACTACTTCTAGAGGACATGAGCAAAGGGTTGATCGACTACAAGAACAAGTAAAGATTCTGCAAGCACAAGTAAATCTTACAGATCAAGTGGCCTTTATAAAAAGTCATTTATGGACCAAAATTATTGATGGCATTCATTCTCAATGGTCTTCAATTCGGATAATTTATGAACAGAGGGAGTTACTTCAAGTTGCTAGTGCAGAGATTGACAAGACTAAGAGGGAAATTGACAAAAAACCAGCCCAAGAAATCCAACTCATAGCTTTTTTAAACAATAAAACCACGGAAGAGTTGGAAGAATTGAAAATTGTTGATAGAACATAAACCATTCTTCAAATCAAAAAGGTCCTGAACAAAAGAAACATAATGAGTAATCTAGAGGACCGGTGTAAAGACATGAATTTATCCATCTCAAGATTTTTAGCCAAATACAAAACATTTTCAGAAGCAGGTTTGCCTGATATTCACGCATTGAATGACAAGTTAATGCCTCAGAAAGAGTATGATCTAAAAATCAGAAATCATGCAAAAGAGCAAGCCAGACAACAACTACCTCAAGGATCACCAACAGGCAGAATACTTCTTCAGTATTTTGAAAATCTGTTCTTTTTAGATAATGAGATCAGGCATATGTTCACTATAAAGCCTAAATTTTCCAAGTATACAGAGGCAGATGAAAGTTACAGAAAATTGAAGACTATGAAGATCCCCTCTGCAGAAAAGTGGCAAGAATTCACAGATTTGCTGTGAATTTAATGGATAAAAAACAGGAAATTCTTTCCTATTTTTGATTAAAACATCATCTCAATTCCTGAGATATTTTGTAAACATTTTTTTGTATAAATACTTAACAATTCAAAGTATTCAGTGTGAATAAAATTTCTCAAGACAACTATAGTTCGTGCTCTCTACTTGGCATTTTAATGTTTTCTACTTTGTTCGTGCTCTCTACTTGGCCATTGGCCTGTGGGTGATATGGAGCTGTAATTTTGTGCTGAATGTGGTAGTTTTGCAATGTTTCAGCTAATTTATTACCTACAAATTGTGGTCCTCCATCTCTGATTATGTCCCTTGGGAGACCATAGCGCACAAAGATTTGGAAAAGAAACTGTACTACAGAGTCCTCTGTAGCTTTTGAAACTGCCTCTGCTTCGACCCACTTAGTGACATATTCGGTTGCAACTAGGATGTATGTTTTTTGGTTTGAGGGAGGACTAATACGGCCAACAAAATCAAGTGCCCAGCGTTCAAATGGTTCAATCACTAGTTGAGGGTTCAAAGGTATTTCATCAGACTGCCCAGGGCGTCCTGCCCTTTGGCAGCTATCACAGGCCTGCACGAATTTTTTGGCATCCTTAAAGATGGTAGGCCAGTAATAGCCTGTTCGTAAAACCTTATGGGCAGTTCTACGGTTCCCAGTTAGATCCCCTTCTTCAATCTTCTTATCTGCAGCTTAAGGATTCTTAAGTGCCCTTTTGCTCAGATTCCATCCACTCCATCAAATCAAGCCTATACATAGCCTTAGAAGGTCACCTATCTTGCCCTTAGCACATTTGCATCTCTAAGCCTTATTTCTTAGTTCTGCTTGCCTAGAGAGTTGACTCCATTGCCCAATATTCTGGTAGATCCTTCTGGTTTACCTTGAAATCTCTTTATTCCCACTAATCTTTTAAAATCAAACCCAAATACACAATCATAGCTAGCCTAATATCTGTTACTAAAACAAAGCTAAATCATACGGAGAGATCCCTCTCTAGGGTTCAAGAAGGCTAGATCTTGAATTCCCAAAGCGGTTCTTGGTTACCCCTGGTGTTCTTAACTACAAAAATTCTTATCCCACAACCCGAGAATTACTAGGGTGATAACAGGCCTTGGGGGTATTATGATCCTTGGAGGAAACTCCCACAGCTAGAAGAGTTGACAGAGAAAATTGGATCGAGTACAAAGGTGTGGCAGGTGGGTTTTACCCTGTACCAATTGTTATGGTGCATATATGATGTGTATTACAGCTTATCTTATAATTTTTTTGAAGTAGCATACAACAATTTACATAGTGATATGAGAACCACTCTCTAGAGTATACATCGATTTTGTACACATGGCTTTTCAGTGGCTTTTTAAGATATATCATTGGTGATGATCACATGATTATATAATGAACCATTAAGTTGAACTATATAATTATTCCTCACAACACATACACAAAGCGTCGCTATTGCGCCGGATGCCTCCAAACGTCGCAATTGCAACTTAGACATTGTGTTACAATTGCGACGTTTGGACACATCTGTCGCAATAGCGACCCCGTGGAGAATAGGGTCGCCATAGCGACGTCTTCCTTCAGACGTCTCCACTGCGACACTTTGTCTAAGTGTCAGTATTACGAATAATCTCTCTAACCGTCGGTATAGCGACGGCTTCGGGTGAGATTGAAAAAATTTTCGACAGGGCTTAGGTGTCGGTATTGCGCCAGGTTTCTATATACGTCGGTATAGCGACGGTTACGGGCCGGATGGAAAAAATTTGGGAAAATTTCCGACATTTGGTCAAAAGCGTCGGAATTTCCGCCAAATGTAGTAGTTTAGCGACGCTTTGGGCCATGGTGTCGCAATTGCGACGTCTTCCTTCAAACGTCGCAATTGCGACAGATTTTAAACGTCGGTATTGCGACAACATTCTATAGATGTCGCTATAGCGACGGTTCCGGGCGGGATGGAAAAAATTTGGGAAAATTTCTGACATTTGGTCAAAAGCGTCGGAACCAAGTGTCGGAATTTCCGCCAAATGTTCTAGTGAGCAAAGAACTCCTCCAATGATCCTCAAGGGAAGAGATGAAACTCCTAAACAGGAATTCCAATCACAATCCTCCACTAAACAGCAGAGAATGGTATTTGTCTAAGCAGACAAATACTTCAGAAATATAATTCATCAACAACCCATTCATGTTGCTCTCCTCCTTATTTTATAACATGAGAAGGCCTTTGCAAACCCTAAACCACTTTGATGAGTCACCCCTCTTCACATTAGAGGCTCCCGTCTAGAACTGCGCAGTCCCTCTTGGTGATGCATTCAACCTAGATAGCGCAGTTGATTTGGTCAAGGTGGACCCAATCTTTGGCTCAATCCTCTTTCACACCTGCAAGTGATTATTTACATAGCCCATATTTGTCTTTTTTCACATGGGCATTGATTTATTAGGAGTTTTACATGTCCTCCTTTATTCATTTATTCATAAAGCATAAAATAAATCAAAATTTAATGTCTCCTCTTAGCTAAGGCTAAGTAGGGACATTACAAATTGGTCAAATTTTTGTCATTAAATCATTTTTTCTATTGAGAGGTCACGGGTTCAATTATCTCGACACTGTTATTGAGAGGTCATGGGTTCAATTCTCTTGACATTTTCAGAGTAAGGCTTCATGGTTGAGATACCACACCCAAAATACGACCAAAAAGAGTCCACACAACCATTCCATAGCTCACTGGCCAGGAGCATAGGTTGTAAACGAAAATAAAGAGCCTTTCTCTTGACACTCTTGGAGTAGGGATATGTAGTTGAGCTACCACACCCAAAAGACTTCAAAAAAGAGTCTACAAAACAAGGATCTATAGTTGAGCTACCACACCCAAAAGACGACCAAAAAGAGTCCACACATCCATAACATTGTGACCAGGAGCATAGGATGCAAAAAAAATAAAGATCCCATCAATAAGATCAAAGTAGGAAAACAAAGCAAGGTGGCATTGAAACGTCAACAAAATGGTGAGCAACAACCATCAACAAAACGCTGAAACATCACCATAACGGTCAGTAATGGAAACTCACCAAAAGAAAACCGTCAGGAACAACACATGGTGGTGGCGGAAAAATACAACAACAATATGCTTTCTAGGACACAAGAAAGGCGACAATGGTTGCGATTAACTAGACCCAAGCAAAGCGAGCCATCAATAACCAATCTGACACGACGAAGGATACACTGACATTAGAAGGAAGACTTTCCCGTGACTTTCTCTATATATATGAATTAATCAACTTAATATTTTTTTTTATGGGAATAAAGAATAAATAAATAAATAAATAGTATTGAAATTGAAAATTCAACCAAAAAAAATAATTAAAATTATCCACTATTACTATGATGATTGATATCTTGAAAAGAGAATCCATACAAGTACGTTGATTTGAGAGAGAGTGGAATAACCTATGCAATTTTTTTTGTTAAACCCAACGTTTCAGACTTCTATGTGAGTCCATCTTCAGGGGAACACCAAATATTTTGAGAAGAAAAATGAATAAATAAATTTTGATATCATCAATTGCAATAAAAATGAATAAATAACTTTTATAAAATAATTGAATTATAACTTGAGATAAGGCCTTTGCGAAATTGCTAGATTAAAAAATGAAATAAAATATTTAGAGGAATTGTAATAGAAGAATCAAAGCCTTTGGGAAAAATGAAAAATAGAATTTGATAGGGACTTAGAAAACAATACATATTTTTTTCATTTGAAAAGTTATAGTGAAATCTTGGCTGATGAAGTTCAGAAATCAAAGTGAAAAGTAATTTTCATTTTTGTTAGAGATAACTCTAGAATTGGATGCTTTTCATTAAGATTAGAACCATATAATCCAATAGATGGGTGAATTTTAGTTTCATCTTCGAAAGGGTTCACCTATATTTTTATATTTATAATATTTGAAATTATTTACAATGACACAAAAATCTTGCAGGAGTGTGTCCAACATCTCCCCCCTACCCCTCCCCCCCAACCCCTCCCCCCCAAGCTAAAGGGGTGTTTTGAGCTCAATCATCGTTCTTAACTTTTCAAACTTTTCTCTTCAAGCATTTTGGTGAATGCCTGCAAATTTTTCATTTGTGGAACAATGTTCCAAATGAATAATTTTGGTCTCTACATGATATTGAATCAAATGATACTTTGTTTTCTACATGATATCAAATCAAATGATACTTTATGTTGAAGTGTTTAGTGTGATCATGGAATATGATATTTTTGGCCAAATTGACTGCATAAATTTTATTAACTATAGGAGGAGTATAATTCACTTGTTTCTCCTGCAAATCTTCAAGTATTTTCCCAAGTCAAACAATATCCTTTTTTTCTTTTTCAACTACCACATATTTTTGTTTGTCGTGGAATATCCTAGAATTGATTATTTGCATGACCTATAGGAGCCATGTTAGGCCCCATAATTGTCATGCTTAATTCATGTTATCAACCTATGCTTACTCATGGTTTTCATTGTTATTACTATCATTTTTCTCAATATTTGGGCTAGTATCTTAAACTTGGAGCATGATCAGGAAATTGTTCATTATTTAACCTATTTCCTTTATTTCGATAAGATTTGCATCAAAATGACTATTGATGATGATGCTTGTGTTTTTTTAGGAATACATATTAAATCACGATCAAAGATACACATGCATCAAAAATTTGCAGCAAGTTCTGTTCCTGCAACAACACTCCTACACTAGCATTCTTGCACCGATTTGGGGCTTCGATATCTCGACACGATTTCGGGGAAAACCGAAGATGGTTATTGTCCAAAATGATTTTCTAACACCTTAACATGAGTTGGATTGCACCCAGGTCGCATGTGTGTGTCTCTATAAGCAAATCAATGAATCTGCTCAAAATCTGCATAGTTTCCAAACTGCCAAGTTTGACCTCGATTTGCGTGTAGATCGACGTGAATCACAAAAATACGAGAAAGTGGGTTTTTACCAATATAAACCATTATCAATAAACCGAAATTTTTCCCAAGATGAAAATTATTCCAAAGTTACACACATGTATTTGAAGCAATTCTACAAAAAATGTTTGTTTTTCCATAATTCTAGGATCTTGCCCAGATTTGCCAGGAAATGGAAAATTCATATCAAAGCTAAATTTTATTGATGGGATAATGTTTTTACTAGTCTCCTATTGTTGGAAAATAGTTGGGATTAAATTCCTCACTTTTTTTTGTAATGGATTGGCTGGAAAAAAGCCAAAATTAGTATCATGAAATGTATAAAAACATAGCTATGGCTCCAAGCCAGGGGAGCAAGCCATTTATTTATACTCTCATGTTGCTAAGATGAGTTTTGTGGGTCTTCTCCTTCCTCAGATCGCTTTGGAGCTTGACTACTGAGTGCAAATGTATAAGGTGTTATCACTCTAATAATTCCCAAAATTGTGAGATTTTGATTTTATAGTTTTAAGAATATTAGAGGTAACCACAGACCTACTTTCAAGATTTAGGATCTAGCCTTTCCTAAGGCTCAGAGAGGGCTCTCTATAAGTTTTAACTTTTTTTTATGTTTGATTTTAGGCTAGTTATATGGGGCAATTTGGTTTTGATATTTCGTTTGGTTTGGTGGGAAAAATCACTTATTGAGATGGATAGTGGTAGATCTGTTTTTCCATTGGGAAAATGGAGTCAATGTGTCAAGAAGATAGGTTAGGATGAAGGTCTAAAGTCAAATATTTTCAGGGAAAGATAACAGAGTCACTCAAGATCTTTGAGGCTAATTGGTGAAGTGGTTTAATCAGGATAAAGAGCAATCAAGGATTCTTTGATTTGGATAAGGAGTGAAGAGGACAAAGTTCATTTGAAAGAGGGAGTAATTAAGGGTTCCCTACTCTGGAAATAAACATAAAACATCAAAATGAAAACCAGTAAATAACAGAGTGATTTTAACAAATTATGATATATCACTTCCTGATTTCACATTTAAATTTAGAACACATTTATGTATGAATGGAAAACATAAGAAGATTTAACAAATAATAGAAGAAATTACTTCACTTGAGTAGCTCAACACATGGATCGTGAAATATGATGCTTTATTGATTTGATCCAACCTGCTGACTTGAAACTTGGCACAAAAACCCTTCAGGTACAAAAATATTGACTATAGAAATATTCAACAATTTATTCCACAATAATACTTCAAAGAGTGAAGTATTTATACAAAAAGTGATACAAAATATCCTAGAAAAATCATAGGAATTTTCTAAGGAAAATAAAATATCTATTACAAAAAGATAGTGACAGCTTCTTAAAAAACTTGCAAGCTGTCCTACTTATTCAAATTAAATAGTAATGCTGTTTGGATTTGGGTGTAGTTGGCTGTTGTGTTGTCTTTAACGCTGGCAAAAAGATCTTCAATCTGTTTTGAAGCTTAATCTCCTCATCTGATACTCTTTAACTGATACACTTTAACCACTGATACTCTTTATTTTGCTGTTTTGATTGCGTTACTACTGTAAAAATTTGTTTTTACTATGTAAAAACAACAATATGTTTTTCATCCTCTTGCACTGTAAACTGTCTTTTGCAGTAAGTTAGTAAGCTTTTGCCAAAATTCTTCATCAGGTAACTTGATCTTTGTAAGCTTTTTTAAATTCTCATCAGCCTCTGTGTATCTAACAAAGGTTGGTTTGACCACAAAGAGATGTTTTATCTCATGCTGTAAATAAAACAAATC
The DNA here is from genome assembly GCA_034641835.2 of Pinus albicaulis. Lineage (NCBI taxonomy): Eukaryota > Viridiplantae > Streptophyta > Pinopsida > Pinales > Pinaceae > Pinus > Pinus albicaulis. The sequence continues at coordinate 147,674,605 of CM076580.1, forward strand.
TTCAACACTTTTGTGCAACACTTTGCCTGTAGGTATTACTTGCCAATATACCTTGTTTACATGATCTTTGGAAAAATCTCTGATCTTCTTGTCATAATCTTCTTGCTCCATTAGTTTATCATTTATGACAAGAATATTTGGCAAGCATTTTTGCCTCAATGTGTCAAACTTAACCATGAATCTCGTGATGGCCAAATCCATGTTTTGACACTTCTCTTCTAGCTGCTTCATCAAGGTTTTCTTTGAAATTACCTTTCTCACCTCAAGAATTGTTTCAGTTCTATCAGTTATCCCTATCTCATCCAATTCTTGTTTGTTTTTAGTGTTGAGAAACTTGATTATTTCTTGGGCCTCTTAAAATTTGGCTCCAAGCTCTTCCTTTGTATTCACAATTTCTTCTTTTGCTACTTTAAGCAAATCATTTTGTTCATAAATTACCTGAATGGAAGGCAAAGTATCATTGATTGACTCAATGATTTTGGAACACAACTGGTTTTTTATGTAAGCCATTGGTTCTTTCAAGGTTAACTCTACTTCAACCTTCTTAAGCTGCTCACTTAAACTTTTGGCTTTCTTTTTCCTCTGTTTTAGCATTTATTTGAGCTAATTTCTTGGCATCTTCCAATTTCTTGATTTGTTCTTTCAACCTATTGATCTCATTATTCTGAATTGACATATCTTCCATGGATTTAATGAGCTTGCTGGCCTCATATGTTTGTTGCATTTCTGAAGTAGACAATTCAGTAGCAAAAGTAGTGGAAGAAGTCATTGGCATGACTGTGGCCAATGGGACTTTTGGTGCCAAATCCTCTGCTAAAGTTGAAGGAACTGCTATAGTTACCATGGGGATGATTGTAGGAGGAACACTTTGAGTTTTTGTAGCTTATTTATCTTAGACAAGCTTGTCCATTTCTATCTCCATTTCCTTAATATGTGTTGTCATTTGGAGCATTAGATTCATCATCTCATCTTTCTGATTTTCCTCTTGCACAATTTATTTTGCCTGTGGATGTTCTGTTGGAGGCAGTTCAATTGCTTTCTAAGTGCTGTAATGTCAACATTCTTCTTTTTCACCAATTATTCTGCTGCTTTTACATTTGAAGGGTCATACCCTACTTCAGTCACCAGTTCTTCTAAAGACTTAATTATAGTGTCCTTAGCATAGGAAGAAGCTTTTTCAATCCTAATCCAATCTCTCAAATTTGTTATAGTGTTCTGGAGTTTCTGGGCACTCATTGCCTTTGTTGTCATAGTAGAATAAAGCATTTCTAAGCTTTGCTTATGAAACTCAATTTGATCTAAGGGATGAATGCTTTCTACTGGTACTTCAAAGTCAAATTTCTTATAATCTACTGTTGTTGTAGGTTTAGGCACTTTTGGTTGTAGCACTGTCATTAGCAAATTTTTATTGGTGTAATCAAAGGTTGAAAGCAACCTACTTTGATTTCCCGGAGTCTGCTTTAGATACTGTGAATAGATTTCATTTTTTTAACTCTTCATTCTTGGCCTTAATTTCTTTATATTTCTCTTTGATATCACTATCTGTATTCTCTGCTTGCTGTGATGAGGATGCCTCAATGATTTTTTGTTTTTCAATCATCTGAGTGTTTGAATTATCAGGTTCCTGTTCATTCTCAATAACTATAGTAGCATCTGTGTTCTTCTCTGGGTTTTCTTCATCTAAAACCTAAATTGTTTCCTTTTCTTTGTTCACTGGATTGAACTTAGGTTTCTTATTATATATGATTTTGAATTTGGTCTATATTTTTGTTTCAGATGTATATGTGCCTTCTTCTCTGATTCTCTTTGTGGTTCTGTCCTCTTGATTTACAGTCTTCAAAGTGTGACTAGTATCACCCTGTTTGACTGTTTCCATCAAAGTATTGTCCAACCATTCTTTTTTATTGGAAAATTGTTCAATTTCAGGACTTTTATCATGGATATAAGGGGTTAATTTGAATTTTACCCTCATTTTACTGAGTATTTCATGAGGATCATAATTCTACAAGAAACTTTCTTTAAATTTATATTCCAGCATCTGTTTTGCTGCTTCTACACCTGCTTCCTTGTGATTGCATATAAAAGGACCCACCTGGTTCTTCAATTTGAATTGAGTCTTCTTTTTAGCGGCCAAGAAGTTGATAGAGTTTGAATTTAGAATTTGTCTTATGTACTCTAAGGAAAAAACTCTCATTTTCAAGTATTTTAGCAATTTATAACGCAAGAGGTTTGACCCATAGACTCTAATCTCTGTGTGATTTTGGTAAAGTTACCAATATCCATTTCTACTTTGATCTGATAGTTGTAACACCTTCTTTATCTCGTTACTTATCCTTGGCTGTACACTGTTTGTAAGCATGTTTATCAATGGATGAACAAAACAATCTGTAAAATCGACATAAGTGAATTCTGTTGATTCTTTTCTGATTAAAGAAGTTTAGAAAATTACTGATAGTGGATTACCTTCTACATCCAATTTCTGAAGGTTTATTGGGAATTTATTTTCTTGGAAGTACAGGAACATATGAAAGAGGAAGGATGTATATCTGAAAAAACCTTCAGTGGGAAGTTTCACAAGCTGATCATGGATACTATCAGCTATGTACTCAACATAGTTATAAATGACTGTAGGGGGTTTACCAAGCACAAAAGTGGATATAAAACCAAGTATAGACTTATCAGTGTGCTCATCAGTAAAATAACCAAGGATAAAGGATAACATTGAAATAACATGTGTTGATCCTTCAGGAAATTTGGAGGATGAGTAAGGGGGATTTATCTTTGGTATTTCAACATATGTAGGCATGAATGTTTGGAAGATCTAAAATCTATTAGGAAATTCTAAGTCAAGATAAAGCTTTGTAAGAGCTTCTATGGATAATGGGACTGCATTAGGATCTGGTTTTAGCTGAAGCATTAGGTTTATAGACTTTGCAGTAATAGTGAACAATACCTCTTTTTCATTATTAAGAATAGCTCTTTGGTCAGGGGAGTAGTGGGCTTGAAACAGTGTAATGACCTCTGGACACTGATGAGTATGGGGAACCACATATTTGGGTAAATTGGACTCCCAAATTTGAACTTCATCTCCCTGATCTAAAGATTTTTCTAGACTCCAACAGTGGAGATCTAGAAGATTGAATTCAATTACTGGATCAGTTATCTTATAATCAACATCAGCTAAAGGTGTATGCTCAACATCTACAACAGGAGGTTGCAGTGGATTTATGACAATGGTGCTTTTAGAAGCCATTACTGGATATGTTCTGGACAATTTTGACCTTCTAGAACTTAGAAACTATGTTTTTAGGTTTTTTGTACACTTCTGTAAGCTTAGACTATTTACAAAAGGTATTTTTGGTTTGATAGAGGTCCTATAGGATTTTTTCAGGCTGATGTTTTCTTTCCATGAGTGATTTTAGTTGCAAGTATTTCCAAACAACATGGCAAGGATGTATGAAGAGATAATTCAAAGGAATCATTCAAGAATAGAGATAGAGAACACATTGAAATCCTGATGATCGAAGAAATTCAAAAGACTCCATGAGATCAAAGGCCATTTGGAGGGTGAATACATCAACAACATGGAAGCTGTATGCAAGATTCAAGACACAAGTGGAAACCTTGTCACCTATTGAAGAAATTCCATGTCATCAGTAATTATGATTCCAATTCATCAGTGATAGTGACTTATCATGTCCTCGCCACATGATTGTGTGGAAATCATGATGTAATTATGTAATTATTTTCAGGGAAAAGGAGTGGAAGTCCAAGAATCATGTATGGACAAAAGAGCCATGTGTAAAAGTTTAAAATACATGGAATTATAAAAGTTGTTTGTAGGTCCAAGAGTTGTATATAAGTACAAAGGTCATTAGAAGTTGAAAAGTCATATGAGAAAATCAAGAGTCATGAGGATATGAAAGGTCATGCCTCAAATTATAAAAGGAGCCTCATTTCTCAAGCAAAGAATTTTAACCTTGGCTTCTTCCACAAGGCATTATAGAGAGAGATAGTAATTTTGGGGAGCAGGTAGTGGCTCTAGTGCTCCACTATTGGAGATAGTGATGTTCATTATACTTATGTATGTTGGAACTTTTTCTTAATACTTGAATCCATTCAAACAAGACATTTTTCATGCATGGATCATAGATGTTTTGAGACTATTCTTCTAATGTTTGCATTTTATATTGGCTTTCATATGTATTAAATTAATTGAACTATTTTGGCCATTTTGGTGCTCAACTTGTTGGAAATGTGTTATGATGATTTAATGATTGTTTCATCTATGTGAACTACTTCACTTGATATCTAACGATTCTTCCTCATTTATGTTTGTTGATCTCCATTATGTTAGTACTATTACTTTTATTTGATAGACTCACTTTTTTCCCTTGCTTTGAAAGAACCTGGATACATCTAGAATTGAAAATATCACGAGGCATACTCTCTTGCTCATTCAAAAACACACGTGCATTACTCTCTGATGCTAATTAATTAAGCCGAGGAAAATCTCTAAGTGAACGAAATTTGGGTCTGATTTCCCGATGGGACTCCTACACCAAACAGTGTGAGGTTCGTTTGTAACCTCATATCAGGGAGATCCCCTATATGTTGGTATGTTCCAACATCGTAAACAATTCCTTATAGATATATACTATCTTAAGCATCTGAGTCATGATATTTACTTGATCTGTTGCTATTTCATTTTATTAGTGCATGTAATTGATGAATTACAATAATTTATGAGAAATATGATCTTATATGAGTAATATGTGGTTTGATAAGAAAAGGTTTCTAGAGAAACTGTGTTAAAAATCGTTGAAACCTCCAATGTTTCAGGTGAACCCTTCACCCATCATCAAGGACATGAAGCGGAAAGCATAGGTGAAGAGAAAGAGACCATTCCTTTAAAATGAAATGGTGTGGAAAAAAACATTAGAAATTATAAAAAATAGAAAAGATTAAAACCAAAATTTTGTTGAAATTATTAATTAATAACTTTCTTATAAACGAAGTGTTATAAATAAACAAATATATGAAATAATAATTAATAACATACTTAGAATGGGAAAGGTTAATATTAAAAATAAAATTATTATTATTAATATAATGAAATTAATTGTGTTCGGAAAGAGATATTAAAATAACTAAATTATTTTTAATAATTATAATTAGAGTTATTACAATAAATATTAATACTAAAATAATTAATAATTATAACTCTTAAAATTTAATTATTAATATTAAATTAATTTTAATTATAACTATTAAAATCAAAATGTTAATATTAAAATAACATTTTAATATTAAAATAATAAGATCAAATTGATTAGATTGTAATTAAAAAAATTCTCGTTATAAACAAATTTATAAAATAATAACTAATAATTATTAAAATATACCTGAATATACTGTGAAATAGTTAAAATGGAAAATTTGATATTAAAAATCAATTTAGTAGAAATTTTTTCGGTAATAATCACATGCAATGGAACGTGGTCGACGCGTTTCAAACCAACCAGTGTGGTTCATCATCAGGACTATCACACTGGTTGGTTCGAAACACGTCGACCACTTTCCATTGCATGTGATTATTACCAAAATAATTTCTACTAATTTATATTATAGATCACAGAAGCTTAGATTCCAAAAATTAAAAGTCAAATTATTACAATAATTACAATTATAACTATTAAAATATTAATATTAAAATAATTATAATTCTAACTATTAAAATTAAAATAATTAATAGCAACAAATATTAATAATAATAATAATAAAAATAAATAATTAAAAATATTAATATTAAAATAATTATATGTTAGATCAAAGAGTTTTGTGATCCATAATATAGAAAAATGGCTTTCTGATTAATCAGATAATTAAGAATTGGTCGACGTTGCGAACCAACTAATGTGGTTCATCCTTAGGACAAGGTGAAGAAGGAGATCGATCTCATTGAATAAATAGAAGGATGCATTATTGCGGTGATAGCTGTTAAAACTAGTCGTTATTTAGTTAAATAGTTAGAGAATTTAAAAGTTTAAATTATTTTTAGAAGGGTCAACGAATATTATAATAATTCAGTAAATTGAATAAATTATAAAATTAACCTAAATAAAAAGAATAATATTAAAATACGGTGAAGGATTAGATGAATAATATAAAATTTTAGTAAATTGATTAAATAATAAAAATAATAAAGGGTTAGATGAATAATATATAATAATTTAGTACATTGATTAAATTATAAAGATAATAAAGGGAATAATATTAAAATAAGGGGGAGGGGGTAAATGAAATGAAAAAAAGGGAGTTGTCTTTAGTGCGACTTTTTGAAGTTTTAGGTGCTAGAATCCGATGAAAATTTTTGAGGTAAAATCTTGGTTTTTGTTATTCAAACTGGTTTTTTGACTCTATATATGGATTCAACACCCTCAAAAACCTCTAGGGCACTTTGATTGTGCGAAGTTAGCAATCAAACTTCTCTTTTCAATAAATTCCTGCCGGAATTTAGAGAAATTACACCATAAAAAGTCACCATAAAAGCCTTCAAAAAGTCGCACTAAAGACTACTCGGAAAAAAAGGGGGAAGGGGGATGAAATATATAAATAACTTATCCTCTTTGAGCTTTGATTCTTATGTTTTTCATCTTCTCAATAAAGGGCTTAATTTTTCCATGGCCCCTAGGAAGATTCCTGTTGATGACATTATCTGCAACTTAGAGTATGGAATCAAAGATCTTCTGGAGAATATTAAGGAAACTATTAGGAAAGACTGCTCTATTATTCTTAGGAAGGCCAAGCCTCCGAGAAATAATTTGAGTAGGTCTGAATTTCTTGCCCTTAAATCCCTTAGAAGCAACCCTGACATTTTCATCCTTAAGGCTGATAAGGGTGGCACTATTTTTATTATGGATAAGGTAGACTATGTCAACAAGATGGTTGACCATATTTCCCTGAGTGGTAGCTATGTTATGCTTAAGAATAATCCCCTTAAATCTATCTCTAAGGAGATTTCCCTCGCCATCAAGTCTGATCCCTCTCTTAATCCCCTCTCAAGGAAGCTTATTGAGAGTAATCCCCTTCCCCCAAGGATTTATGGCCTTTCGAAGATTCATAAGCCTGGGGTACCCTTAAGACCTATTGTTAACACAATAGGTGGTCCTTCTTATCATCTGGATAAATTCTTAGCCCATAAGCTTAAACCCTTGGTGGGGCTTACTGATTCTTTTGTGAAGGACTTTGATTCTTTTATCAAAGAATGGAAAGACATCAGGCTACACCCTGGGGATTTATTAGTTAGTTTCGATTTCGTCTCCTTATTTACCAAAATCCCCATCCCGAAAGCTATTGAGGTCATTAAGCGAGTCACAGATGAGGACACTTCTAAGTTGGTTGGCATGTGTCTCAGCTCGACTTTTTTCAGTTTCCAAGGTGAGTTCTATGAGCAAACCTGCGAAGTGGCCATGGGTTCCACTCTTTCCCCTATTGTCACTAACTTATTTATGGAATATTTTGAAATGAAGGATTTGGCCTCAACTCAACTTCGCCCAAAGAAGTGGAATAGGTTCATGGATGATACCTGTGTCATTTGGCTCCATGATCGTGAGAAGTTAGACCTGTTTCTTGATTACCTGAATTCCCAGAATGATTACATCAAATTCACGATGGAAGTTGAGGTGGATGGTTGCCTTCCCTTCTTAGATATTCTTCTCTCTAGAAGGAAAGATGGTTCTATTTCTCACCAAGTTTTATGCAAGAAGACTCACACTGAGCAGTATCTTCATGCTGATTCTCATCATTTTCCTACTCAGAAATTTGGTGTTCTCTGCACTCTAGCTACCCGGGCTCTTAGAATATCTAATGATATCCATTTGGAGTCAGAGAAATCCCATTTTCTGGATGTGTTTGAGATTAATGGGTATATCAGATCTCAAGGTTTGAAGGCCTTTCAAAAATCTACTAAAGGCTCAAGAGACAAATCTTCTCGGTTGGATCCTATCTCCAAGGTGAATCTCCCATTTATCCAAGGGACCTTTGATAGAATTGCTCATGTCCTTAGGAGAAATAATGTCGCCTCTTCTTTTAGACCTCTCTGTACTATGAAGAATTCTCTCGGATCGGTTAAGGACCCTATAGACCCAAAGGACATGAAAGGTGTGTATTTACTACTTTGCTCCTGTGGTACTCCCTATATTGGGGAAACTGGTCGATCCATTAGACATAGAATCTATGAGCATGCTGCAGACATTAGGCATAGTCAATCCCGCACTTTTTCTCTTGCAGAGCATGCTGGGAAATCGTGTTACCATGTTTGAATTGAAGATTCCAAATTCATTACCAGGGTGGATCACTTCCATCATAGAAAGCTAAGGGAGGCTATTCAAATTGAGAAACACCCTAAACATCTCAACAGAGATGATGGGTGGAAATTAAGTAATAGTTGGATTCCATCCCTCTCTAGATGATTCGGCCCTCGGGTGTTGTTTTATTTTGTCTCTAGTTTTATTCTCATCCCTTTGTTTTTTATTTCCTATTCTGTTTGGATCATTTTCTATGGTTTATGTTTTTATTCCTTTCCTCTTGTTTGGTTTTTTTCTTGTTTCTATATTATTATTTTGTTTCTTATATATATATATATATTTATTTATTTATTTATTTTTCCTTATATATATATTTGTTGTGATTGAAGATTCCAAAGTCATTACCAGGGTGGATCACTTCCATCATAGAAAGCTAAGGGAGGCTATTCAAATTGAGAAACACCCTAAAAATCTCAATAGAGATGATGGGTGGAAATTAAGTAAGAGTTGGATTCCAGCCCTCTCTAGATGATTCAGCCCTCGGGTGTTGTTTTCTTTTGTCTCTAATTTTATCCTCATCCCTTTGTTTTTTTATTTCCTATTCTGTTTGGATCATTTTCTATGGTTTATGTTTTTATTCCTTTCCTCTTGTTTGGTTTTTTTCTTGTTTATATATATATAGATATATATATATTTGTTGTGATTTATTTTTCCCCACTCTCCGCTTATTTTTATAATTCTTCCCCCTCCTCCCCTTTCATGTTTCATTTACCCCCTCCCCCTTATTTTAATATTATTCCCTTTATTATTTTTATAATTTAGTCAATTTACTAAATTATGACATATTATCCATCTAACCCTTCCCCTTATTTTAATATTATTCCCTTTATTTAGGTTAATTTTCTAATTTATTCAATTTACTAAATTATTATAATATTTGTTGACCCTTCTAAATAATAATTTAAATTTTTAAATTTTCTAACTATTTAACTAAATAATGGTTAGTTTTAACAGCTATTACTGGGCAATGATGCATCCTTCATTGCCCAGTGATAGCAATGATGTATCCTTCTATTTATTCAATGAGATTGATCTCCTTATTCACCTTGTCCTGAGAATGAACCACATTAGTTGGTTCCAAATGTCGACCAAATCCTAATTATGTGATTAATCCAAAAAACATTTTTCTAAAATAATTATAATATAACTATTAAAATTAAAATAATTAATAGAAACGAATATTTTTTTTATGATTTATGATTAAATTATATATGGATCGTAGAAATTTACACTCTTAATTAAAAAAAAACAAATATTATTATTAATAATATTAAAAATAAATAATTATTAATGTAAAAATGTGATATTAAAATAAATAAAATATAATTATTGATAAAAATAATTGTTATTACTATTAAAATTAAATTAAATTATATATATATTTCCAACTAATTTGGTCCTATTATTTCAATATTAATATTTTTATTTTAATATTTTTAATTTTAATTATTTTAATATTAATCATTTTAAATTAATAATTATATTTTTAATTATTTTAATATTAATATTTCATTTTAATAGTTATAATTATAGTTATTATAATAATTTTATTATTTTAATATCACTTTCTAATATAAATAATTTCATTATATTAATAATAATAATTTCATTTTTAATATCCACCTTTCCCATTTTAAGTATGTTAGGTTATATTCTAATAATTATTAGTTTTTATATTTCTTTTTTTCTAACATCTTGTTTATAAAAGATTTATTAATTAAGAATTTGAACAAAATTTTAGTCTTATTCTTTTTTGTTTTCAATAATTTCTAACATCTTTTCTTTAACATGCACCATTTTATTTTAAGGGATTGGTTTCTTTTTCTTCACCTACGTTTTTTGCTTCATGTCCCAATGATGAGTGAAGAGTTCATTCAAAACATCGGATGTTTTAATTTATTTTTAACATAGTTTCTCTAGAAACCATTTCTTCTCATTATGAAATACAACTCTGGAAATTAACATTAGAAAAAAAATATGCATTTTCTTTTTATGTTTTTATTTTCCTGTTTTTTTAATTTGTTATGTACATTTGTTCAACTTACATAGTTATATCTTGGTGTCTACTAATGAACTAATAGTTGACATGACCATTGTTATTTTTTTATAGCCATTATTGGATTTATTTTCTTTCTAATATATACTATTATAGGATTTATATAGTTGAGATATTTGTTTATGCATTGTAGATGAAAATGGATCAATCATATTGAGTTTATTTTGTTATTCTAATTAAGATAAATAATCTTATGCCAATGATATATATCTAACATTTCTTTTCATTTATTTTATTTGTTCATGTATTCATGTATTTTTACGATCCTTTGTGTTCCATGTTAACACTATCTATCAAATTGATTGCATGCTTAAACCTTATATTTGATTTACTAATTGTATTACTCCCATATGAAGCTTAACTATCTAATGCTTCCCAATTATTATATATAATCTGGTCACATCTATTTGTTATATATATATATATAATTTTACAAGGAATACCTCACGTTAAGGAAGACCAGTCCTTAAACCTAAAGAAAAACGATGCTTATCCTTAGTTAATTCCCTCTTTAGATTTCCCTCTATTGCCAAAACAATGTCAGAACCAACATTATTTTTTGTTTCATTGTCGGAAAACGAAAATTTAAAGTTGTGTTTAGCCCATGAATAATGGCAATCCTATTCAACCCAATATTATTTTTGGTCTAGATCAATGAATTATACTAAATGGATTATACAATTTAACTTTGCAGGTTTCTCGCACTATTTAATAAATACAAAGGAATTGGGAGGTATTAGCCTGAGAAGACAAGCTAGTGCAGCCTAATGAATAGTTCTTCAATGACAAGAATGACCAAGAAGGTGAACCTTATTCTATACTTTAAATCTCATGAAGGAATTTAGAATTACAACAAATTCAACTTCTTGAATCAGGTAGGCCTTTTCACACCTTGCTAATCTATATTACAAATTTGTATTTAAAAAATGTTTAATTCTTAAAAAAATTACGACCCCAAAACTGGATACAATTAGGAGGATAACCATATCCCATTCAAATTCTATCTATCTATCCATGATCCAAAAACTCTCATATACGTGACACATAGGAAGAAGTGAATTGAAACTTCTATAGAAGCACTCATTAAGCCTAGTTCTCAAGATTTTAAACTCAAGATTTTTTTCAACCCTTGACACCCACCAGGGGGTTAAGAATAGTAACTTATCAAACATGAACTCAAGCTATAGTTATTTCCCCATCCACTATTGTCTCATCAACGCATATGACCTCTTAAAATCCACAACAAATGCCTCCCACTCACCCTCCTCCAATCAATATGAATGCTTGGGTGAACATTCTCTATAGGTCCATGGTCCTACTGAACCATCTACATGGCCTTCCTAATAAATATGATAAATCCCTCCCAAATTTTTATAATGAGGGACAACGTACAACAAAATACCACATTATCCAATTTCAATATTACTTTGACAACCTAGAGGTAGATCATGATGACGTCATCATGCTATTATTTGTTCAAAGCCTAGAAAGAGATGCCCAAAAAACGTTTAAGGATTTACCTCAGAATTACATTAATACCATTGATAGATCAATGGCATTTTTTCTAAAGAAATTCAGATTAAAGAAAAGAACCAATGATATCTAGCCAAGTTTCATGCTCTTAAAAAAAAATCAAACAAAAATATAGATGAGTTTAACAAAATATTTAATAAATGTTACAACTAGTTACAAGATAACATAAAACCTTCAGACAAATTTACTATCATAGCTTACTATGATGATTTTGACTCTGATTTATCCATGTTATTAAGAGAAAGGGAGTTACGAACATTGGCGATAGCTCAAAGAAAATATTTTCTATCGAAAGTAACCTCATAGCTACAAGAATATGTAAAAACAAAGAAGATAAATTAAAAGGAAAAAATAAGGTGTTTGACCAGACCCTTGAAGCCTGAAACAAATTTTTTTTTTAAGAACAAGAGATCGAAGTGTTGGGAAAAATACTGAAGGGGGGCAGGGGGGGGCGTGAATCAGTGTTTTCAATAATCACAATCCTTTTCTTTTCTCTTACATTTTTCCATACACGACTTTGATTAGCCCAACTTGCATATATACACGACTATACTAATAGAAATTTGTGTATACTGAGATAAATCTACTGTTTAGGTAAACTTTTAGAAACATTCTTAAACCCAACTTATTAGTTATGCATTAGATAGTTAAGAAGTAAATATGTGTAGTAATAATAGAATAAATCATCACACAAGAGCATCACACATGAACACCAATATTTAAGGTGGAAACCCAATTCAGGAGAAAGCCACCCTGCTATCGTCTATGTCTTCAATATTTATTATATGGAAAAAATCTTACAATATTGTAATGATGCAGACTCATATAAGTACATAGGAATCTACCTGCAGAAGGATACAACCTTCTCTCATCCTCCAACTGCTACTGGAAGGGAGCTTTAACCCCCTGATCTTGTTTACCAGTCACTACTGGAAGGGAGCTTCAACCCCCTGGATCAGAACACCATATTCTACTAGCAGGAAGCTTCTACTTTCACACTGAAGGCTTCAACCCTCAGACTCATTGCAGACCTCTTTTCATAATTTTTCACATTGGGTCCCATAGCTTCAACACAACTCAGCAAAAATATCAACACCAATAAAATTAACCCAAACTTCAATCATAACAGTGAGATCACTATAACTAGAACACAATAATAAAATTTAGATTTTAGAATCAACATGGAGAATTAATCTCAATCCTGATCATTCATTATCTTAAAATACATATGCTACTTCACTTTACTGAACCCGTGTGTATACGCACTTCCCTTTACACCAACTTGCGTATAGATATAAGAATACTGAATTTACAGAATATGATCAGTCTCAAAACTAGATCTGAGGTTTTCAGACAAATATCTTTTCAGCATTGGAGAACCCTTATTCAGTCAGCATCATGAGACATATTTACTCATTCATTGATCAGATTTGTACATATTCAACTTAGCAGCATATACAGTATTCAAACAACCCAGATCTACATGAAGACTTCATTGACATACAACATAAGTATAGCAGAAATAAACATATAACCTCTCCAGCAAGCTTTAGAAACCCTGACTTCCATACTCGCTTTAGCTGAGACAAAGTTGCGTATATACACGCTTGCACCGAGACAAACTAGCATATAGATTTGTAAATATTAATTTTGCACAATGTTTCAAATCTATAGACTTACCCAAATTTCTTCACTTCACTTCAGCAAACGTGCGCGAGGTCATAGATCCAATCATCTCATCAGTAGATCAAATACATTGTCATTTTAGAATTACCCAAATTTCAGATCTATAGACTTACCCAAATTTCTTCACTTCACTTCAAAAAACATGCGTGAGGTCACAGATCCAATCATCTCATCAGTAGATCAAATACATTTCCATTTTAGGTGTAGAGATCTTAATCCATCATTGTATCCACGGGTGCATCATAGTTTCAGATCTACCAATTAACAGATTTCATCCCAAGTAGATATACTTCAGAGAGAAGTATTCAGTAATAACCCTTACACATGCACGCCTTTTCACTATGATCTTCTTCTACTTATATATTTTTATCCTATCCTAATACCATGATCCAAAACGACACAAGTGTCGATGGTATTCTTGGACGGAATCAAATAGTTGACATAACGCTCAATATTGTGGGCTAAAACCATGGTAATGCACCCTGGTATTATAATTTTAGAGCGCAAAAGCCACATGTGACTTGGATCATTCTTATCTGGGTGTATACACGACTTGGCATGTACTAACCCCCATATAGAACCTTCAATTTATGAATACTAACCAACTTCTATTGGACTTTACACATTTATTCTGATAGACCTTCTGCAAACTACTGCGCTTCTCCAGAATACATATAATTAATTATTTTCCAGAGAGTTTCCATCAAGGAAAACATATTAAGACATAATATTTCCATATATCTCCCCCTTTGGACTTGATGGAAATCATGATGTAATTTTATCACCACATCCTGTAGATCATCACATCCTGTAGATGCATAAACATTATTCAAGCACTCTCCCCCTTTGACATCAAGATAAAAGGTCAGAAAATTGCTCCCCCTGAGCATATGTAGATATCATTTTAATGAAATACATGACTCTTTAACTCAATCGAGTATTACCAATCCTATCAGCAAGGACTCATACTTACATCAACGATCCAGCCAAGTGGAATTACATATTTGACTCAACTACCCAACCAAGTGGGTTTACAAATTTAAACAAGTCCTTACATGACTAAATATAATAATTTTACACCATAGGTCTCAACATGACCTCTTAATCAAATAACATATATGAATTTTTATATCCAAGACCAAAGAATCTCAAACAAGAGATCATAACAGAAACCAACATAGTGCCAACAATGCACTATTTTCAGCAAGGAAAGTGCTCCCCCTAAACCTGTGTATCCTTAACACCTTCAACAACCAATTCATTAAGGCATCTTCATCAAGGAGATAAAAATCAAAGAATAGTATTGTAAGAAAAATACCAGAACAATAGAGTCTACCCAACAGTACCACAGACTGTTTCGAAAGCTGATACGTAGTTTTATGCACAAAAACTCGCGTATATACACGATTCGACTTTATGCAACCAACGTACTGAATTTAATATTATGATATTTAGAATAATTGATAAGAGAGGGAGAGACAACTCCCAAATTCTCTCTGAGATATTAAAATGCTTCCCTCGAAATAGGTTTAGTAAATATATCAGTGACTTGTTCTTTGGAGGGAACATACTCCAATTTAACCTTTTTCTCAAGCACTTGTTCGTGTAAGAAGTGATACTTGATGGGTATGTGATTAGTGTTGGAATGCATAGCAGGATTTTTTAAGATACTGATGGCACTTGTATTATCACATAAGATGTACATAGGAGGTGAAAATTTGGTTTGAATATCTTGTAATGTTTGCATCATCCAAAGAAGTTGTGTGTAGCATGATGTGATAGCTACATATTCTGCTTCTGTTGTAGATAAGGCAATAGATTTTTTTTTTCTTGCTGAACCAAGATACTAATCGAGACCCCATGTAGAATGCACCACCACTTGTGCTTTTTCGATCATCAACAGTTCCAACCCAGTCCACATTTGTGTAAGCATGAATAGTGAGATCAACATTCTTTGGATACCATAGGCCAAAGTATTGAGTCCCTTGTAGATATTTTAATATTATTTTTGTAGCTTGAAGGTGTGACTCTTTTGGATTATCTTGGAATTGTCGAACAATCCTGACTGCATGCATAATGTTTGGTCTTGTCCCGGTTAGATAAAGAAGACTTCCAATCATAGATCTATACTCTGGTTGATTTACCATGGGATAATTATCATGAGAATCGAGGTTAAATCTTGTTACCATTGCAGTACTTACAAGTTTGCAGTCTTCCATCCCATACTTCTTCCGAATTTGCTTGAGATATTTTTCTTGTGATAGAAATATGCCACATGTTACTTGTTTCACTTGTAAGCCAAGAAAATATGTTAGTTCCCCAAGTAATGACATTTCAAATTCTTGTTGCATAATAGAAGAAAATTTCTGACTCATGGATTCTTCATTACTTCCAAAAATGATGTCATCAACATACACAATAATAATCATAGTTTATCATTCTCAATTTTTGTGTATAAGTTACTGTCAGCAGATCCCTTTGTGAAACCTTGTTGTAGAAGATATTGTTCAAGACAATAGTCCCATTCTCGAGGAGTGTGTTTGAGACCATATAAATCCTTTTTAAGTTTTCAAACAAGTGTTTCATCATTTCCCAGAATGAATCCTTCTGGTTGTTCTATATAAACTTCTTCTTCTAGATCACCATTGAGAAAAGCAGATTTTACGTCCATTTGATAAACTTTGAACTGTTGAAAACTTGAAAAAGAAAGAAACATTCTTATGGCTTCAAGTCTTGCTACAGGAGCAAATTTTTCTTCAAATTCTATACCTTCTTGTTGAGCATACCCTTTACAAAAAATTCTAGCTTTGTTTCTAATAACATCTCCATTTTCATTTAACTTGTTTTTGAATATCCATTTTGTTCCAATAACATTTTTATCATGAGGTGTTGGAACCAATTCCAAAGTTTGATTCTTTTCAATATGATCAAGTTCTTCATTAATGCCTTGAACCCAACATTCATCTTTACTAGCTTGATTTACATTCTGTGGTTAAATAGAGGATAAGAATGCCAGATAGCTAGGGGATCCTACTAGAGTTCTTCTTGTTTTGACACCTGATCCCTTTTATCCTAGAATTTGAGATTCTGGATGATTATTTTGAACATACCTGGATGTAGCCTTTTCTGATATATCTTATTCCAGTGCTTCATTGGGTTCTTCTTCTATATTGTTGTTATTTGATGAATGAAGATACACATCATCATCATATTCATTTTTTGTTGTTATTTCCCTTTTAGGAGCTGTGAAAGACTTATCAATTACAACATAAATACATTCAACAAACTTCTGAAGTCTTTTATTGTAACATTTATATGCTTTAATTCTAGAAGAGTAACCAAGAAATATTCCTTGATCTGCTCTAGGCTCAAACTTACCAAGTTTTTCATCATTGTTCTTGATAAAACATTTGTTTCCAAAAACTCTAAAGTGCTTCACAGTGGGAAGATTACCATACCAGGGTTCATAAGTAGTTTTATCACCATTCACATGAACATGAGCCTTGTTGATAATATTTACTGTAGTATGTGTTACTTATCCCCAAAAGGTATCGAGAGTCCCAAATTCATCAAGCATAGCACGAGCCATCTATTGAACTATTCTATTCATTATTTCCGCGACACCATTTTTTTGTGGAGTTCTAGCTACAGAAAACTATCTTTTTATGTCATAATGTTCACAAAAATCAAAAAATTCATCTGATATATATTCTCCTCCTCAATCAAATTTAAGACATTTGATTTTTAGATCTAATTCATTTTCAACCGAAGCTTTTAAGATCTTAAAATTTTCAAATGCTTCATCTTTATGTTTCAGTAAACCGATCCAACACATTCTAGAGAATTCATCAATAAATAGAATATAGTAGTGTTCTCCATGAGGTGACTTTTTCCTTATAGGACCACATAGATCAGTATGTTTAAGTTCAAGAGGCTTACTTCCTGATCCTCCTTTGGCATTGAATTGCACCTTGGTTTGCTTACCAAATTGGCGTTATTTTCATATGGTACTTTCAGGCAGAGTGATGTTGGGAAGATCATGCACAACTTTGAGTCTGCTAGATTTTCTTATTTGAAAGAAGGTCAAGTGTCCCAATATTCTATGCCACAGCCAATTTTCTAAAGATTTACCTAAGTAGCATTTCTCTTGGCCACCTTCAATATATACAGATTTCTTGGTGTTCTAGTTCCTTTTATTACCATTTTTCCTGTGTCAAGTTCACGTACTACACATTCTTTTGAACTAAAGAAAACTTCATTTCCTTCATCACACATTTGGCTTACACTCCACCAGCTATGATTTAACCCATACACATACATAAAATTTTTAGCTTTAACCTTTTCTTTTAGAAACACAAAACCTTTTCCGTTAATGGTAATAGGAGAGTCATTTCCAAAAGTAACATTCTTTTCTTTCTCTAATGCATTATATGAAAGAAGTTTATTTTTATCACCTGTCATGTGTTTTGAGCATCCACTATCAATCTACCATTGATTTTCTTCTCCTTCTGCAAATAATTCTATGCCAAAACTTTCAACCTGTGAGTCCTTCATTCTCCATACTTTGGAATTGTTGGGTATATGTTCTTTTGTCTAAAGTTTTCTCCTGCATTCAAATTATTCATGTCCAAATTTATTGCAATAAGAACATTCAAATTCACCTTGAAGAGGAGATTTTTTTTTGTAAGTATTATTCTTTACTCCAGTCTCATTTCTTTTCTTTCTAGCTTCTCTGGTCATGATAGTTTTGTATGCAACACATTGTACAACTTTATGACCAAAACTATGACATGAGAAACATTGTCCATTAAAGAAGAATTTTTTGCCATCATGAAACCTTCTATTGATGTTTACCTATTGATTGATATTTTTGTTATTATTCATCC
The DNA here is from genome assembly GCA_034641835.2 of Pinus albicaulis. Taxonomy (NCBI): domain Eukaryota; kingdom Viridiplantae; phylum Streptophyta; class Pinopsida; order Pinales; family Pinaceae; genus Pinus; species Pinus albicaulis. The sequence continues at coordinate 147,693,135 of CM076580.1, forward strand.
TTGAATTGAAGTGGTCATGCTTTACCTGGGCAGTCTCTTTATTCTTTTGTTGAGTGACAAGATATTGTTGGCTGGCTTTAGCTGCATTTAGATGGCTTGGTGCTGAAGACAGAGAGGATTCTCTGATATTGTAATATTCCTAAATTAGCACACAACTAATTGGAATATTAAAGCTTTGATTTTTCTCTTAGATAGATGAATAAGAGTGTATGAAGACCCATAAATCTCCTTAGAAGGAATAAATACACTCCTAGTGTGAATGGAGGTCATCTAGAAGTTGGATTAAAGATCCTTAGGTGTGAAAAGGGGTTGGAGCATGAAGACTGGGTCAACTTTGACCAAATCAAACAACGTTGTTATGGAGGAGTGGCATTAATGGCGGGACAATGCAGTTTTGGAGGGGGATTGATTGCATGGAGGTGGTGACCTAATTAAGTGGGGCTAAGGGTGAGAAAGCTCATAACTTATATAAGGAAGGGGATGGAAGCCATATGGGTTTATGTTTTGGATTATTATTTTTATATGGTCTATTTAGAATTGATGCTCTCTTTAGTTGTTTAGTTAAGATTGCAGTGCTATTTAGCACAGGGTGTTCTCGAGCGGGAATCCCGCCTCTTTCCTTGAGGGGCATCTTGGGAGAGTATTGAAATATCTTGTCCATTATCCGGCATAAAGCATAGCTACATATTTTTTGTACATCATAGTTTCTGCAGAGTATTGTGTTGTGTTCAAGGTGCAACAATGGAGAATTACATTGGATGACTTCAGAGCTAGTTTTGTAGTGGAGGAAGGTTTCCATCCACTGGAAGGCCTGTAAAGAAGCCCCTTGGGTTTTATTGAGATATTTGGCATCAGGCCAAGGAGGATTTATCCCCTACAGCACAGTTTCAGTCCAGATCTGCATTATTTTAGGGAGGAGTTGCAAGGGTGGTTGCAATGGTTGTTTTGGGAGGTGATTTCTTTAGTGGAGGAGCCATTATTTCATTTGGAGGATCTATTGGAGAAGAGTTGTAGGTTTATACATTAGCTTTAGCCATATATTCTCATTTATGTTGTTGTAGCATACCTTCATCCCTAGGGCTACAGTTTACATTGGCACATTGTGTGCATTTTCTGGAAACCCTCTTGGGTTGTCTTGGAAAGTTGATCTAGTGCCCAAATTTGTATGTCTAGAATATATTAGGGCCTATATCAGTATTTTTATATCATTGTATGATCTCCAGTTGTAGTTATGCTTAATATGACTGTGTTGTAGCAGCTCTCTGGCATTTTGTATTATAGCAGCAACTCATTTTTGGGAGTGTTTGCTTATGGGAGGCTTGTTTCCTCATTGCATATGATTTATGCCTCACTATTTTGTATTGATTTCTTGTTCTTATACATAATTTTATGGCTCCATATTGGTCTCCATTGTTGATGTGTTGATTTACACTACTATTTCCAGTTTTTTGTTCATATATTTCTGCTTCCCCATTTGGGAATATTACAGTGGTATCAGAGCATAATCTTGGCTAAGCCTGTGGATCTCAGCCATTTTGCTATCAAGAGAATAAGAAGAAAGAGAAAGAGATCAGAACGATGGAAAGAATGAGTTTTATCTCATCTCTTTTCAGATCTAAGAGGGACCTCACCAAGGAGGTCAAGCAAAGAAAAGGGGAGAAAAGAAGTGAAACCACACTAGGGTTTCAAGATGAGGAAGGTCCACGTACTTCCTATCAGCAAAAGAAAGATCCGGTATTGCATAGAGCTCCAAAGAAACATACTATGCCCTTTCATTTTGAAAGAGAAGACAAGAGGCATGGAGATGGAGGACACTTATATCATGAGATTCTAAGTGAGTATCTTGCAGAATATAAGTCTCAACCTAGAGATTTCAAGGAGAATCTAGCTCTCCCACAATTCATTCATCTAAAAGAAGAAAGAATACCTTGTAGCAATAGATTTCTATTGCCTACATTTTTTGGGTGATCTACATGTACAACAAGAGATTGGGGAATGAAGTTGGATGCATTTTTCCTGCTACATCCAGTAGTAGAGAGAGAGGTTGTTCAGATTGCGGCGCTACACCTTTAAGGTGAAGAAAACACTTGGTGTTCAACCATTTGAGTCATGCAAGAGTGAATGCATATGCAGATTTTACTCAAAGGTTGATAAAAAAGTTTGACAAGAGGAAATAAAAGGGGAAGAGGCCTTCACCACCACTTGCTGCAAGAGCACTTGAATCAGGAGAAAGAACCCTTGCACCTTTGCAAAGTGATCTTGACCTCTTGACATTTAGAGTCCCATGCACTATTTTGGAGATGCATGAGGAGGAGGATACTTGTACCAACGCTGATGCAGCCATAGACGAGTATCCATCATCATCATTAGTTGGGGAAGCCATCACACTAGAGGAAGGAACCCTTGTAGTAGTACAAGATGTTCCCAAGCTTTACCAAGGTATGAAAATATTTTCATTTCCTATTATTTCAGCACATCCTAACGAGGACTATAGAAACATGCTACCATGGAAAATGCATGACCTAAGGTCAAAGCACATTGTTGATTTGGAGCAGTAGACTATCACTATGCTGAGGACCCTTGATTTGTTCAAGGATGAGATATACATTCATCCTAGTGTATCATTGTTGAGCTACACACAACTCTTGGGGTTGGAGTGTAGAATTTTGGAGGATAGGATGAGTATTGTCGTAAATAATGCAATGCATAACTATGTGTTCAACATTAAGCATGGTCTTAAGACATCAGATGCACCATCATGGAGATTAGCATCGCTGTCATTGAGCGATGATGATGAGTTGGGGTTCAAACCATTATTGTAGCATTCCAATGACCTTTCTACACGTATAGTAGAGGATAGGCAGATGGTTGATGGAGGACATATTATGATGGATGATATCTCCCATTATTGTGATGGAAACTTCTTGATGAGCACTTCACATTTTGATGAGAAGTTTTTTCCTACCACTTATTTGGATCCTTATGGTGTCAACAAGGTCATTGATTAGTGGTCACCATTTGGAGATCTTCAGGAGAATGCATTTCAACATCCCATGAAATGAAAAGATAGAAATCTGATTTGGGAGGATGGCATTCTCCATTGGAGGAATGCCAATTTTGAGCTTGATGTTAGACACTCACCATTGGTTGGATGGGTGATTCTGATAAGCAAGAGGCTGGAAAGTCACTTGAAGATCTATGACACAGGGCAACAGGAGGCAAGGATTTGTTGGCTACTCTTGAAAGAGTTTGGTAATCATGTGACACATTATATTTCAAAGAGTATGTTGTTGGATGGGACCTGGCATGGCACTTGCATCATATGGCAGCAAGTAGTTTGGGTGCATTGTGTTGATATGACATTATTTATGTCAATCTTCATGTTTTCACCTCATGATTTATATGATGGAGGTGTGAGGAGGCAGCAAGAGCTCTTGTTGCTTTGGCTACTCTTGGGAGAGTATGGGTGGTGTTTCTCCCATACTTTGCAGGATGATTCAGAAGAAAGGACTTTCACAATCCAAGTGCAAGGAGGCTACCCTTCAGCATCGAAGGATCATGAGGTAATTTCACATAAGAAGGATACTCCCGCACATAGCAGCATCATGGTGGATGACTTGGCATATGGCATGTCAAAGGATGGAGTCATGGGGTGGCAAGAGCCTTATCACTAAGGCCAACAACGCTGTCACTTGGGAGTATGTATCTATTGATGGAGTGTTCCAAGGGGAAAATGCATCCCTTCATTTTGTAGACCTTTGTGAGGAGATTATCATGGGAGGACTCATCCATAGACCTCACTTTCAGCCTACTCACAATGCATGGTAATAAATGTATTACTATACTTATTTATCATTTCATAAAGTATTTGCAACCTCTCACCATCTATGTACAGTGCATTGTACCACAATAGGGAGAGATTATTTTTAGGTTTCATGGTCATTCTAGGACCAACATTTATGATGGAGATAGCCCTTATTTGCATGACCTTGGGAAAATGTGGTGTTATTCTTATAATGCTCAGTTGATATATAATTCCATTTAATACCTCATAGTAGATGAGAAAACATGCAAAGCTAGCAACTTGTTGGGAGACAACTTGCCACATGATGTTCTAAAACAACAGTTGGTAAAACTACGTTGTATCCACTGGAGAAACCATTGGTACCATCCAAACTTGCACATAACCTTCAACATTTTTCTGATTTGGACACCACATGGTGATGATGCATCATTCACTTTGTCTAGAATGGTTTGGGCTCATGAAACTAGAGGAGGAGTCTTTGGAGATCCAGTTGTCCTTTCATATCTTAAGGGAAACATTATTTCATCCAAATATCAGTAGCAACTCTACACTTTCCATAAGTGGAGAGAGAGACAACGTGGGGTAGGCCATTTTGTCTACCATGTTCAGTTATGCAGCCCACCTACATTGTAGGAGCCCAAGGTGGAAAAAAAATTTCATGAGTTACCATTATGGAGGGTGACTCACTTTTTGTGGATGATAGCTTGGGGTTTGGAGTTTCACATGGGAAGGAAGGTTCCCAATAATTTTTTGATCCCATGCCTCAAGAAGGCCTCTAGAATACATATAGTTGCTTCCATGGATATCCCACTTGTTCATGATGAGAGCCATTTGGATTTTTCACCAATGGCATACTTATACACTTGGGAGGAGCAACTTGGAGACTTATGGATGAGACAACATCTTGTTCATTGGAGGAACTTTTCATATGAGGATGCTACAAGAGGAAGAGGAGAGGCTCTTCAGTTCTATCCTTGCAGTTGCTTGAGGACAAGCAACATTTGGGAGGGGAGGACTTTAATATCCTAAATTAGCACACAACTAATTGAAATATTGAAGTTTTTATTTTGCTATTAGATAGAGGAATAAGAGGGTATGAAGACCCATAAATATCCTTAGTAGGAATAAAGATACTCATAATGTGAATGGAGGTCATCTAAAAGCTAGATTGAAGAGCCTTAGGTGTGAAAAGGGGATGGAACATGAAGACTGGGTCAACTTTGACCAAATCAAACAATGTTGTTATGGAGGAGTGGCATTAATGGTGGGACATCATAACTTTGGAGGGAGATTGATTACATGGAGGTGGTGACCTAATTGAGTGGGGCCAAGGGTGAGAAAGCTCATAACTTATATAATGAAGAGGCTGGCAGCCATATGGGGTTATGTTTTGGATTATTATTTTGTATATGGTCTATTTAGACTTGTTTCTCTCTTCAGCTGTTTAGCTAAGATTGCAGTGTTGTTTAGCATGAGGTGTTCCCGAGCGAGAATCCCACCTCTTTCCCTAAGGGGCCTCTTGGGAGAGTATTGAACTATATTTTCCACTATCCGGTATCAGGCCTAGCTACATATTTGTTGTACAACACAATTTCTCCAGAGTATTGTGTTGTGTTGCAGGGTGCAGTAGTGGAGAATTACATTGGGTGACTTCAGAGCTAGTTTTGCAGTGAAGGAATGTTTCCATCCATTGGAAGGCCTTTAAGGAAGCCCCTTGGGCTTTATTGACATATTTGGCATCAGGCCAAGGAGCATTTATCCCCTACAATGCAGTTTCAGTTCATATATACATTATTTTAGGGAGGAGTTGTAGGGTTGGTTGCAGTGGTTGTTTTGGGAGGTGATTTCTTCTGAGTGGAGCAGCCATTATTTCATCCGAGGGATCTATTGGAGAAGAGTTTTATGTTTATACATTAGCTTCAGCCACATCTTCTCATTCATGTTGTTGCAGCATACCTTCAGCCCTAGGTCTACAACTTACATTGGCACATTGTGTGCATTTTTCAGAAACCCTCTTGGGTTGTCTTGGAAAGTTGATCTAGTGCCCAGATCTGTATGTCTAGAATCTATTGGGGCCTATATCAGTATTCTTATATCATTGTATGATCTCCAGCTGTATTTATGCTTAATATGACTACGTTGTAGCAGCTCTCCGACATTTTTTATTGTAGCAGCAGCTCATATTTGGGAGTGATTGCTTATGGGAGGCTTGTTTCCTCATTGCATATGATTTATGCCTCACTATTTCGTATTGATTTGTTGTTCTTATACATAGTTTTATGGCTCCATATTGGTCTCCATTGTTGATGTGTTGATTTACACTGCTATTTCTAGTTTTGTGTTCATATATCATTGCTTCCCCATTTGGGAATATTACAGATATATCTAGGACCTGTCTTTACAAGAGGACATCATTGTACCTTGATAATTTAATCTAAGGTTTCAGATCCTTTAGCAAATCTAAGATTTAAAGTTTTCACTTTCTCAATTTCCTTTCTTAGACTTACTATTTCACGTTCTAATTTCTCATTGTGCTTCTCCTTTTCTATAAGCTGATTCTTTAGGGTATCTACGGTAATTTTTTTTTCTTCAAAACATATTTTGAGTTGATTTATTTATTTAAGAAAATCATTTTCTTCTAATGCATCCATAAAAGTATCTTTAGCCTCACTAGATTCTTTTTCAAAAGCCATGAGTAGTCTAATATCTTGATTAGATTCTCCTTCTTCACTATTTGATAGACCATCACTATCTTCATGAGTATAATAGCTTTTTCTATTGAGAAACCGTTTCTTATTTCCTTTTGCCACTTCCTTTCCTTTTTCATGATTATCTTTAGGGGAAATTTAGCAGCATAATGACCAGCTCTTCCACAAGAAAAACATTTACAAGGAAGCTTACCTCTGAACCTTCCAGTACCAAGTTGTAGCTTCTTTACAAAATTTATCTCATGTTCTTCTGAAACATACCTTGATCCTTCTTATTCTTATACTTCCTTGCCTTTTGTAGCAGCTCTAAAAACAACTTCTTTGACTTCAAATGGACCTCCTTTCCTCATTTCAGATGTAGTTAGAATCCCATGAAGTTGAACAATAGTAAGAGTTTGTAGATCCTTCTTCTCTTCGATAGCAAAAACTTTTGAATCGAATTTGGGATTTAGATATCTTAAAACATTTTCTACTCAAGTAGTGTCATTTATGGTTTCACCTAGATTTCTCATCCAATTTACAATATCATCTAGACGTAAAAATAAACTAGCAATTCTTTCCTCATTATGCATTCTGAGTTTTTCATATTGAATTCTGAGAGTTTGGAGTTTAGAAATTTTTACCATGGCATGACCTTCATAGCTCAGAATGATTTTGTCCCATATTTCCTTTGTTGTATTCAACTTCATGACTAACAAATTTTGATTCAGTCAAACTTCCCAATAATGCATTGGCCGATTTTGCATTGGTTTCATAGTTCTTTCTTGTTGCTGGATTTGCTAGAACTGAGGCTGGATATTGATAACCTCCTTCAACTATAGCCCATACATCTTCTCCAAGAGACTAAATATAGGATCTTTTCCTTGTCTTCCAGAATATTAAATTGTTTCTATTGAAGAGAGGAGGCCTGATAGATGTTGTCCCATCTTGATTTCTCATTTTAGATGATCTTCCTTCTAGCTATTAAGCTTCTTCAGAAGGAATTGCTCTGATACCAATTGTTGGGAAAAAATACTGAGAGGGGGAGGGGGGTGAATCAGTGTTTACAATAATCACAATCCTTTTCTTTTCTCTTACATTTTTCTATACACGACTTTGATTAGCCCAACTCGCATATATAAGCCACTATACTAACATAAATTTGTGTATACTAAGATAACTTTACTATTTAGATAAAATTTCAAAAACATTCTTAAATTCAACTTATAAGTTATGCATTAGATAGTTAAGCAGTAAATATGTGCAGTAATAACAGAATAAATCATCACACATGAACACCAAGATTTAAGGTGGAAACCCAATTCAGGAGAAAACCAACGTTGATGTTGTCTCTCTCTTCAATATTTACTATATGGAAAACTGCTTACAATAATGTAGTGATGCAGAATCATATCAATACGTAGGCATCTACTTGTAGAAGGCTGCAACCTTCTCTCATTCTCCAGCTGCTACTGGAAGGGAGCTCCAACCCCCTGATCTCATTTACCAGTCACTACTGGAAGGGAGCTTCAACCCCCTTGATCATAACACCAGCTTCTACTAGCAGGAAGCTTGTAATTTCACACTTTTTATCACTCTAAGAAATTTTCTATCATAAATATTTAAAACTTTGTAACTTACTAGAGGTAACCACAAACCTACTTTTGAAATCTAGGATCTAGCCCTCCTAAATTTCAGAGAGGGATCTCTCTTTCAGATTTAACTTTGTTTTTGTTTAATATTTTAGGCTAGGTATGATTGGGAAATTGATTTGGTTTGAATTTTTGGTGGGAATAAAAGGTACTTCAAGGTAAACCACAGAGGGATCTACCAGACCATTGGGCTATGGAGTCTATTTCTTGGCAAGCAGAGCTAGGAAATAAGGTCAAAAGAGCAGATGTACTAAGGGCAGGGTAGATGACCTTCAAAGGGTTTGGAAATAGGCTTTTTGATGAAATGGTAAGATTTGAACAGAAGGGCAATGAAGGATCCTTAAGTTATAGAAAAGAAGATGAAAGAAATGGGTCAAAAGGGACTAAGAGAAGTTAAGGATTCTTAAGTCCGGATATCAGCAGAAAACATATCAATGAATAAATAGTAAAAAAACAGGGAGATTTTGACACTAATCCTGTATAAAATTTCCTAGTCAATCATTTAAGACAGAAAACATGTAAATTTATGTATGGAACTTTAGAAATATAAATAGTGAAAACAGGAAAATACTTGACTTATCTAATCAACACAAAAATCTTGAGTTATGATGAAAGTTTGACTTAGTTCCAGTCTACTGCTTTACAAATCGACTCACACAAACTCCCAATGTATTCAGCAAAAATTTCTATAGTAGTCTTCACAAATTTTACTCCACACAAAACACTTCAAAGAGTGAAGTATTTATACAAATTCTAAACGAAAATATCTTGAAAAATATCAAGATTTGTTTACAAAATATCTCAAACTATTTTACATAAATAGAACTTAATAAAAGGACACTCAAAACTAATGAAACTATTTGGCACTATACTCATGGATATATGATTACTAAGAAGATAATTCGAATTTGATATCAACTCTTAGTTGATGATGAGGCATCCAAGTCACTAACTATTTCCTTTCTTTGTGCATTCTGTTCCAGCAATTCTGCAAACTTGGGGTCCAAATATACCTTTTTATTTCTCAATCCTAAATAGATATGTAAAAAGTGAAAGAGGTTTCTGTAGCTAAGTATGTTGGTGTAATAAAAAAGTTTTAGTTTCCTAAAATTCCTCTCCAACTGTGCACAATAGGCTTTGAAAATATATGTGTAAAAATGAGTTTTAAAGAGTCTAAAAAATAGGTTGTAAAGATGTGCATGTAGCTCTCATTCTGAAATAACTGTGCAAAAAGTGAGATAGGTTTTTGTAGATGGGTCTCTCAGAAATAAAAATCTTCTTCTATTTTTTAAGATGTGTTTCGGATTGGCCACCATCTCCTCTGCAAAATGATGACTTAATAGGAATTTTCTACAAAGTGAGCGTTCCAATATTGTTTAATATTTCCAAATCCATAATGGATGTTAGAAAAGTGAGAGAGGTTTTTGTAGTTGAAAACTGTAGGAACAAAAACCTCCTATATTTTTTACAAATTCATCTTGGATTGGTCACAATATTTTCTTCAAAATAATGACTTAAACATGAAATTTCTGCAAAAATGTTCCTTCTTGTTATGTTTTCATCTTTTCACCTTTTTGTTCTTTTAATTGTTTTACTTTCACTTTGGATAAACTTCATTGTTGTTGGTGAAAGTATTTTCATCTCTTTTTAACATTTACTTCCTCTGTATTTACTTTTACTGTTTAGCTTTGACTGCTCTCTAACTTTGTTTTAACTTTCACTCTGACTTTTACCTAATACACTTTAACCACTGATACTCTTTGACTGTTATGTTTTCAATGTCATTGTGAATTATGATTTCACTTTTACCATTCATTGTGAAAATTTCATCATTATGATCTTTCTCTGACTTGATTTTATTCTTTCTTTGTATACAAACTGTTTGTTGAATGAAGCTTTTCAATTAAAATCTAAGAATTTGGAGCAAACAATTTTGTCAACTAGTATTGAAACTATTGTCCCAAATCCATATTCTGATGATAACCTACAAAAATGAAACAATTTTTTAATGAAATCTAGGTCTGAAGGGTGGTGATTGAAGGCTTTTGAAAGACCTGTGGAATGAGATCTGTCTATGGAGGTTTAACTCTATTTTTTTTTAGGCATTTTGGGTAACTACTGCAAGATTAGACTGTTTGCAGGAGTTTTTTACTTTAAACAGAGGGGTATCTGATAAATTTAGGATAAGGATAGCTTCTTTTGGGATTTTTTCTCAGTTAGGTTTATTCAGAGGATGTAAACTTGGATAAAACAGAAAACGAGGGTTTTCTCAGTGGATTTGATTGAGAGAAGGAGTTTCTAGGATATATTCAGATTTTCAACCCTTTAAATCTTTGAATTTTGGTCTTTGGAGCTTAGAAAGGGAGGAAACTGGCCTTTGCAGGTATTTTGATGTTTTGATAGGGTTTCTGAAGCTTCTGTGGTCGAATTTGGACTTCTGTTGATTTTGTTGGGGTCGAAACAATGTACTTTCTTATTTCAACAGGGTATCTTCAGTTGAAACTAGATCATTGATGCTGTAGAGTGTAGATTTAATGGTCTTTCAGATGCAGTAATAGTGGTAAAGTTTAGCTCCAGGGCTATAAATTGGTCAACAGAGGCTCGAAAATCTTTTAAAATAGTCGGGGCAGGAGTTTAACTAGTCGCGAATGCAACTAACAGATATAACAATGATATATTAAAGTTTTAACCTTATTAAACATCATCATATTCAATGTTTTTTATAAGTTCATTCAAAGGAGGGAGGCGGATTTGGAATTTTGAATGGGAAAACCGCTTGTTGTTTTCGCGTTGCATTTGGATGGTAAGTTATTTAAAGCATTTGGAACGTGATTAAATAAAGATGGGATCTAGCCACAAACCTACTTTTGAAATCTAGGATCTAGCCCTCCTAAATTTCAGAGAGGGATCTCTCTTTCAGATTTAAATTTTTTTTTGTTTAATATTTTAGGCTAGGTATGATTGTGAAATTACTTTGGTTTGAATTTTTGGTGGGAATAAAAGGTACTTCAAGTTAAACCACAGAGGGATCTACCAGACCATTGGGCTATGGAGTCAATTTCTTGGCAAGCAGAGCTAGGAAATAAGGAGAAAAGAGCAAATGTACTAAGGGCAAAGTAGATGACCTTCAAAGGGTTTGGAAATAGGCTTTTTGATGAAATGGTAAGATCTAAATAGAAGGGTAATGAAGGATCCTTAAGTTACAGAAAAGAAGATGAAAGAAAGGGGTCAATAGGGACTAAGAGTAGTTAAGGATTCTTAAGTCTAGATATCAGCAGAAAACATATCAATGAATAACTAGGAAAAAAAGGGAGATTTTGACACTAATCCTATATAAAATTTCCTAGTCAATCATTTAAGATAGAAAACATGTAAATTTATGTATGGAACTTTAGAAAGATAAACAATGAAAACAGGAAAATACTTGACTTATCTGATCAGCACAAGAATCCTGAGTTATGATGTTTGTTTGACTTAGTTCCAGTCTACTGCTTTACAAATAGACTCACACAAACTCCCAATGTATTTAGAAAAAATGTCTATAGTAGTCTTGAAAAATTTTATTCCACACAAAGTACTTCAAAGAGTGAAGTATTTATACAAATTCTAAACTAAAATATCTTGAAAAATATCAATATTGGTTTACAAAATATCTCAAATTGTTTTACATAAATAGAACTTAATAAAAGGACACTAAAAAATAATGAACCTATTTAGCACTATACTCATGGATATATGATAAATAAGAAAAGAATTGGAATTTGATCTCAACTCTTAGTTGATGATGAGGCATCCAAGTCACTAACTGTTTCCTTTCTTTGTGCATTCTGCTCCAGCAATTCTGAAAACTTGGGGTCCAAATATACCTTTTTATTTCTCAATCCGAAATAGATATGTAAAAAGAGAAAGAGGTTTTTGTAGATAAATAAGTTGGTGAAATAAACCTCTTTTAGTTTTCTACAATTCCTCTCCAGATGTGTACAATAGGCTCTGAAAAAAGATGTGTAAAACAGAGTTTTACAGAGTCTGAAAAATAGGCTGAAAAAGATGTGCATGTATCTCTCATTCTGAAATAACTATGAAAAAAGTGAGATAGGTTTTTGTATATCGCTCTCTCAGGAACAAAAACCTCATTCCATTTTTTAATATGTGTTTCGAATTGGCCACCATCTTCTCTTCAAAATGATGACTTAACAAGAATTTTTTACAAAGTTAGCTTTCCAATATTGTTTAATATTTCCAAATCCATAATCGTTGTTAGAAAAGCGAGAGATATTTTTGTAGCTGAATATCGTAGGAACAAAAACCTCCTTTAGTTTTTCCAAATTCATCTTGGATTGGTCACAATAGTTTTTGCAAAATAATGACTTAAACATGAAATTTCTGCAAAAATATTCCTTCTTGTTATGTTTTCATCTTTTCACCTTTTTGTTCTTTTAACTATTTTACTTTCACTTTGGATAAACTTCATTGTTGTTGGTGAAATTACTTTCATCTCTTTTTACCATTTACTGCCTCTGTATTTACTTTTACTGTTTACCTTTGACTACTCTATAACTTTGTTTTAACTTTCACTCTGACTCTTACCTTATACACTTTAACCACTGATACTATTTGACTATTATGTTTTCAGTGTCATTGTGAATTCTGATTTCACTTTTACCATTCACTGTGCAAATTTCATCATTCCGATCTTTCTCTGATTTGATTTTATTCTTTCTTTGTATACAAACTGTTTGTTGAATGAAGCTTTTGAATTAAAATATGAGAATTTGGAGCAAACAATTTTGTCAACTAGTATTGAAACTGTTGGCTCAAATCCATATTCTGATGATAACCTGCAAAAATCAAATTTTTTTTTAATGAAATCCAAGTCTGCAGGGAGGTGATTGAAGGCTTTTGAAAGACCTGTGGAATGAGATCTGTCTGTGGAGGTTTAACTCTATTTTTTTTAGGCATTTTGGGTAACTATTGCAAGATTATACTTTTTGCAGGAGTTTTTTACTTTAAACAGAGGGGTAACAAAGAAATTTAGGCTAAGGATAGCTTCTTTTGGGATTTTTTCTCAATTATTTTTATTCAAAGGATGTAAACTGGGATAAAACAGAGAATGAGGGTTTTTTGAGTGGATTTTACTGAGAGAAGGAGTTTCTAGGATATATTTAGATTTTCAACCCTTTAAATCTTTGAATTTTGGTCTTTGGAGCTTAGAATCGGAGGAAACTGGCCTTTAAAAGACTGGCTTCAAAACAAAAATCTCCCTAAATTCACAGGTATTTTGATGTTTTGACAGGGTTTTTGAAGCTTCCATGGTTGAATTTGGACTTTTGTTGATTTTTTTGGGGTCGAAACAATGTCCTTTCTTATGTCAACAGGGTATCTTCAGTTGAAATTGGATATTTGATGCTGCAGAGTGTAGCTTTAATGGTCTTTCAGATGCAGTCATAATGATAAAGTTTAGCTCCAGGGCTATAAATTGGTCAACTGAGGCTAAAAAATATTTTAAAATAATCGGGGTGGGAGTTTAACCAGTCACGAATGCAACTAACAGATATAACAATGATATATAACAATGATATAACAATGATATAACTTTAATAAGCATCATCATATTCGGCGTTTTTTATAAGTTCATTCAAAGGAGGGAGGCGGATTTGGAATTTTTAATGCGAAAAAACGCTAGTTGTTTTCACGTTGCATTTGGATGGTAAGTTGTTTAAAGCATTTGGAACGTGATCAAATAAAGATGGGACATGTAGCACTGAGTTTTTTTGGAAAACAACTTTTATCGCGCGATTTTGGAGAAACTTTACCCGATCATTTTCGGAGCGCGATATGGAATGCACACCGTTAGATTTACTCCAATGATGCAAACGGTCAGGATTATTTTCCAAGCTACGGGAAAAGGTAAGTGGGACTCAGGATATAATATAAGTCGTTGATCTGAAAATTTAGATCTATGGTGTAGGTTCAACGCGATATCGGGAAAGGCATATGAATAGGAGTGGAGGGGGATATGGACGGGGTATCGCGTTGATATAGGACCGTTGGATCCAAAGGGATCTGGTTGATCGGGAGGCTAGGGATAAATGCAAAAAAGCACGAGGAAAATGATGGGGTAAAATAATAAATCAAAGGCTCAATGTTTTTTAAACCTTGGTTTAAAAAAAATATCTGAGGCATTAGGAAAGTTTTTTTATTCAATGATATATCTATATTCCGAACACTTTCCTTCATATTTTATTATATAGTTAATTTAAACCAAATAGGTTTATTAACTATAAGGGGGCGGGATATTTACATAGTGTTAGTCTAGCCAAAGGGACTTTATTGTGGGTACTTTATTAAAACATGTGGGATAATAGACTTTGGCTAAATTTTCTAATAGTGGGTTTTTCAAGGATATTTAATAAAAAGGAGTTATATTAATAGGAAAGGGTCATTTATATAGGGAATTAATAAGTAATTTAGATTTAATATGATAGGGAAAATGGAATACTCAATAAATACATTTGTATGACTAAGTAAAGTGAAAACCTTAAAGCAAGTTTAACATTTTATGAATTCACCACTTTTACTTAGCATAGAGTGCTTTATGAGGGTTTATATGCTTTGTATAATGGAGGGAGTTAATCAAAGGGGAATTTGATTATTCATTAAGTAAAAAAGGAGTCTTTACTTGTGAAATTGAATAATAATGAGTGCATGAAGGGTAAATGATGAAAATTAGGGATTTACATAGAAATTCAACACTTTTAACTTAACAATCATTGAGCCTTGGGTCCAGTTCCAACAGAAGTCAAAGAAATGCTCTGAGCCTCTTTGACTGAAAGTTTATAATGTCAAATAGCTATAGGGAAGGGGAAATTAGTGATTGTTTCCCGATGACAAATATTTACAATGATTTTCCCACCTTCTTCTAACTATCCAATCTTTAATCTAACATTTTTTCTTCCCTTTGTGCAGGTGCATTTGAGCTAGCAACCTTGAACATTTCATTCTTTTGAAATCAGTAAAAACTATCTAATTCTACCTTATTTCATCCAAGGACCCAGATTAAACTGTTGGGTTCTTTTTTAATCTATACCTATCTACTGAATTTTCAGGATTAAACTGTCTGACAACTCTTTATTCTCTATCTAAAACAAGTAAATTGAAACATGACAAGTCAAGATTAAGCAGTTCAACTCATCATGGATTATGGAATTTATTGACACTCTGACATAATCATTTGCAAAAAGTAAAACGTAGTGGCATTTTAATTTGCACACTTTCATGTTTTATTTCATCTTTTTTCTTTTGGGGTATATCTTTTTTTTCTAAGTCCTTTGATTTTTCTTTTAGGAATTTTACCCTCTTTTTGATTTATATATATATATATATATTTAATATGGGAAAACAACTTGTGGAAAGCAAGGTATGTACATATTTACAAGACTTATCAAAATTCAATTCAAAATTATGAATCCTATATTTATAGGACCCTAACAACACTAAAGGCTTCAACCCTCAAACCCACTGCAGACCTCGTTTAATAAATTTTCACACTGGATCCCACAACTTCAACACAACTTAGAAAAAATATCAACACCAATAAACTTAACCCAAACTTCAATCAGAATAATGAGATCACTGTAACCAGAACACAGTAATAAACTTCAAATTTAAAAATCAACATGTAGAATTAATCTCAACCCTGATCATTCATTATATTAAAATTCATATGCTACTTCACTTTACTGAACCAGTGTGTATACGTGCTATCCTTTACACCAACTTGCGTATAGATCTCATAATACTGAATTTATAGAATATGATCAGTCTCAGAACCAGATCTGAGGCTTTCAAACATATATGTTTTCAACATTGCAGAACCCTTATTCAATTAGCATCATTAGATATTTTTACTCATTCATTGATCATATTTGTACATATTCAACTTAGCAGCATATACAGTATTCAAACAACCCAGATCTACATGAAGACTTCATTGAAAAACATCATAATTATAACAACAATAAATAGATAAAATCCCCAGAAAGCTTTAGAAACCTTGACTTCCATACACGCTTTAGCTGAGACAAGGCGACGTATATATGTGCTTGCACCGAGACGGACTAGCGTATAGATCTGTAAATATTAATTTTGCATAATGTTTCAGATCTATAGAATTACCCAACTTTCTTCACTTCACTTCAACAAACGTGCACAGGGTCACAGATCCAGTCATATTATCAATAGATCAAATAAATCATCATTTTAGGTCTAGAGATCCTGATCCATCATTATATCCACAGGTGTATCATAGTTTCAGATCTACCAAGAAACAAAGTTCATCCCAAGAAGATATACTTCAGAGAGAAGTATTTAGTAATAACCCTTACACATGCACACCTTTGCACTATGATCTTATTCTCCTCATATACTTTTATCTTGTCCTAATACCATGACTGAAAACTACACAAGTGTCAGTGGTATTCTTGGACGGAATCAAATAGTCGACACAACGCTCAATATTGTGGGCTAAAACCATGGTAATGCCCCCTAGCATTATAATTTTAGAGCGCAAAAGGAACACGCGACTTGGATCATTCTTGTCCGCATGTATACGGGACTTGGCTTGTACTAACCCGTGTATAGAACCTTCAATTAATGAATACCAACCAACTTCTATTAGAATTTACACATTTCTTCTGATAGACCTTCTGCAAAATATTGCGCTTCTCCAGAAGGCATATACTTCATTATTTTCCAGAGAGTTTCCATCAAAGACAAGATATTAAGACATAAGAATAATATTTCCAACACAAAGAAATGGATAAAATCATAAAATATATATAAACAATATTCATAAACTAGAAATAGGAAATAGGCCTCTTGTCAAGGTGCCTCTAAATTAGGTAGCCCAAAGGAATTTTCAACAAAATAATAATAGTATACCTAATAAGAACCCTAAATATCTACCCTTTAGGAACCAAGGTCCCTATCAAAGACCCTTTAACCAACAAATATTACAATGGGGTCAAAGGGAAGATGAGCCTCTTATTCAGCCTCCATTGCCAAATAACATTAACCTTTTAGAATAATATGATGACAAGGTAGCTAGTCAAAAAATTATTCTTGACAAAGATGAATATCCTAAAATAAATTGTATTGATCAGGGTTGGGATCAATACATGGGAAATTATAATTAGGATCACATAAATTGCCTTGATCAAGGATTTTGTACTCCAATGCTTGAGAATTTCAGTAAGCATTTGGAATCCCAAATGAAAAATAAATATGTTCCGCCCGAAAGAAAATATAATAAGAAGATAAAAACCTCAAATTTCATAGAATATGAGACAAAAAGGATAACACAAGAAGAAAATGTTGACAAAAATAAGGAAACTTACTAAGGGATAGAATAAGATGAAAATATACCAAGAAGCCCTCAAAATTTTAATTTACAGAATGAATTGACCAATATCAAAATTCATGTCCCTTAATAGAAATCATCAAAATACCAACCTATAAGCAGGAAATGGATAAATTCATGCAAAAAGAGATTGATTTTGAATATCCAGGAAATATACTAGTTAATAACATAATCAATATACAGGAATATGCTCCCAAGATTAGTATCAGGCCCCATAGTGGAAAAGAGGAAAACCGAGTGCCACCTTTCTATATTTGTTTCAAAATACATGATTTTACCCTACATAATTGTATGCTAGACTTAGGTGCATCACACAATTTTATTCCGAAGGAAATAATGGATAAATTGGGCCTATATATCACAAGGGAATACAAATATTTGTGTTATTTTAACTCTCAGAGGGTCAAATATCTTTGGATTATAGAAGACCTCGTAGTTGTGTTAGCACAAGTACCAATCAAAAGTGTCATGATGGACATGGTTTATCATATGCCATTATCCTTTTATTTAGAGGGAAAACAAAATGTTTTTACCATGAGTCTTGGTTAGCTTACATCATAATTTCTGATAAGAATCCAAAAAAATTTCTCATATATGCTTTTTTGATGATAACCTTGGAAATTTTATTGTAACAACATCAGATGAAGAAAAAAAATTGGTTGATAAAAAGGGAGAAAAAAAATTGTACATAGTGTAAATACAATTTGCAAGATGTTTTTTATGTTTCTTCTTCTAGAAGCATAATTAGGGATAGGGTGGTTTTTATCTCCCCTAGCCAAGAAAGCATCACCGTTCGATTAAAGCTAAATGTTGAGACCACAAATATGTGGTTGACTATGAAACTTTAATCTTGGGACTAGAAGCAACACACAAATTAAATATTTAGAATCTTACAATATTTAGTGATTTAGAATTGCTTATTAAATAAGTAATTAAGAAATTTAAACCCAATCACCCAAGATATAGGGCTTATAGATATTAGGTTTGGGACCTGACTAAAAAAATATTTTCAGTCATTAAATTCACAATAGTTCACAGGGACAAAAATCAGTTAGCAGATGCATTAATGGTGAAAACTACAACTTTTGTTCCCCTTGAGGAAAATAAGTTAAAATATGAGATTAAGGTTTTTTATAGACATTCAATTCCTAATAATGTAAAACATTGGAAATTTTTTTAATATGACCAAGAAATAAAAAAAATATTGAAATGGTAGGTCATTTTTCTGACTTATGCATAAAGAGGGGTGAAAATAATCATAAAGAAGATATTGATTCTTCTAAACTTAAGGGAAGACTGAAAAACACTATATAACAAAATTAAAAAATAACTACATACCTAGAGGACTCATTCTTCTAGAAAGTATCTTTGATCAAAAGAGCACTACATCCACTCCTATGTTGAAGCCCCTAAATGTGGAAAATAAAGTAAATAAATTTGGCAACCCAAAAAAACCCTAAAATTATGAATTCATCCAAGTCCTCTCTAAAGAAGTTAAAAATAAGATACATAGCCCTTTTTCACGTATTTACTTTCATTTTTTCATGGGGTAAAGAAGATTTAAAGACTTTTGATAGGAAAATTATTGAACATAGAATTCCTCTGAGAGGAGTTAAGCCCTTCAGGAAAAAAAATTAGACAAGTGAATCCACTATTGTTACCGTCCATATAGACTGAATTTATAAATTTATTGGATGCAAAAATAATAGTATTGTTAAGATACTCCAACTGGGTGGCTAATTTAGTTCCAGTTAGGAAAAATAACGGTGATATTCGACTTTGCATCAATTTTAGAAACTTAAAGAGAGTATCACTTAAATAGAACTACCCCCTACCCAAAATGGATCATATTCTTCAAAGTTTAGTGGTATCCCATCACATTTTTATGATGGATGGTTTTTCAGTCTATAGCCAAATAACAATGAAAAAGGACAACAAATATAGAACTACTTTTATTACTCCCCTCGGGAGCATTTATGTATTAAAAAATTCCTTTCAGGTTGACGAATGCAGGGGCTACTTTCCAGCGAGCCATGAATATTTCCTTTTACAATTAAAATGTTCATTCAATTATGATCAATTTAGATTGTATGATTGTGTTTTCATAATATGATTCACAAAATTTAAAAAATCTTGAAAAAGTGTTTCATAAATGTCGAAGGTATGGTATGTATATGAACCCTCGTAAATCCTTTTTCATTATGAATAAAGGTAAAATGTTAGGACACATTGTCTCCAAACATGGAGTCCAGGTGGATCCTTTGTTGAAAGTGGAAACAAGAAGAGGCTTCTAATTTAATTTTCCCTTAATTAAATTAGAAGGAAATTGTAATTCCACATCATATGACAACTTCCACGAGTTAACTAAGTCAGGAAGACTTAGTTAGCTCAGCCAATTCAAGTTGAGGGTCAAACTAGTTTCATGTAGAGTGTTCCCTAAGTTTTATGGGGCCTAGTTATAGTTTATTTTGAGTTTAATTATTTAACTTAATTATTTGAGTTAAAATCAATTTAACTGGTTCTAACTGATGGAGGAGCTAATGAGGGGTCCAACGAATTAAATATGATTTAATTCACATGCAGTGATCAATCATATAACTGATAATTTGCTAAAAATAACTCATCCATGTTAGTTTTGAGGAAGACCTAGTTGAGATTGGAGTTAAAGGGGAGTGTACTATCAGAGGTATAATTACAGAATTGCATAGGTGGTGCATGGAGTCAGAAGAAGAGCCTTAATGTATTGTGAAATAATTTTTGTTTAATTTTATAATTAATAGGGGCTCAATTATCTTAGGGATTGCACAAGAAAGAAAGGGATCCAAAGTCCAAGAAATTGGTTAAGTATTGAACCAAGCTAGCGTAGGAATGAGTGAGATAGATAGAGCTACTGCAGATGGCTCTCAAGCCTGAGAGAAGCATTGTATTGTTCTCATATTATTTAACTTATACAATATATAGATAACGGGGTTTTTATTTGAGGCTTTCCCTAGGTAAATCTTTGTGTTATGCGATTGAAATTATTTCTCTTCTTTTTCATGTGATTATGCGATAATAATTGGTTTTTGCAATTTGTAGAATAGATTCAAGTATTTTTTTTAGCATATTACAAGATCAATTGAATGCACGTGGATTTTATACATGGTATAAGAGCAGGAATCGCTGTAGAAGAGAAGAATATGAGTTTTTCTTGAGGAGGTGAATCAAAATTACAAATCTACTCTTCAAGACCAGTAATAGGATCAAGATGTCTTTCTCTGGATTCATACTCGAATATGCTCTTGAGGGTAGTTCGAATTAAATATATTGGAAAGACAATATGGAAGAAATTTTGGAAGACAATTGGCTGAAGGAGTTCATAGACATTGATATTCCAAGGCCCACTACAACAAATGCTCAAAATCTGGATGCATGGAAGAAGAATTTATCAAAGGTGAGAATGATTCTGTTAGAAGGAATTCGAGATCATTTTGTCTCGAACCTCCATGGAAAGGAAACTCCATATGCTATGTGGAAGGCATTAACATATTTGATTCAGAACAACAACAGCCACAAGAAGTTGGAACCGAAGGACAAGCTCAGAAAAATGATGATGGAGAAGGGCGACACAATACGAAAATACTTGAAGAAGTTCACTCAATGTCAAGATGAGCTTGGAAGTGTAGGTGTTACAATTGCTGAGGATGATATGGTGAGCCTAGCACTTCTAGGCCTTCCCAAGAGCTAGAACAACTACTAGGATTTAGTGAATGGGAGGGAAAAGCTACAAAAGTCGGAGTGATTGTCATTCGACTTGATACAAGAAGAGATTCATCAGAATACCAAAGATGGATCCTCATCAAATATTGATGAGGAGGATAACATTTCCTTGGATGGAAATGAAAATAAAGGGAAAGGGAAGGTATCCAATTCCAAATCAGATTTTGGTCAGGAAGGAAAGAGGAAGGACTTGTCGAAGATTAAATTTTTTCACTGTCATGAGTTGGGACATTATTCCAAAAAAAATTTGCACAAGAAGGATGGAGAGAAGCCCTCAGGAGGAGTGGCAAGTGAAGCTCTTACTTCATAATTCAATTTGGATTTCACTCTCATCACATGCATGATGTCATTGGTGATGGGTTTTGTGTGGTACTTGGATAGTGGAGCTTCATTCCATATGAACGGAAACAAAGAAGCAACTTAAAGGATAAGGATATCTAGATGCACATAGAGATGGGAGATAACGGGAGGTATAGCACAACTGGAATAGGTATTGTTACATTTCAAAGGGATTCAGGTACTCTTTTCACATTAAAAGATGTTATGTATGTTCCTGGCTTAAAGAAGAATTTAGTTTCATTTTCTATAATAGAAGATTGTGGCTATGATGTGAGATTTAGCAAAGGAAATATGTTCATTCGTCACAGAGCTATGGGACAGGTGAAGAATATTGGAGTTTGGGTTAATAACCTCTAGAAATTGGATTCAGAAAACTATGTTCCCTTGAGCACGAAAAAATAGAAGGTGAAAATCCGAGACATCAGTGAG
The DNA here is from genome assembly GCA_034641835.2 of Pinus albicaulis. Lineage (NCBI taxonomy): Eukaryota > Viridiplantae > Streptophyta > Pinopsida > Pinales > Pinaceae > Pinus > Pinus albicaulis. The sequence continues at coordinate 147,715,224 of CM076580.1, forward strand.
TTATGGTATAGACGATTTGGCCATCTACACCATGGATATTTGTAGATCATGCAATAGATTTATACAAGACTCCCCAAGGGTTCACTTAAGCAGCGAGATACATGAAAAGGGTGTACATTGGGTAAGTAAACCAAAGCCACATTTCATGATAAGGACAATTGAGCGAAGGTGATCCTTGAAAGAGTTACCTCATATATGTGTGGACTGTCTCGACAACCTCCAAATAAAAACACAGGTATTATGTGATTTTTATAGATGTTTTTTCACGCACATATTGGATATTCTTCATGCAGAAGAAAGATCAAACATTTTAAAAAATTTGTGAGTTCAAAGAACTTGTCGAGAAAGATATGGGGAAGAAGGTGAAGGCTCTTAGGAGCGCCAATGGTAGAGAATAATTAAGGGAATTTTAAGGTATAAAATGGGCCTCCTAAGGAAATTATAATTTAGTAGTGGAAATAATGGAATAAGATTAGATTACATCATCAAATTTTAGAGAGAAAAAAGAAAAAAACTATTGTTTCAACTCATATTTTCAGCCTATCTCCCTATGGGTTTACTCAATTTCCGAGAGGGAGCACTTGTTGGGTGCACAATTTGATTCCTAATCCAAGGATTACCCATGTTGCATACTTTAAATGGACCCTGCTACATGAAAAAATAGAAAATACATGAAAAATATGATTGCAATCATGTTTTTTCATGTATTTCTCATTTTTTTTGTAGCAAGTTCCATCGAAAGTTTGCAACATGGGTACTCCTTGGATGATGAATTAAAATTTTCATCAAAAAATTACTTCTACTCTAAATTTTATTAAAACATTACGGAGATAAGTTGAAAAAGTAGTTTTATTATTTTATTATTTTTTAATCTTTTTACTTTTTTACCACAAAAATGGTGAATCATGTCCCATGGTTGACATCATAATATTGAATCCTATTGGTTATTATAAAATTTATTTTGGCTGTACATTTTTATTAGGAGGCCCACTTTAGACCTCGAAATTTCTCTATTGATATATCAAATGAACTCAAGAAATTTTTTTCTTCAGAAGGAATTCGATGGAATTGCTAACACCATGAGAACCCACATCAAAATGGGATTGCATAAAGGAAGAACATAACTATTGGGGGAGAAACATGAGTGACGTTGCATTATCAGGGCCTACTGTTGCACTTGTGGGATGAAGTATGCAACACAACAATATTTTTTCTTAATATAATTCCTCATCAGATTCTCGGGATGAGTATACCAGAGGAATTTTTTCCAAGTAAGAAACTAGATGTGGTGCACTTTAAAATTTTTGGTTCATCAGTTTATTTTCATGTAACCAAATATTCTAGGAAAAATACAGAACCAACAGCTGAGTTGGGAATATTTGTAGAGTACACCGATACACCTCACAACTATCGAGTGTACATTTCATCTCACTAGATGACAGTGGTCATAAGAGATGTGAAATTTGATGAATAGAAGATCATCCAAATTTCCCGTGAGAGGGAGCTTTAGTTGCATGAAATTGAGGAGTTCTTAGCTCCAAAATAAGAACCTCAAGATGTGGATAAGCCACAAGTAGAGAAACAAAGAGTGGAAGAACCCACTCATGCAGAGACATCCAGAGATAGAAGGAAGTACACCAAAGAGCCTGACAAGTTGGTGCTTTATGCTAAAGAGAATATGGGAGTACCCACATCACAACGCAGGTAGAGAAGGTACCCATATTGGTACACTCGCTACATGGATCTTATGAGAAAGGGTGTATGTATTGATCCATCCTCATTCAAGGAATCAATGCGTCAACTAGTATGGGTTGATGCCATGGTTAAGGAGTATGACTCCATTATTAGAAACATTTCATGAAAATTTTTCCTAGGACTAGAGGGAAAGTCAGTTGTAGGATCGAGCTAAATCTACAAGGTGAAGAAGGAATAAAATGGGAGTGTTGAGAAACAAAAAGCCATATTTGTGGCTAGAGGGTTCTCTTAGGTGGAGGGAATTTATTATGAGGAGACCTTTGCTCCTGTTGCAAGGTACTCATTAATAAAATATATCCTTTCACTTTCAATGCAGATGGGATGGAAAATACATTAGATGGATGTAAAGACATCCTTCCTCAATGGATGGATTGAGTAAAAGGTGTACATAAAGTAGTCGGAAGGATTTGAGACCTTCGATAGAGATTTTTATGTGTGTAGACTCAGGTGAGCATTATATGGGCTGAAACAAGCACCCCATGCTTGGTACACTAGGATTTACAGCTACTTCACCAGTTTGGGATTCACCAAAAGTGAAGCAGATGAGAACCTTTACCATATTGTTATAGAAGGTAAATTATTTATAATTGCACTATATGTCAATGTTTTTATTTTTCCAGGTGATGAGCAGATGATTAAATCTTGCAAAGAATATCTTGCAATATAATTTGAGATGAAGGATATCAGACTCTTGCATTATTTCCTTGGATTGGAAATTTGGCAAAGAGATGGGGAACTATTTGGATCTCAGGGAAAGTATGCCAAAATTTTTTTGAAAAAAGTTTCACATGGAGAGCAACAAACCCATGGAGACTCCTCTAGCAGGGAATTGGAGTAAGGAATATGCTAATTCAAGTGAAGTGGTAGAAGCTACCATCTATAGGGATATTGTGGGTTCACTCATGTAATCAGTGAACACATGACCAAACATATGTTATGTGATTAACCAACTTAGTGAAGCTAGGGTTAAGCCTACCAAGCTCTATTGGAAGGTAGACAAACATGTGTTGAGATACCTCAGAGTCACCACTTAGTTTTGGCTATGGTATAGGCACACAAAGGGAGTGAAGCTTCAAGGCTTCACAGATGCATAGTGGGCAAGGAGTACATGCAACAAGAAGAGAACATCAGGGGGCATCTTCAGTATTTGGTCAACAATAGTTTCTTGGTACAACAGGAAGAAGAGATCAGTTGCACTTAGTTCAGAAAAGATAGAGTACATGGTTTCTAGTCAAGCAGCTTGTGAGGCTATCTAGATGAGGAATATCCTTGTTGGGTTTTGTGGTCAAAATATGAATTCCACGGTGATTTATTATGATAACATGAGTTGAATCAAACTCTTGGTTAATCTAATTTTCCATGACAGGTTAAAGCATATTGATATTGGGTATCATCATCTCAGAGATTGTGTGAAGAGGAGGGTTATGTCATTAGAGTACATTCTTATAGAGGAGTAGGATGCAAACATCTTGACAGAGGCACTGTCAAGAGGAAAATTAGAGTTCCACAGAGTCAGGATCAGGGTAGAAGACAATCCTTTTCTTGTTGATAGGGGGTGTTGAAAATGGAAACAAGAATATGCTTCTAATTTAATTTTCCCTTAATTAAATTAGAAGGAAATTGTAATTTCACATCACATGATAACTTGTATGAGTTAACTAAGTTAGGAATACTTAGTTATCTCAGTCAATTCAAGTTGAGGGTCAAAATAGAGGCATGTAGAGTGTTCCCTAAGTTTTAGGGGGGGCAATTATAGTTTATTTTTGTTGTAATTATTTAACTTAATTATTTGAGTTAAAATCAGTTTAACTAGTTCTAATTGATGGAGGAACTAGTGAGAATTCTACTGAATTAAATCTGATTTAATTCACATCCAGTGATCAATCAGATATCTAAAAAATTTCTAAAAATATCTCATGCATGTCAGTTTTGAGGAAGACCCACTTGATATTGGAGTTAAAGGGAGGTGTACTATCAGTTGTATAATTATCAAATTTCACAAGCGGTGCATGGAGTCAGAGGAAGAGCCTTAATGTATTGTGAAAACATTATTGGTGAATTTCATAACCAATAGGGGCTCAATTACCTTAGGGATTGCGCAAGAAAGAAGGGCATCCAAAGGCCAAAAAATTGATTAAGTATTGAACCAAGCTTGCCTAGGAATCAATGATATAGATAGAGATAGTGCAAAGAGCTCTCAAGCCTGAGAGAAGCATTGTATTTTTCTCATAATTTATTACTTATGCAATATTTAGATATTGAGGTTTTTAGCTGAGGCTTTCCCTATATAAATCTTTGTGTTGTTCAATTGAAATTCTTTCTCTTTCTTCTTCATGCCATTATGCAATAATAATTTGTTTCCGCAATTTGTAGAATAGATTCAAGTATTTTGTTTTATCATATTACAAGATAAATTAAATCTACATGGATTTTATACATCCTTAAATGGTTCAATCCATTTAAAAAACCCCCCTTCGTAGTAATAAAAAGGAAATTCAGTCCTTTTTATGAAGAATTAATTTTTTAAGATGTTTTATTCCTAATTTTATTGAAATTGTTAAATAAATATCTAATGTACTTAAGAAGGGGAAGGATATTAAATGGAATGAAACTACTAAATATTCTAAGTTTTCTCATATAAAGAAATATGTGATGGAGGTGTTTGTTCTTATGAGCCCTAACTGCACCAAAGATTTCATATTTTCCCCTTTTTCATCTAAGCACGCCATAGCCATTGTCATCCTTTAGAAAATCAACAAGGATTCAAGCAACCCATAGCTTTATTTAGAAAATAGTTATAATGTATTGAAATCAAATATAACATAATAAAAAAATAGGCTTACACTCTGAAAGATTTAAAGGATTTTAGAGACTGTGTCCTACAGTAAAAAGCTATTATCTATTTTCCTAATCCCATTGTAAAGGATGTATTAATTCAACATGACAATGAATATAGAAGGGGGAAATTGATTTCCAAGATAAAACAATATAATTTGGAACAAAAGTCAATAATAATTATAAAGGGACAAGGTCTTGCCAAACTATTGATAGAGACAAATTTTGAGGCATTAGGTATAAATAAAATAACTTGTTTTGGTCTAATTTCCCAAGCTGAAGCTATGGAAGATGATAAATAAGAAAAGTTGTTGTTACCTCATGAAGAATATGAACACATTGGCAAAATATTTTGTTCATAAGAGTGGTTCTTAGACATTATTAACTACCCCTAGACCTTGCAATGTCCATCTCATTTGAGAAAATTACAAAAATGGTCTTTAAAGTTAAAGTCTATAAAATATTATATCATAGGTGGTAAGTTGTATTAGAAGGATCTATTAAGAATTATTTTAAATTTATTTTTTCTTGATGATGTTGATTTTGTTATCAATAAACACCCTGGTGGAGTATGTGGCGAGCATTATGCCTGGAAAGTAACCACCCACAAAATTTTAAGAAGTGGGTTTTATTGGCTCATCATGTTTTATCATGTGAACAAAAAGGTAAGGGAATGACATGAATTCCAAATATTTTCAAGGAAATAGAAGTTATCTACTTTTCCTTTGAAAGAAATTCAATCTAAAGCACCTTTCCAACATTGAGGACTTGACTTCATCAGAGAAATACATCCCCATTCTAGCAGTCAACACCACTAGATTTTGACTGCTATAGATTACTTCACTAAATGGGTAGAAGCTATCCTGATTAAATAGATAAATGATACGAATTTTTCGATTTTTTTGGTTGAAAATATTTTCTCCCAATTTGGTTTCCCTAAAAAGATGATTTCCAATAATGTTAAAGCCTTTTCCTCCTAGGAATTTGAGACTTTTTATGACAATTATAATATCATGTTGGTACATTCAAACACCTATTAACCTCAAGGGAATGGGATTTCTAAATCCTTTAATAAAATTATTATGAAAATTCTTAAGAAAACTATAGATTCCAAGAAGAGAAATTGGCATGAAACATTAAAATATGATGTTTGGGAAGATATGACTAGCATGAAGAGATTTATTGGAATGTCACCATTTCATTTGGCATATGGAATTAGCGTTGTCATTCCATTTCATTTGGGTTCAAAAGTTATGAAATTACTACAAGAAATAAATGAAGAACCTAATGATATGAAAATATGAATAAATAAAATCATACATGTTCAACAAACCAGAGAACAAGCTTATGATAAACCTAATAAGCACCAAGAACGAATGAAAAAATAATTCGAAAAAAGTGCTCGAGATAGGATCTTCCAGCTCAAGGTTTGGGTGTTAGAACGGGGCAAAAGGAATGAAGAGATTGGAAAACATAAAAACGTTTGATAATTTATCGATTATTCCTTTCATTATTGAAAAAATCAGAGAAATTTAATTTTCAATTAAGAACATTGAAGTTATTGGGCCACCAGTGAATTTCCAATTTCTAAAACACTATATAACCTACCCTACTAATATTTTTGATTATATATATATATATATATATATATATATATATATATATATATATATATATAATAATAATAATAATAATAAAATGAAAAAATAAGAGAAAATATGAAGATGTTTATACATAATTAGTCGTATAAATAACTCAACTATTTTTAAAAAACATTTCAAAGTTTAGAATAATTAAGCATACTTGAAATCATATAACATCACATGTTTCATCATAAATATTATGAGATATTTCACAAGAACTAAATTTATATGAGTTTATATATGAAATATCTCAAATTTATAACAAATAGGCATATTTGAGAAATTAGTTAATTATAAATTATCCTCGGATGTGACCTTCCATTACTGCCATACTATTCCAAATGCTAAAAACTTATACTTTTTTGGTGCAGGGAATGTTGATATCTTTTTCAAGGCTATAGATGCTTGTCAGTAGCTAAGAAATACTAGTGGTATTGGGTTAACCCCATTGTTTAAACATTCCATTATCTTTTGATGTGGCTACTTCCAATGGGGGACGCTAATATCTCTCTTGAGGCTATAGATGCTCACTAAAAGCAAAGCAAGGTTAGTAGTATTGGGAAAGACCCCAATGCATGATCATACCATTACCTTTTAATTGAAAAAATGGAGGAAAACATGATAAAGGAAGGTCTTTGATGCTTAGTGCAAATGAGAAAGTAGCAATTTTTATGTATTTTAGAGTAGTGTATGATTTTGTTGAGGCTACGAATGTTCGCTAGCAGTGGAGAAAGATCTGATTTGGAAACTCATGTAGAAGGTATCAAATGAGGGACTAATCTCCTTTATCTCTGTTCTCAAATTAGTATTGGTTAAAAAGAAATAGATTGATATCGTACGTATTTTGTGTCTCGTAATTGTCACATTTTTATCATGTTTATCATTTCCATTCCTCACATTCTATCACCTCATATAACCATTTATCATACCATTTTCATGGGTTCACCTCATTATTTTCCAATTTATTTATTTTTAATATTATAAGGGAATTTATGATTAATTATTAGAAAATTAATATATTTCATTAATCTCTCAAATGTGGATGAGCTTTGTAATGTGTATAATTATTTGGAAAGATTATTCACAAATATTCTTGAATATTTCCTCCACCATTTCAAGAATTCAAAGGATAAATTGTAATGTCCCAAAATTAGCTTTATCTAATTTGGAACATTAATTTTTCCTTAATCATTTTTTATTTCATGATTAATGAATAAATTGTAAGGGATAATGTCTAATCCTCTTGCAAATCAAGAATAAATCAGTGCCTATGTGAAAAGAGACATATTTAGGCCATCATAATAAAATATTGTAGGTGTGAAAGGACCAAGACCACCAAAGGAGATCCTATTTGACCAAGTCAACAACGTTGTCTAGGTTCATTGAACCTCCTTGATGGACTGTGCAGTTCTAGAAGGGGTTTCCAAATGTGAAAAGGACCAAAGGATGAAAGTGGTTTAGGGTTTTCCAAGAGACTCAAATGTTATAAAAGGAGGATGAAGGCTCATGAGGAGGTTGTTGATCATTTTTCATTTTGAGAGCTTGCTAAGGCAACTCCATTTCTCTTTGTTGTTTAGCAAGAGAAACAGAGGATCTCCTGTTTAGGAATCCTCTATCATTCTTTGAGTAGCTCTTGGAGTGAAGTGAGCTATATTGAACCAATATCAGGTTGGAGGCCAAGCTATGCTTGTATTGATAGCGTTGGCTCATTAAGGGTTTTGCAGCTACAGCAAGTGTAGTAGTGGAAATTCTAGATTTGCAAGGATCTAGTAGTTTTGAGGGATTTCTCTCAGGGAGGGTGTCTTGTGACCACCCAGAAGAGGATCTATGTCATATTTTCATTTCATATCTGTATATTTTACCTATTTTAATATTCATCCCTAGCTACTACGTAGTCTCCTTGGATAACTGCGTTATTTCTCATGTACTTCTTCTCTATTGTCTAGATCTGTCATTGTACTTATTTCAAGTGATTGAGGCTTGCCTCTCACTTTGAAGATTAATGAAGTAGCTTGCTGATATCTTATGTTCAGATCTGATGTATATTATGAATAAATTCATCTTCAGAAATTACTAAAGCTTTCTGTAGTTCTTTGTATAAAAATTTAGATCTACACTTTGTTATTCAGTATTTTGATGAAATCCCAAAGGGATCTTGTAAAGAAGGATTTGTAGTTTCCAAATATGATATAGATCTGATGTTCTAGACATTAATCTGCTGTATATCTGTAATTTAATGTTAAACTACTGAAGCACACTTAGAGGGACACTGTCTATTCAGATCTGCACTTTCTACATGCAATGCAGCTCCTATTTCTAAAGATTTCTTAATTGTTTCTTCATGCAATCTACTGTACTTCCTAAGGAACTCATTAAAAGTATAATTTTATACTGCTATACTGTTATATATTTCTGATGGCTGATTTCCAATGACTTCTAGGAGGAACTTCACAATTCTGAAGTGGGTTCTTCTTCATTCCATCAGCTCTTCTCTTTAGCTGATTTTTGACTAGTCAGCTTCGTGGGAGATCTATTTAAGGCCCTTAAACCCATTCGTTTTGCTAAAAAATTTGCATGGAGGTCCCACATAGCCTATACTAAGGGAACCCAGCCTTGATCAGCATTATTCTTGCACCATTTTCCTTATACAATGTTTTTCCTAAGCCTCTTGCAATTTTTCCTAGTAGTGGAATTTCTTGCTTCTCCCTTGTTTGGTTTTTGCTTCTCTTTTGGACCCATTCTCTAGATATGAATATATAAGGATCCCAAGGGAATTATAATCCAATAGGAGTGTGTAATTCCCACTCTTTTTGTGTTTCATCAGTCTTCTATAGACAGAGTCTAGAATAGGCCAGGAGGCCTCTCATTTTCATCCTCTCCTTAGAGGTGATATAACCAGTAAATGCCCTAATAGTCTATCTCTATTTTAGGAGTTGCTGGTGTGTTTTCCTCACTATTGTGATCCCTTAGATGAATATCTTAAGATATTCTCTACTATGCCTATTTTTCCCCATTTGGGACATTATAGTGGTATTAGAGCATGATCTCTGGCTCCGCCTGTGAGATCAAGCTATCAGTGGAATCAAGAGGAAGGGAAACATGAAGAAGATGATTTTACTCTCATATATTTTCAGATTCAAGAAGAACCTCCCCAAGGAGGATGTGCAAGAAGAAAAGAGAAGCAGCAATGAAGCTTCCAAGGAGTTTCAAAAAGAAGATCTTCCAATCAGATCTACAAGATCTGTGCATGAGGAACATTCTGAATCCTCATCTCATGGATATGAGCACTCAGCCATATCATCAGAACTTTAGCATTTTTCCAGTGATTCCTTCATGAAGGAAGAGAAATAAGGTGTGAGCTTGATTGATGATGCATTTCCAAGGGCAAGATCTCCATTTGGTGAAGAGTCCTCATCTCAATAGGAAAGCATGAAGGGTTCTCCTTCAAGGGTTGATCCAGATCTATTGTCTCACATTGATGATGGGACAATTTTAGTTATTTAAGAGGAGGAGGAGGAAGAGGAAGATGAGAACACAATCACCTCAAGGGCACCTCAAGCACTTCATGAGGCAAAGGTTGGAGCACTTGCTCCAAGAAGAGAGACTCTTGCACCCCTACAAAGAGTCCCACAGGATCTCATACATGAGGAGTATGTACCATCATTTATTAATGATGAGGTATTGGAGATAAGGGAGGAAGAAGAGAAGAAAGAGCATCACAAGATGGAGAGTATGAACCCTTCTCTACTTCACAGCTTGGAGTCACAAAGAAGGAAAGAGGACTTATGTATTGAAGGTAGGGATAAATATGTCTGCCTACATCCACATTCTACTCTATGCCTTGAAACTTCGTTGCAAGGGGATCCCCCACTAGGAGCACCTCTTGATAAGAGGCAATCTAAAGTGTTCCTTCATCTATGGGATACATATGCATACTTGGCTAAGGAAAGAGCTTTGGGAGAAGATAGCACAACACAGAGAATCACTCAAGCATTCAGGAGAGAGATGAGCAGTTTCCTGAAAGAGACATTGCAAACTCCCATTCAAATATCTGCATTGAGGAAGGAGAAATTAGAGATCTATGATGGCATGAGCATGAGGGCACATGGAAAATCCATATATTTGGGGCAGCCCATGGTCTCTTCATTCACAAAGAATATTTCTGAAGATGGCAAGGGGATCTTAACCCTCTTGTGCACATGGGCCAAAAGGAGGAGGTTTTGGAAGACAAGGATTTTCCAAGGGGAAGTTGATTTCCATATGCTCCAATCTTGTCTTGTGCTGAAAATGGGGCAACAAAAGAAAGAGTATGATGCTCCAACATGTGATCTTGATATCAAGGATGACAAAGATGGGAGCCATGAGAAGACAGGGGCTGCATTTCATATTTCTACAGCGCTGTCATTCTTGGAGAGCTTGGATCCTTGCTGGGATTCCCAACTCAAGATGGAATACTCCAAGGACCTTTTCACATGGGGGGTTCTTGAAGGGGAAGTAAAGGATGAAAGGTTCAAGGTGGTAGATGCAGTTATCTATTTCTACAATCTTATTCTTTTGGCTAGTAACTCCAAACTCAAGGAGGGACTATTTGATGCCATCTATGAAATCCTACTTTCCAAACCCACTAGTTTTGTCAAAGCATATCATACTCTCTTGGGTGGATTCATATGGGAAGACTACAAAGAAGATGTGTACTCTTATATGAAGAAGTGCATGGACTACTTGGTTGAGGAGGAGGAACATAGCTCTTGGGAGGAGCCACCATTCACACCTCCTTATCCTTTGAGTGTGAGGGGGAACTCATCCATGAGTTACCCTATTGATGTAAAAAAAGTATATAAAGAGACTCATCCTCTTGAGCATTATTTTGCATCTCCTATATGCTTATATTTTTCTGACACTTATTTGCAGGGCATGGTGCCAAGATGGGGCACTAAGTATGATGGGTTTCATGGGCTATCTAAGGCCATGAACTATGTTGATGAAGGCCATTCCTTGGAGAACCTTGGAAAGCTACTAAATTCCTCATGGTGTGATTATTTTACACCAACCATGATATACATTCTCCAAGTGTTCCAAAGACATGAGGCAGCAAACAAGTGTTGGGGGAGGCACTTTTCATATCTTGTTCTATGGCAGTTGAGGATAAAACTGTGCTGGTTGCACATGAGGGAACATATTCCTTCTTATCTATCACACATGGCAGCTAGCATACTTCTAATCATGATCCCACAAGCTGAAGATGTCCTTATCTTTGTTGGGGGCATAGTTGGAGGAAATGCACACTTATTGAATGTGCCCATGGGGGAAGGGGTTCCCAATTTATATTGCATTACATGCTTCCATGGGAGCATGGGATTTTGTATGGCCACTATGATTAAGAACTTTTCTATTTGTAAAGTGAGCCATATGTTGGATGGTGACATGCCTCTCACATGTAGTGGGGAGGAGATTTTGTATGGATTTCCAAGATGGGAGGCCAAGATGGGAGGTAATCCACTTCATTTTGATGATATCATGGGGATGAGAGTCTTTCATGGATCATGAAAACCCCATGATAGACATCACTTCTTTCTTGAGGAGGCCATGGATCAGCAAGAAGGTTTCCACAACAACCTTCCATTTCTTCATGATGAGAGACTATGAGTTTATTCATCAAGGGAAAACTTGCATCTTAAAGAAGGGCCATTGGGAGGACAAAGATATTGCAAAAAAATCAAAGCAATGGAGGAGACTATATGATGAGGAGGCCACAAGGAAAGAAGGAGGAGTTTTGCAGCACCCTTGTAGTTTCTTGAGGACAAGCAACATTTGGGAGGGGGAGACTGTAATGTCCCAAAATTAGCTTCAGCTAATTTGGAACATTAATTTTGCCTTAATCATTTTTTATTTCATGATTAATGAATAAATTGTAAGGGAAAATGTCTAATCCTCTTGCAAATCAAGAATAAATCAGTGCCTATGTGAAAAGAGACATATTTAGGCCATCATAATAAAATCTTGCAGGTGTGAAAGGGCCAAGACCATCAAAGGAGATCATGTTTGACCAAGTCAACAACATTGTCTAGGTTCATTGAACCTCCTTGATGGTCTGCGCAGTTCTAGAAGGGGTTTCCAAATGTGAAAAGGACCAAAGGATGAAAGTGGTTTAGGGTTTTCCAAGAGACTCAAATGCTATAAAAGGAGGATGAAGGCTCATGAGGAGGTTGTTGATCATATTTCATTTTGAGAGCTTGCTAAGGCAACTCCATTTCTCTTTGTTGTTTAGCAAGAGAAAGAGAGGATCTCCTGTTTAGGAATCCTCTATCCTTATTTGAGTAGCTCTTGGAGGGAAGTGAGCTATATTGAACCACTATCATGTTGGAGGCCAAACTATGCTTGTATTGACAGTGCTGGCTCATTGAGGGTTTTGCAGCTACATCAAGTGTAAAAGTGAAAATTCTAGATTTGCAAGGATCTAGTAGTTTTGAGGGATTTCTCTCAGGGAGGGTGTCTTGTGACCACCCGGAAGAGGATCTCTGTCATATTTTCATTTCATATCTGTATATTTTACCTATTTTAATATTCATCCCTAGCTACTGCGTAGTCTCCTTGGATAACTGCGTTATTTCTCATGTGCTGTTTCTCTATTGTATAGATCTATCATTGTACTTATTTCTGGTGATTGAGGCTTGCCTCTCACCTTGAAGATTAATGAAGTATCTTGCTGATATATTATGTTCAGATATGATGTATATTATGAATAAATTCATCTTCAGAAATTACTGAAGCTTTCTGCAGTTCTTTGTATAAAAAGTTAGATCTACACTTTGTTATTCAATATTTTGATGAAATCCCAAAGGGATCTTGTAAAGAAGGTTGTGTAGTTTCTAGATTTGATATAGATCTGATATTCCAGAATTTAATATACTGTAGATATTTAATTTAACGTTACACTTCTGAAGCACACTTAGAGGGACACTGTCTATTCAGATCTGTACTTTCTACATGTAATGCAGCTCCTATTTCTGAAGATTTCTTACTTGTTTCTTCATGAAATCTACTGTACTTCTTAAGGAACTCATTCAAAGTCTGATTTTCTAATTCTATACTAATATATATGTCTTATTTCTAATTTCCAGTGACTTCAAGGAGGAACTGCACAATTCTGAAGTGGGTTCTTCTTCATTCTATCAGCTCTTCTCTTTAGCTGATTTCTAACTAGTTAGCTTCGTGGAAGATCTTTTTAAGGCCCTTAAACCCATTTTTTTTGCTGAAACTCTGCATGGAGGTCCCAAACAGCCTATAATAAGGGAAATCACCCCTGATCAGTTTTATTCTTGCACCATTTTTCTTATACAACGTTTTTCCTAAGCCTCTTGTAGTTTTTCCTAGTAGTGGAATTTCCCGCTTCTCCCTTGTTTGGTTTTTGCTTCTCTTTTGGAACCATTCTCTAGATCTGAATATCTAAGGGTCCCAAGGGCAGTAAAATCCAAGAGGAGTGTTTCATTCCCACTCTTTTTGTGTTTCATCATTCTTCTATAGACAGAGTCTAGAACGGGCCAGGAGGCCTCTGGTTTTCATCCTCTCCTTTGAGGTGATATAACTAGTAAATGCCCTACTAGTCTATCTTTGGTTTAGGAGTTGCTAGTGTGTTTTCCTCACTACTGTGATCCCTTAGAGGAATATCTTAATATATTCCCTACTGTGCCTATTTTTCCCCATTTGGGACATTGCATAAATGTTCAAGCTTATTCAAAGGAGAAGATCATGGAGATTTGGATGACATATCTTATCCCAGATTTGTGAGATATGAGTGAGGATTTGAAGGGATCATATTTTGTAATTATAGGGATATTGGTTGAAAGAAAAGTGGATTTGTAATTATGAGTTGCTTATCTTGTTTTCAAAGCACTCATGTATAAAAGTGAGTGTTCTCTCTTCATTTTGATATGATATAGATAGGATAGATGTGGAGTGTTAGGTCCCTGTAATTAGCAAGGTTGGAAAAAGTCCAACTACAGGGGTAACATCAAACTGCTTTGGGATTCAAGGATCTAGCCCTCCTGAATCTAGAGAGGGATCTATCTATAAATGAGTTTAAAGATGTGATCTTTAAAGCCTGAAATGTGGTATTAGGCTAGTTATGAAGAGCATGAGTTTTGTTTTGTTTGTTTTGGTCGGGCAAAGACATGATGAAGGTGAAGGCAGTTCAAAATGAAGGGTGAAGATGTCTGCAAGTGAAGGAATGATTTGGCTGATAGAAAAAAGGAAAATATAGTTTTAACCCATTGGGCTATGGAGTCATAGGGGGATTTTAATTGGACAGCAAGGTTCAAGAAGGATCCATGGGGAAAGTCACATATGTCAAAGGATCTCTTAAGGTGATTTATGGAGTGAAACATATAGGAAGTGGAGAACAAAACAAAATGAAGAACAGTGCACAGTCTAAGATCAAGTAAGTGCTTTTAAACTATCTTTCTTTCAACATGTGCTTAGAGAGACAAAACATAAAGAATTATGTGATCAGGTAAGTATTTTTAAACTAGCCTGCATTGAAGTACTTTGAGTTTAGAGAAACAAAATATAAAAGCATTCTGAGATCAGGTAAGTGCTTTTAAACTAACCTGCTTTGAAGTACTTTCAATCAAAAAACATTCAAAAACAGTTAGAACAGCTTAAGATCAGGTGAGTACTTTGAAACCAACCTGCTTTCAGCATATTCTAAAGGAAAACACTGATGATCATCATAATGAGCAATCTAGATCAGGAAAGTGATTTGAAACCAACCTGCTTTAATATACTCAGTATTAACAAGAGGAAAACATAGAAAATAAAGCTTTCAGTAAGAGTAGGGTACTACTGAGAGTAAGTCCTAGCTCTATGTTTGCTGTTCCTTATTAGAGAAAATGAACAGAGTGAAAACTTAAATAAAATAACAATTGACAGTGAGGAACACATCACCATTGACACAAATCAGGATCCCATAAATCAGCAGCTTGTATTTGATGTTCAAACTAGTTACAATCAGCAAGCCTGGAGGGTCTCTACAACTTCAAACTTCTCATATCAGCTTATTTATCTTCAAATTGCACATAGTGCATCAGTAGCTTCATAAAACCATTAAATGCTTTCAGATGTCCAGAGACCAACATTTGCTTATGTTCTATAGAGGTATTTATAGAGAAATGAGGAAGTGGGAGGATTTCCCAGGGATCAAATATCATTAATTATGTAATCATTTCTAACTCTGCTCCATAACATATGTTCCTGCCTTTCGAGGCATAATGATCGAAAGATGTGCTTCTGAACTATTCTTAATCTTCTAAAATGGTTCTACCGACAATTAGAGATAAGATTCTTTGATTTGTATTAATTGTTCAACTGTCTTCAGGTAAACACCTCTTGTTCAGGTAATGACTAAGCTTCCTTTTATTTCTGTGAGGCTGTAGGTGTCTGAAGGAGTTGGAGAGGGTTCAATTGGCCTCGGCTGATGGCAGTGGAAACTTTCTCTGCTTGACAGATGTCTTTGTCTTTCCTTAAACACCTTTAATTTAGTTGAGAACTGCGTTTTAGGACTTCAATCTCCTGTTTCTGGTGTGTTCTGTATTCGACACTGATACTCTTTGATCGGTGCTCGATTAACTGTGTTTTCTAGTGTGCAGGGTTGTACAGGGGTCGAATGGCATCAATGCCTCATGAATTCATTGATAAAATGCAAATTTAAAACCCTGCAAGTGATTTTGTGGTGAATCGCAGGCGAGAGGATCATCACCCTCGACCTGTGAATTTTTCTTCAACATGGCGGAAAAAACCATTTAAACCCTGCAAAAATACGAAAAACTATTAAAAAATCCTGCATATATAGGCTGACTGCTTCAGAAGGCATGTTGAGGGAGCATAGCTATTGGATGGCATCATCCAACGGTCGATATTGATCGTGAGGAGTGAATGGAAAGGTGGAAAAGAAAATAAAATTAGAGTCGTCGATCACGTAGAGATCGATGGTCAGGAGCGGAAAATGAAAAGTCAAAGTGGAAAATGTTTGAACCTTTAATTTCTAACCTAATCTATCTACTGATAAGCCAAGTTTAAACAGTTTGGCAAATCAAATTCACTATCCTATTAGCAGTAAATTTAAAACTAATTAGTCAAGATTAGGCTGTTTGACTAACTAGGAGTGTGTTTTTCAGGAATGGCATTTGAGATTGCACACTTTTAGATTTGTTTATCCTTTTGGTATGGGGCTATACCTTTATTTTTATTTTTATTTTACAATCTGCCCTCTTTTATTTTATTTTTTATTGTTTTTGTATTTTTTCCTTTTTTGATACTGAACAAAGAAATGGTATTTACAATGGAAATGAAAGCTTCAAAATTGAACTCAGTAGTAGTAATGCTTAAGAACCTTGCCATTGACAGGACCCACAAATAGATCTGTGCCATCTAACTCTTGCAGGAAAAATGCATTTGGACCAATGGTGGACTGAATAATGTAAGGACCTTGCCACAAACAGTCAAATTTGCCATGTTTACCCTTATCCTCTCTTCTGGAGTCCCACTTGAGTACCTTGTCTCCAATGTTGAAATCACAAGCCTTTGTTCTCTTGTCAAACAATTTTTTTATGTTCTCTTGCACCTTCTGAGCTCTATTGTAAACCTCTTCCCTTATCTGTTGGAGATGTATTGTCTGATTGATCCTCCTTATCATGCTGTCCTCTTCTGACTGTATTTATTGGACTAATTTTATCACTGGTACACCTAGGCTAGTAGGAAACACTGCATCTGCTCCATAAAGAAGCTGGTATGGGGACATTCCAATGGAATTCTTTGTGGTTAGCTTGTCTGCCCATAAAGCATGCACCAACTTGTTATGCCATGATTTTTTATTCTCTTCAAGTAGCTTCTTGATGATGGTCATCAAAATTTTATTTGATGATTCAGCTAACCCATTACCTTGAGGGTAATAAGTAGTAGAATGACCAAGTACAATCTGATACCTGTGACAAAAATAAATCATATTTTTGGAACCAAAGCAGCAGCATTATCAGTAATAATCTTCCTAGGACAGCCAAATCTAGACAGGATATGATCTTCAAGAAATTTTATAATGACATAATCTATGGCATTCCTAGAAGGTATTGCCTCTATCCATTTGGTGAAGTAGTTAGTGGCTGTGAGAATCCATTTGTGTTGGGAAGATGAAGCAGGATGGATTTCTCCTATGAAATCTAGGCCCCATTGTTGAAAAGGAGCTTCAACAGTGCTAGGTTGTAATGGTAAAGGGAGGAGTTTTCTTTTGCTTTCAAAAATTTGGCATTTGTGACAAGCTACTATCATTTTAAGGACATCTTGGAAGAGGGTGGGCTAGTAATATCCAGCTCTAAGGATTTTATTGGCTGTGGTTTTCTAGTAGAGATGAACTCCACATTCTCCTTCATGGAATTCATGCTTGACCCTCTCTGCATCAACTTCAGGCAAACATTTAAGCAATAAAACATTAGTATTTTTCCAATATAAACATTCATTCAAAATGCAATAATTCCTAGCTTTCAACTTTAAAAACCTTGCCTTTTTTTTTGATAAATCAGGAGGAGCATTAAGATTTCTAAGTACATACAAGATATCAGTGTACCAAGGTGAGCTTTGAAACTGCTCTTCCACAGTGGGAGCAGGTAATTCTTTCTGTTCATCCAAGGCATCTACCATATTGATGTCGAGGGCTTGTAGATTAGATTCAGCTATTAATTGAGCTAAGCCCTGACCTTTAATGAGTTTGGTGGGTTTGATTTCCAAATCATACTCTAGTATTGTTGCAATCGATTTGCCCCTCTTTCCATCTGGGCCTTGTGACAATATGTCTTTTACCACTATGTTAGGCACATAATCAATGATGTGAGAATGTTGAATATACACCCTGAATTCCTTTAAGGTCTTTACCAAATCATAGGCCTGTTTTTCCATTCTGTTATATTTCAAGGGTTCATCCACTAAAGCCTTACTGATAAAAGCAATAGGCTGTTCTTGTCCCTCTGGGTTTTTCTGCAATAGGACAACAACTACAGTATGCTCTGAGGCAAAGGAAAAAATAAGAAAATCCTTGGAAAAGTCAGGGTTGATCAGCACAGGTGCCCGGGTGTGTGCATGTTTTACCAATTTGAAGGATATTTTGGCTTCTACAGTCCATTTCACTCCTACTTCTTTCTTGAGCATATTAGTCATGTTTCTAAGGAGCTCTGTTAAGTTGGGAATAAACCTCCTCAAGAAGTTAATTTTTCCAATCAAGGACTGTAATTCTTTTATGTTCCTTGGTTGGCTAATCTTTAGTATTCCCTCAACTCTCTTTGGATCTATTTTAATCCCTTCTTCTGATATGATATGGCCAAGGAATTTACCTTCTTGTAAGCCAAACACTGTGTTTTTGGGATTTAAAGATAATCCAAACCTTCTGCACTTTTCAAGGACCTTTCTTAGATGTTTCAGGTGCTCTTCATCAGATTTGGAATAAACTATTATGTCATCAAGGTAAATTACAATGAAGTGCCATATCTCCTCTGAAAATGCAATGTACATGGCCCTTTGGAAAGTGGCCCCAGCATTCATTAACCCAAAAGGAATTTTCACATACATGAAAGTGCCCCAAGGAGTGGTGAAAGCTGTCTTGAGTTGGTCTTCTGGGAGTACTAAAAATTGGTTATACCCTGAAAAACCATCTAACAGAGAAACCCTCTTTGAACCAACTACCCTTTGTAGAATGTGTTCCATTTTGGGTAAAGGGTAATTGTCCTTTAGGGAGGCTCTGTTAAGGTTTTTGAAATCAATGCACAATCTGATTTCTCCTATCTTTTTCCTCACAGCTACAAGGTTAGAAACCCAATATGAAAACCTCACAGGCACTATGATTCCTGCCTCATACATTTTCTTGATTTCCTTTTCTACTAGAGGTAGTTGTATTGGATTAATTCGACGCAGTTTTTGCCTAAAGGGTTTTTGTTTTTCTTTCAATGTGATCTTGTGCTGGATGATTTGTGTATCATAGGCTTTTAAGTCTTCATAGCTCCAGGTAAACACATCAACAAACTCTTTAAATAAGTCAATGAATTTCTTTTTCATGTGTGTTTACAAGGAGCCAACTAATTTAATCATTTTAGGCCGATCTTTGGTGCCTATGTTGCATTCCTCAACATCAGACTCGGTGTATTCTACAATGGGTTTCTTTGCTACATCGTTAAAATCAAACAGGTCTTATAATGTGCTAACACCCAAGGTACGTTCTTGTCCTTTTACGACAATATCTCAATGTCTTCGTTTTCTGTGTCCTCGTACTCTTCAGTATGAGTTCCAAGGTTTTTAGTTAACATGTCAATTTTTACGGAACCGGATAGTTTATCTCCTTCAGGGGATTATTTGTTGAGGCAATTTTCGTCAGATTTAGAAAGTGAATCAGATAACTAAAAATCGTTCCTGCCAAGCAGGAAATCCTCTATCTGATTGTTGCCCTCGAAGACCTGTCAATATTTTTGATTATCTAGCACTGCAGGTCTATATTTTGTTTGGATGATGATCTGTTCATCACCAGGTGATTTTTGACATGAACAAGCAGCACAGGCCAACCCGTTTGCAATTATGTTTTGACTTCTTGGGACAAACACGAGCTCATATCTTGTAAACGTGTTTAGGAAATCTATGGCATTATTTAGGTATACCCTTAGTCTAGGATGCTTAATGACATACTCTCCATTTAGTTGTTTGATGACTAATTCCGAGTCTCCTTGAACAATTATCTTCTTGGCTCCTAGTTCTTTCAATAGACACAATCCTAGGATGAGAGCCTCATACTCTGTGATGTTATTGGTGCATTTGAAATCTAGCTTGAAAGCATGGCATTCAGAGTAATTTTTCTCAGTGTCAACCAACCATACCCCGGCTCCTGCACTCTTTTTAGTGCAAGACCCGTCAAATTTCATGACCCATAAGGGATTGTTTGTAGGGTTAACCTTGTTTTCATCCCTATTGCATTGTTCATCATTATGTTCTATTCTGGGATCTGCAACATGTTGTGCTGGGTCTTGTTCTTCAAGATTTCCATGGAGTTGAGTGTAAGGGGTAGTCTGTTGTTTTTCATCTTGGGTTTGTTCACTCTGGCTCATTTTTTCAACACACTGTTCAAAAGTTTCTCTCTCATTTTCTTCCATATCTAGAACTGCCATAATTTATAGATTAGGGGCCTCTGACTGGTCATCTGAGTCACTGTGTTCTGGCTCTGACTACTTTGTGGATTCATTATTGTAAAAGATAAATGAATCCAGGTCAGTATGGACAGAGTAAATGGGAGAATTTTCAGGCTTTTCTGAGCTACTGACCATGAATTTCATATGTGACTCTCTATATAGTCTTCTAAGCTGGCTAAAGATAGGAATAGTGGCATATGTTCCATCCATATGTATGGTACCTTGCAGCTTGGCACCCCATGATCTTGACAGCAACATGCCATACTTAGGAGGAACATCAGCCACCACAACATCCATCGCCATGCACTTGGCTGGGATTTGTGTCAAACTCACACAAAGGTCTTTGATTAGACCCAGACACTTCACTCTGTTGGAATAAAAAGCATATAAATCCTTGTAAGGTCTGGTTATTTCTAGTCCTAACCTTTCCATTATCACCTTTGGCATAAGGTTGTGAGAGGCTCGAGAGTCATGCATAGCATTATGTAGGATCTTGTCATGAACATTTAAACTCACATAAAAGGGGGGAACAGGTCCCTCTTGATATATACCTTCAATCTTAGGACCAAAAATGAGCTCTGGTTGGTCATCATTAAGATTGACTGTATCATTATTGTCCTCAATATTTAAAGCCTTCAAAATTTGGGTCCTATATACACTCTGGGCAGCTAACTTAGTTAGGGGAACAAAGATTCTGATCTTTGAAATTTCCTGCTCAAGGCTGAAAGGAATTTGGCTCTTTGAAGGACTTGTCTCAGCCTTGCTAGCTGCCAGTCTATCAACAACATCAGCTTGTTGATTTGTTCTATTAGTATTTGACAAAATGGTCTTAACAGGAGTACTAACTGAAGTGGTAGTACTACTAATTTCTGCACTCCGTTTTTCATTGTTTTGAGTGCCCTTCTCTCTACTTTTATCAGAATTTACAGTCACTATTTTACCCTTTTGTTTGACAATTTTAGGCTTGGTTGTAGTGCTGTTTTGTGAAGATTTGTCAGAGGTTTTGGTGTTGAGAGTTTGTTGACTGGTTTTGCTTCTAAGGTCATATTCTTTTTGGGACTCTATGATGACATTTTCCATGTCTTGAAAATAACTTTCATCATCATCTCTGTTGTCATCATAAGGGGTATAAAGACCTTGTTTTCTATCATAATGAATCTCAAATTCATCATTATCTACTCCCAGCATGTTGATATCATCTTCCTCTATTATCTCATATGTTCCTCAACCTCACTTATATAGTTTTGATGAAAAGGAGGAGTGATCAGTTGATCATCTTCCCTAGGTCTGTTTGGAGGTTGGTTCCTTCTAAAATTCTGATTTTGGTTCTGGTTTTTGTTTTGAGGAGCAGTTTGGTTTTGACTTGCTTGTGCTCTCTCAAGGAAGCTCATTTTCTTCATCATCTCCTCCATCATTTTTTCCATCTTTGAGTTGGAAGTAGAAGGTGCATTTTCCTCTCTAATGGACACTCTCTTTTCAATTTTCATTCTTTCTCTCTTCTCCATCAATTTGACTTCCACAGAAAGAGCACCCTTTTGCATATCTTCAAGAGTTGCAAAATCTCTCTCTCTCAGCTGATAGGCCATCTCGGGGTCAAACCCTTCAAGAAAATTGTTTAAAGCTGAGCCCTGCGGAGGTTTTAGTTCTGGGGAAAGTGCATTATACACACTATTGAATCTAGTGAAATAAGCTTGCACACTTTCCCCAGCGTCTCTATGGAGGTTCTTGTAGTCAGAAAGGTTACTTCCCATTTGTTTAAGAATGTTTGATGGAAGGCTTGGAGATCATTAATACTATGGGGGGTTAAAACTTTAAACCATTTTCTTGCTTCTCCCCCTAAGCTCTAAGAAAATAATCTAAGCTTGACAGAATCATTATCAATTTCATTTCTGTCAAAGTAGTCATTCATCTTATCCACATGTTGTGATGCAGTTGTAGCATTACTAGTATCATACAATGGAATTTTAGACTGATAATCCTGTGGAAGATTGACTAATGGTACAAGAAGAACTAAGGGAGCATACCATGCTGCCATGATATGTGGTGGGGGTGGATTCACAGGAAGGAAAGTGGGCTGAAGTGGGGTGGTTTGAACAGTGGATGTAGGATGAACAGAAATGGATGGAACAAGAATATATTGTTGAGCTGATCTTGGATGAGAGACACCTGAGTTGTGAAGAAAATGTGAATCAGGAGGTGTTGTTTCTCTGCTACCAGGATGTTCACTTGTTTCAGGAGATGAAAGTGAAGACTCAGAATCTGACTGACCTAAGTCACTAAGAGACCTAGTTCTAAATGGATTTACTAAGTCAGCTTGTGATTGTGGTAGAGCTGAAATATTTTCAGGGACTGAATTAGCTCTCAAGGGTGATCTGAAAATAGTTGAGAGTTTAATCCTAGGAGACCTCCTATGGATACTTTCTGGGTTATCAATTATCTCAAGTGGACCAGGGTCAGGATAGGCTCTAGTGTGAATATTTCTAGGAGCCAGTATGCTGTGTTTTTCAGACCCAACTTAAACAAAAATAGTTTAACCAGATATGACAATCTTTAAAAGTTCAACTAATCTGTTTATACAAATTTTAATCCTACAGTCCTCTAACTGATTTTGAATAATATTACAATGATAGGGTTCTTCCCAGTGGAGTCTTAAGGTATGTTAAGGATTGTGGAGTTGCCAAGTGGAAGTTTTTATCTCTTTTGGAGGTAAAGGTTTAATGGTTCACTACCATGTTTATTGAATACCAACCTAAAATATTTTAAGGTTATTTTCTGACTTTTTGTGGTTGTATGGAAAATTAAAGAGTCCATAAAAGCTGGCCAAGAAACTATGAACTCTAAAAGTTCCCCAGTGGAGATGCCATTATGTTAGGTCCTTGTAATTAGCAAGGTTGGCAAAAGTCCAACTACAAGGGTAACATCAAACCTCTTTGGGATTCAAGAATCTAGCCCTCCTGAAACCAGAGAGGGATCTCTCTATAAATGAGTTTAAAGATGTGATCTTTAAAGCCTGAAATGTGGTATTAGGCTAGTTATGAAGAGCATGAGTTTTGTTTTTCTTTTTTTGGTTGGGCAAAGACATGATGAAGGTGAAGGCAGTTCAAAATGAAGGGTGAAGATGTCTGCAAGTGAAGGAATGATTTGGCTGATAGAAAAAGGCAAAGATAGTTTTAACCCATTGGGCTATGGATTCATAGGAGGATTTTAATTGGAAAACAAGGTTCAAGAAGGATCCATGGGGCAAGTCACATATGTCAAAGGATCTCTTAAGGTGATTTATGGAGTGAAACAGATAGGAAGTGGAGAAAAAAACAAAATGAAGAACAATGCACAGTCTAAGATCAAGTAAGTGCTTTTAAACTATCTTGCTTTCAACATGTGCTTAGAGAGACAAAACATAAAGAATTATGTGATCAAGTAAGTATTTTTAAACTAGCCTGCATTGAAGTACTTTGAGTTTAGAGAAAAAAAATATAAAAGCATTCTGAGATCAGGTAAGTGCTTTTAAACTAACCTTCTTTGAAGTACTTTCAATCAAAAAACATTCAAAAACAGTTAGAACAGCTTAAGATCACGTGAGTACTTTGAATCCAACCTGCTTTCAGCATATTCTAAAGGAAAACACTGATGATCATCATAATGAGCAATCTAGATTAGGCAAGTTCTTTGAAACCAACCTGCTTTAATATACTCAGTATTAACAAGAGGAAAACATAGAAAATAAAGCTTTTAGTAAGAGTAGGGTACTACTGAGATTAAGTCCTAGCTCTATGTTTGCTGTTCCTTATCAGAGAAAATGAATAGTGTGAAAACTTAAAGAAAATAACAATTGACAGTGAGGAACACATCACCATTGACACAAATCAGGATCCCATAAATCAACAACTTGTATTTGATGTTCAAACTAGTTACAATCAGCAAGCCCGAAGGGTCTCTACAACTTCAAACTTCTCATATCAGCTTATTTATCTTCAAATTGCACACAGTGCATCAGTAGCTTCAGAAAACCATTAAATGCATTCAGATGTCCAGAGACCAACATTTTCTTATGTTCTACAGAGGTATTTATAGAGAAATGAGGAAGTGGGAGGATTTCCCAAGGATCAAATATCATTAATTATGTAATCATTTCTAACTCTGCTCCATAACATATGTTCCTACCTTTCGAGGCATAATGATCGAAAGATGTGCTTATGAACTGTTCTTAATCTTCTAAAATGGTTTTGCCGACAATTAGAGATAAGATTCTTTGATTTGTATTAATTGTTTAGATGTCTTCAGGTAAACACCTCTTGTTTAGGTAATGACTAAGCTTCCTTTGATTTCTGTGAGGCTGCAACTATCTGAAGGAGTTGGAGAGGGTTCAATTGGCCTCGGCTGATGGTGGTGGAAAATTTCTTGGCTTGAAATATGTCTTTGTCTTTCCTTAAACACCTTTAATTTACTTGAGAACTGCGTTTTAGGACTTCAATCTCCTATTTCTGGTGTGTTCTGTCTTCGACACTGATACTCTTTGATCGGTGCTCGATTAACTGTGTTTTCTGGTGTGCAGGGCTATACAGGGGTCGAATGGCATCAATGCCTCATGAATTCATTGATAAAATGCGAATTTAAAACCCTGCAAGTGATTTTGTGGTGAATCGCAGGCGGGAGGATCGTCACCCTCAACCTGTGAATTTTTATTCAGCATGGTGGAAAAAAACATTTAAACCCTGAAAAAATACGAAAAACTATTAAAAAATCCTGCATATATAGGCTGACTGCTTCAGAAGGCATGTGGAGGGAGCATAGCCGTTGGATGGCATCATCCAACAGTTGAGATTTATCGTGAGGAGTGAATGGCAAGGTGGAAAATAAAATCAAATCAGAGCCATCAATCGCGCAGAGATCAATGGTCGGGAGCGGAAAATGAAAAGTCAAAGTGGAAAACATTGACTGGGCGATCGAATCAAGGCGATGAAATGTGGGTCGTCGATCTGCAGATCAGATCGACGAAGGAGATTTATTTAATGCCACGTCGGAGCCTGGTTATCGCGTGGGCAACTTCGGTGAGCGATAGCCGTTGGATGGGCGGCCTCAGATCGAATGGTACGCATAAATATCATGCCGGGTCCACATCCGAACGTTAACATGCGATGGACGGCGATTTTGTGAACAGTACCCAGGCCACGCCTCCACCGTTGAATGGAATCGCTGCCAATCGGGAAAAAACCACCCTCGCCCAAAGGCGGTGCGATAAATACCACGCGGTTTTGCAATCAGTTAGTGGATGGCGGGGACCACTGGGGTGACAGACTCCGCGCCGTCGATCTGCAGATCAGATCGACGGTGGAGATTGACTGGGGTTTGAACCGGAGGAAAACTTTAGAAAATAGTTAAAAACCCAAAGTTGCAAAATAACATAAGGTTTCAATATTTTTTGGGGCGGGATATATATAAAATAAGGTTAGGCGCCCAGCTGCGGGGCCATGGGTTATATGGGAGATGATATGACCGAAGGAGATAGAACGGAGGGCTAATTGTCAACGGGATTTTTTCATAGATTTTCAATGGTTTTCAAAGGGTTTTGGGGGTTTCTATATAGTCTAAAAAGAAGTTTTAAACTATGAAAGGTGGATTATATGAAGGAGAAATGAGGAAAAATATGAAAATGGGGGATTTTGACAAGGGGGAAAAAGGGTTAAAATGGGGCATTCTGGGTGAAGGAAGGGGAGAAAAGGGGATTTTGCAGCAGTCTTTCTCATGGAATTTTAGCAAAATTTCTGAGTTCTGAAGGGAAACAACAGTGAAGACTTGGATAGAGGAGATGATGTCTTGAAGAGGCTTCAAGAGATAATATTTCTGCAATGAAACTATTCCTTGAAGGCTAAACAATGTTTTGGCCACCTTTTGATAGAACAAATTTTATAGGTGGCCAACATGGAGGAAACTTAGATAGGAAAATTAGAGAAGAAAACAAGTTTTGGTTTTAGAATCTTTCATGATGTAATAAGATCGTGTTTTTCTTCATTGTTAATGTTAGCTTACATATGTTGACACACATGTCACTCTTCACACATTGTTTTTCTCTTATAAGATTTCACATTTCCAATTTATGATATGATGCAGTGGTAATGTTGTTGGATTAGAATTGTGAGGAAGGCCAATAAGGACCTCCTAAGTTAGGAGCCTCTTCTCTTTCTTTCTACACATAAAACTGCTGCTCTTTAGTCTTTCTTCTTGAAGACAATACTCTGGGGAAGGACAACTAGGTCCTCCTAAGTTAGGAGCCTCTTCCTTCATTTACTGCATCTTGAATCAGAGACGAAAGAATTAGACTAGGCTAATTTAACTTCAGTCCTACATTTCCAGTGCATGTGCTTCGTAAGTCTACAAATTCCTCGAATGGTAATTTATGTTATGGAAATTATTTGACGATGATAGTTTCGCCCTATTAGAAACATGTAATTTACAGTATCACAAGGTGACTGTGTAATTTCTCTTTGCAAATTTTTCATACTGTACATAGATGTTAATATTCAAAGTATTTTCCAAAGAAATAATCAAAGGAAGCAAAGGCAGAAGAGAAGCAGTTAAGGAAGAAAAACAACAAAGGCAGAGTCATGAACGTGCTAGGCAGAGTCGTGAATGTGATTGGGTCGAGTTGTGACCGCTAAGCAGGTCAAGTCGTGAACGCGTGGCAAGTTGTGATCATGGGAAAAGTAGTGAACAAGTCAATTATTCTAGGCACAACCAAAGAAACAAAGTCGGAAAACCACAACAAGGGATCAGTGAGGACCGTTGGATCTGAGCATTGATCAACGATAAAGATTAAATCGCATATCACATATCGGCAAGTTTTACATTTACAAGTTAATAAATCGCAAGTTAAACTATTTAATTTGCGAGGCGATAAGTCAAAAAAGATGCAAAATGAGAAGTGCGGGCAAGATGATGTGGAAGTGACATGGCAGTGATGTAGAAATCTGACGTGGCAGATGACGTGTCCCAGACCCAATAGACCGAAGTTAGTTTGTTATGACGTGGGGATGACATGGCAGTGACGTGGCAGTGACACAACAAACTGGCGTGGGCCGATGACGTGGACCTGGCCTGCATACCGCACATCAAAAATCACATAGGATAAGTTTATTGTTAAACGTTAAAGGTTGGGAAGTGCGATAAAGAGGCCTGTATGTGATGTAGTTTCAAAGGCAAAATCCAAAGGTTTTAAAATCCATATGCAGATCCTTTTCTGTGTTAAATTGCATTGGAGGAGGAAAAGTATATTACAAATTAGAATCTATGGAACGTGAAGTGCAATGTGCAGTTCTAGGTGGGACCTGATCGCGATTATGAATCGCAAATCTTAAAAGATAAGTTGAAAAGGTAAATGTCAAAACCACTGAAGTTTGATGTGCGATGTCAGGTGGGACTCGATCGGAATCGAAAATCGTAAAATTTAAAGGATAGGCACTGGAAAGTGTGAAAATCGTTGAAGTGTGATGTGTGATGCCAGGTGGGACCCGATCGCATAGTGCACATCGCAAGTCTTAGAAGATAAGTGCTAAAGAAAATTTAAGAAACAAAAAAGTGCAACATGCGATGTTGGCGCGGATGCGATGTGGTTCTGAGATGAAACCTAAAGGATTTTTAGGTCTGGGCATATGAGTTTTACGTGCCATTTTATGAAGGAATAGGTTAAAACACGATAGAAAGGACTTATGGTAGAAGAAGCACTGACAAGGAGTGAAAAAAAAGGAGGTCAATTCAGGAAAAGGGTGTTCATGTAGAACCGTTATGGTATACCAAAAGAAGCGGAAAAGGCCGTAGAACACATCAACGTCATCACCGATTAATGAAAAGTGGCCAACACTACACTCTATTTGATTACTCCACGACGATTTTCTAAAAAACAAAGCCAGATGTCAGAGCCACCATTAGTTTCCTCTTTGTGACCATCACAAACACCTCCAATCTTATTGTTTGATCTTCTAAAGAGTCATCGAATCATTTGGATCCCTGAAGAGCTGCCCAAAATTAATTCTACAGGTATTTTTTTTGTCAAAGATTTCTGATTAGGCCTTGCATGGCCACACTTGTCCATTTTCTGCTAAATTGTAATCAATGAAAGGTTGCTGAGTAAGGTAGGGAAACCAACTTAGTCTTTAGATAAATACTGCATGCCTTAGCAGTATCAGGGGTTGGAAAATTGGAACCTATTGAAACTTTCATTGTAAGAATTATTGGAACACTTTGACTATATGAGCTAGGCATCAATAATAAGAGACCGTTTGCAGGATTCTTGAGCTATGTTAATGGTGATGTTATTTCCTCCGTGTTAATTTTTTTCCTCTGTCTTTCCATGTTGTGCATCAATTTCTTTGATTGAAAAATAGAAAATTTATATTAAGATTTGCTAAGAGAGAACCTTAGTTATGTCTGTGTTTGTTATCTTAATTTTTTCCTCCAATGTTTAGTTGAATAATTCTTAACTTCTCTTTAGCTATTTATGAACCCCACTACTTTCTCCCATCTCATATTCACACTTCCATTAATATCCAATCTGCATAGTTATCTTGCCCTATTAATTCCCTTGAAAAGTTGATGCACAATTCAACCTTTTATGACTCCATAGCCCAATGGTTAAGTCTCACAGCTCTATTTTTCCAACCACCCAATCAATTAAAACAAACAACCCTCATAATTTCTATAACTAGCCTAATATCAACATTTAGAGTTATCAAGATAAATTATAAAAACAGAGAGAGCCGTCTCTGAGTTTAGGAAGGCTACGTCCTAGACTCCAAAGTGGTTTGATGTTGTCCTCTATCATTTTTTATTGCCTATCTTACAAATTATAGAGTGATAACATAATGGTGACCATACTGGGGAGACACTTATTGAAAAATATTAGTGTTTCTTCAAAACTCAGAAACCCCAGTCAAAATTAGATGATTCGAGTATTTTCCAAGATTGGTATCTGGTTGTTGATGGTGGAAAACAAGCTAGACACAATAAAATTGAGATCATCCACCTGGCGACTCCAATTCAGACTAGTCCCATTCAAAGCATCCACTGGAGGAAGGACTTGAAACATGATCGTTCGACCTAGAAAGATAAAGTATTCAAGCCCAACTTGGATTCAAGAAACTGTTGTTTTTATCTGTAACTATGTTCTATCCTAATTTAAGCCTGATCATTAGTAAACTGCTAAGGTTTAAATTGATCATTGGCAGATTGATGAGCCTCAAGAAGATAAGCCCCAAATTTTAGACCATGTACATACTTATACACATGTGCAAATCCCAAATGCACTTGTGGAAAACCCAGTGAAACATGAGCCTCAAGCTTTATCCCCTACTCCTGCTAAATTAACATAGGGTTATAAGCCTCTGAATTTTCTTCCTATTCCTATAAAGGTGCCAGACAGGTACAAGCCTTTGGTTTTGCTTCCTATCCTCCATGACCTCCCTAAAAATTTTATCAATAACCTAACCAGATTTGATGGAAAAAATTAAAAGATCACTGCCAAAAATCACATTCAAAATCTTGAGGATTTCCTTGATCTGTTTGAGGTGGGAGAAGATGATGTGCTTATTAGAATGTTTTCCCTATCATTGCAAGGTAATTAAAAATTGGTTTAAATATCTTCCAGCTGCAAGCATTAGAAATTTTCATCAATTCACTCTAGTTTTCCTAGATAGATGGGTGGTCGTGGAAAATGTTTTCCTCATCATAGAAGAGTATAACCATTTAAAAATAAAGCCCGGGGAGACAGTACAACATTTTTCAGCCAGGTTCAATAAGGTATACTATTCGATGCCTGCTAAGATAAGGCCAACCCTAGGATTAGCTCTCTGGCACTACCCAGATGCATTTGACCCAGAGATGGAATTCCAGTTAAGTGAAAGGGACCATGCAACCCTTGAAGAAATGAAAAATATGGTTGTTGATGTGGAAGTGAACCTGCTGCACAGGAAGGAAAAGTTAAAGTTTGTGGAGAAGGATAAAATGAAAAGAGAGAGATTGATATCTTTAGAGATAAAACTAGATATGTTGAAAAACACACTCAATGAAATGATGCATATTATTAGTATGAAATAGGAACTTGATGTTCAAATATCTCATGTTCCATTTGTGCTGGAAAAGACAAACATCAATGTACCCAATCCGTTTTCAACCCATCCTGGACACCCTAAAATAGAAAATGATGGTTTCATGTACTCTGTCCACAACACAACCAAATATAAAGTCCAAAATCAGAAGGAGGGAGGGAAATCCTCAACAACATTGTGCACGATAGATGACCTTGCATACAGAGGTAGCCATCTTGAATATGATTATCAAGAGGAAGAATATAAGGTTGAGGTTGAGACTGATTATTCAAAGAAACTGACACTATTTTCTTGGGAATAACAAACTCAATTATCACAATGAAAATATGACAATCAAACTTTGCATGTTGAGAAAGGTTGCAAAGAATAAAATATAGAAAGTTTTCAAATAAGTGTCGAATGCGTTCCTCTCTTTTCTGCCTCATTCTTAAGAGAGAATTATAGGCAGGGGGTTATATGAAGGATGAGAAATTCTCTAATGAGTCAGTTGAGGAGAAGAGAGATGATCCTAAACCTTTTCCAGATCTATAAGTTCTCTCCCTGAGTCATCTTGAAATCATATAATATGAAACATATGATGAATTGATCCATATTGATTCTTTGCACTTATGCTTTGATGAAATTCAAATTGTGAAAAGGAATATGTATCATATTATAGTTTATAATCACAGGAGAAGAGAACTCTCTCACCAATCAGATGAGGAAATCAGGGAAAATAAGATATATGTTTTAGATCCAGGGGTCCAGGCCTTGATTTCTTTTGAATATCATGTAGCTGATGAAATCACAGGGTCTGAAACATATGATGGATTGATCCAGTTTGATTCTCTACTTTTATGCTTTAATGCATTTCAGATTATAAAATGGAATTCATATCACATTCTAGCTGATTGTTATAAGAGAAAACATGAGGTCTCAGAAGAACGAACACTACCATCTAAAGCACCACCTGACCCAATAACAGACTCATTTGATTGTTTATTCTTTCAAAGTCAATCTTCCTGTGTTCATAATGCTCTCAAAAGTTGCTATGATATGGATATGATCAGACAGTCTTCCCCATTATCTTATCCAGTATAAGTATTGACACAACATTCATCAAGTAGCATGAAAACATGTTGTAAGTTGATTGAAGACCCGAAGAGCACATCTACAATGCTAGGATATGAAACTAGGTTGGCTGAGTCAAAATACCCAAAAATAAATCAAGATTATCTTGATCTAGTGGCTGTCTATATGGAGGAATTTTTCTTTACAAATCCAACACATATTTTTGACAGGTCAGTTGTTTTTCAAGTGTAACAAGGTCCATGTAAATCAGATCATGTTAGGAATTTCTATCAAATACCATTTTCAAGCTTGTCTCTGAACATGGTGAAGAGCAATGAAATAACAAATATATTAGAACAATTGCTTGGTTCGTTGCACTGAAATTATTGTATTATTTAGAACAACAATAATTTTAGTAGGGTAGGGTAGGTAGGTGTGAAAATAAGCTTAACACTTTGAGCATATTTCCAGTTTTAGTTTTAGTTTGATTCTAGTTTTCAGTTCAAGTTTGTCCCAGACTACAGATTGCAGAAAGTGTTGATTTCAACTTAAATATTTTTATCCATAGAGATTGTAGCAGATCAGGTTGCAGGGTTGGGATCAGCCCAATGGATCAGGCCACTAGTCTACAGTGTTCTTGACACCTCCTGAAGGAGCTGCCATCCCCAGCTGGAGCCAATATTAGAACCCTGTAATTTACAGTATCACAAGGTGACTGTGTACTTTCTCTTTGCAAATTTTTCATATTGTACATAGATGTCAATATTCAAAGTATTTTCCAAAGAAATAATCAAAGGAATAAAAGGTAGTAGATAAGTATTTAAGGTAGAAAAAATAAACGAAAAGTCATGAACGTGCCGGGTAGAGTCATGAATGTGATTGAGTCGAGTCGTGAATGCTAAGTGGGTCAAGTCGTGAACACGGGACAAGTCGTTAACGTGGGAAAAGTAGTGAATGAGTTGAGTATTCTAGGCAAAAACAAAGAAACAAAGTCAACAAACCACAACAAGGGAGCAGTGAGGACCATTGGATCTTAGCATTGATCAATGACAGAGATTAAATTGCATATCACATATTGGCAGGTTTTACATTTATAAGTTAATAAATTGCAAGTTAAATTGTTTAAGTTGTGAGGCGATAAGTCGCAAAAGATGCGAAATGCGAAGTGCGGGAAAGATGATGTGTAAGTGACGTGGTAGTGACATGGCAGTGATGTGGCAAGCTGACGTGGCCTAGACCCCACAGACCACAGTTAGTATATGATGACGTTGCAGTGACATGGTAGTGACATGGCAGTGATTTGGCAGTAACGTGGCAAGATGACGTGGAGCGATGATGTGGATCTAGCCCGCATACCGCACATTGCAAATCACATAGGATAAGTTTATTGTTAACGTTAAAGGTTTCGACGTGCAATAAAGAGGTTTGAATGTGATGTAGTTTCAAAGGAAAAATCCAAAGGTTTTCAAATTCGCATGCAAAGCCTTTTCTATGTTAAATCACATCAGAGGGGGAAAAGGATATTACAACGTAGAATCTATGGAACACGAAGTGCGATGTGCGGTGCCAAGTGGGACACATTCACGATCGAAAATATTAAAATATAATTTGAAAAGATAAATGTTAAAACCACCGAAGTGCGATGTGCGATGTCAGATGGGACTCGATCGCAATCAAAAATCACAAACTTTAAAGGATAGGTGTGGTAGGTAAGTGTGAAAATCACCGAAGTACGATGCACGATGCCAGGTGGGACCCTATCGCATAGTGTACACCACAAGTCTTAGAAGATAAGTGCTAAAGAAAAGTTAAAAAATAGTGAAGTGCGACATGTGATGTTCGCGTGGATGCGATTTGGTTCCGAGACGAAATCTAAAGGATTTCAGGTCTGGGCGTATGATTTTTATGCTCCATTTTATGAAGGAATAGGCTAAAACGCGGTAGAAAGGACCTATGGTAGAATAATCCTCAATAAGGAGTGAAAACAAAGGAGGTTGAGTCGGGTAAAGGGTTTTCATGCAGAACTGTTATGGTATACTAGCAGAAGCAGAAAAGGAAATAGAACACATCAGCACTATCACCAATCAATGAAAAGTGGCTAGCACTGCACTAGATTTGATTACCCAACACCGATTTTCTGAAAGATAGAGCTAGATGTCAGAGCCACCATTGGTTGCCTCTTCGTGACCATCACAAACACCTCCAAGATTATTGTTTGATCTTCTGAAGATCAGTCGAAGCATTTGGATCCTTGAAGAGCTGCCCAAAATTGATTATGTTATCACTCCAAAATTTCCTAGGGTTGTTATGTGTGTTCAAGAAATATTAGAGGTAACTATCAACCTACTTTTTAGATCAGGATCTAGCCTTCCTAATGCTCAGAGAGGGCTCTCTCTTAATGATTTAAGTTTGTTGTTTTTAATTGATTTTAGGCTAGTTATGTAAGATTTATTTGGTTTGATTTTGGATTGTTGGTGGAATTACTGATTTAGATGGATAGTTGTATTTTCCACTTTTCCATTGGGCTAAGGAGTCAATGTGTCAAGAAAACAAGACAAAATCAAGTTCTAAAGGAAGTGTTTACAAGGCAGGGTAGCTGAGAAAAATCATATCTTTAAAGGCTGAATGGTGAAGTGGTTTTCAATCGGGATCAAGGAGCAGTTAAGGATTCCTTAAACTAGATGATGAAGGAAGTTGAAAGAGGTCAATCAAGATGGGAGAGAAATTAAGGATTCTAAGATCTAGATATTAGAGGAAAACATTAAAATGAATAACAGTTCAAAACAGAGTGTATTTAAACAAGTTCTGCAATAATAATCATGTAATAACATTTAAATTTGGAAAAACATGCAAGTTTATGGAATACTTAATAAAATAACAATGAACAATTGAAATATACTTCACTGAAGTAGCTCAGCACATGAATGCTATAATGCAATGCCTTTATTACTTGTCATGTTTGTGAACTTGAAAATGGTACAATAAACCCTCAGGTATTTAGATCAATTAAAACTATATAAATGTTCAGGAATCCACACTCAATACTTTGAATTACTGAAGTATTTATACAAAACTTAATACAAAAATCCTAAAATTGATTTAGAATTTATTCAAGGGAAATAAATATCTTCATGCAAGAAGATAGAGACACCTATGTAACTAAATGCAAGCTGTCCCTGTTTATTGGATTTGTTATTTTCTCTTGAAATTTGTTGTCTTATCTCTCTGGCTACTGCTTTCACATTGGCTACATATTTACACTTGCTGTCATATGATTTATATTTTTAACTCTGTTTTGATCTTTAAACTTCATCTTTTATCTTTATATGCCTGTTCTATTCACTCTTTAACTTGACTGCTCTTTTACCTGCTTTTACTTTTACCTTGTCACAGTAAATCACATAATTTCTCCCATGCTTCTTCATTTGGAATTTTGATCTTTACCATCCTCCTGTAAATCACATCTGCTTCAGTGTACTTGGTAAATGTATGTTTATTTACGAAATTATGATTTACCTCATGCTAGAGGTAAAAGAGTTTTTCAAAAATCTGAAAGAGTACTTTGCCTATAGGAATTACTTTCAATGAGGAATTGTTGGAATTTTCTGTAGCCACTTCTCTGATTTGTTTGTCATAATATTCCTACCTCATTAGTATATCATTGATTACTAATGGATTAGGCAGACCTTTTTGTCTCAAAACATCAAAGTTGTTCATGAATCTGTTTACTACTAGCTTCATAGTTTGACACTTATCTTCAAGATGTGTCATTAAGATTCTCTTGGAAATGACCTTTTTTACCTCTAATATTGTTTTAGTTATGTCACTTATCCCAATTTCTTCTAATTCATGCTTGTTCTTAGAATTGAGAAACTTAATTATCTCAGTGGCCTCGTCTAGTTTCTTTTCAAGTTCTTCTTTGCAGTTCTGAATAGCTTCACTAGCTTCCTTTATCAAATATTTCTTCTCAAAGATAACTTGGATAGATGGCCAAATATCATTAAAAAAGTTAATGATATTGGCCCATAGTTGTTTCTTTTCTTGGGCCAACGGTTCTACCAATGTCAATTCTTTTTCTAACTTTTGTATCCTGTCATTCAATCTATTTGATTTCTTTGTTTCAAGCTTATGCATTGTCTGTGCCAATTTATTTTCATCTTCTAGACTTTTTACTTGTTCTTTAAGTCTATTAATCTCAGTTGTTTGGATTGAAATGTCTTGAATTTATTTAATCCATTTACTTGCATCATCATTGGGATGGGCTGCTGCTGTTGCTGGTGTAGTAGCTGATGTTGTTGAAACTTCTATTGTCACTGGAACTGCTGTAGTGGTTGGGACTGCTATAGCCACTGAAGTTGATTTCAATGCTATGGGAATGGCAGTAATAGTAACTGCGTCGATGATGGCCTTATTTTCCTCCACTAATTTTTCCATTTAATTCTCCATATTTTTCATTTAAGCTGTGAATTGAATGATGAGATTAATCATTTCATCTTTCTAACTTTCATTCTTCAAAACTTCTTTAGTTTGTGGATGTTCAGTGGGGGGAAAACTTAGTTGCTTTTTCAATGAAAAAATGTCTGCATTATTTTTCTTTATAATCTCTTCAGCTGCTTTGAAATTATTTGGATCATATCGAACCTCCATGACCAATTCTTAAAGTGATTTTATTCTATTATCCTTGGCTTGTGAAGAAGCCTTCTCTATTTGTAACTATGCTCTGATATTTTCTAGAGAATTTTGTAGTTTTTGTACACTTAAAGCTTTGTTGGTCATACTATAATAGATCATTTCTCCTTCTTGTTTATGAAATTCAATTTGATCTATAGGATGTACATATTTAGCCATAACTTCAAAGGCTATTTTCTTGTAGTTTGCTAATGATTTTGGAGTATGCATTGTTGGCTGCAGAAAGGTCATTTGCATCTTCCTAGTCTTGTAACCAAAAGCTAAAGGTAACCTATTCTGATCACTAGGAGTTTGTTTCCAATATTGGGCATCAGTCACAGCTTTAAATGCTTCATTATTCAACTTTATTTCTTTGTACTTCTCCATTATTTCTTTTTCTTTATCCACTGGTTTTCTTGATGAAGAAACCTCTACATTATGTTTCTTTTGAATGATTTGAGCACTACAGGTTGATGGTTGATGAGTTTCCTCTGAAACTGTGGGAGGTGCATTATCTATGACAATTAAATCTGTATCAGTGACTTCCATTGTGTCAACTATTTCTTCTTGCTCTATCATTGGATTCATTTTGGGCTTTTTCGTATACATTAGCTTAAATTTTGTATCAGAAGTAGTCTCTGTAGAATAAGAGCCTTCCTGTCTTACTCTCTTTGAGTTCATGTCTTGTGGGGTTGGAGTATGCAGGATGGAACTAATATCAACATGTTTCTCCACCTCTTGCAAATTATTTTCCAACCACTTTTACTGGTTGGAATACCTTTCAATCTCTAGTTTTGACTCATGAACAAAAGGATTCAATCTAAATTTGACTCTTAGTTTACTGATGACTCCCAAAGGATCATACTGCAATTTTAAACTATTACTGAACTTGAAATCTTGTAAACACTTATCTACTTGTTTACTAGCATTCCTACTATTGCAAATGAAAGTACCAAGTTGGTTCTTAATTTTAAACTGATTTTTCTTCTTTTCTGACAGGAAATTAGCTTCATCTGAGTTTAGGATCTGTCTGATGTATTCTAATGCAAATAACCTCATTGGGAAGTATTTTGGGAGCTTATATGGAATAAGCTGGCATCCATACACCCTAATTTTAGTATGATTCTGGTATAAATACCAATCTCTTATTCTACTTTGATTTGACAATTGCAATAATTTCTTTATCTCTTCATTGACCCTAGGTTGAAAGCTATTGCTTAGCATTTTGAAAACTGGATGAAAAAATGAATCAATGAATTCCTTATAGCTGAATTTTGTGGAATCCTTTCTGTTCAAGGATGTCCAGAAGACTATAGATTGGGGGTTACCCTCTGTGTCTAGTTTTTGGAGGCTAAATGCAAACCTTTCCGATTGGAAATACAAGAACAAATGAAACAAAAATGATGAATATTTAAACACTCCTTCCTCTAGAAATTTAACTAATTTCTCATGGATGGCATCTGATAAATATTGGGCAAAGTTAAATATTGAGGCTGGAGTCTGTCCTTGGTAGAATATGGACAGAAAACCTATGATAGAAGCATCTACATATTCATCAGCAAAATACCCTAAAATGCATGACAACATTGTGACAATCTGTTGGGTTCTCTCTGAAAAAGTGGAAGCTGAGTATGGAGGGTTACTCTTTAGGGTTTCTACTGATGGAGGAAGAAAGGTTTGGAATATTTGGAACCTCTTAGGAAATTCAAGCTTCAAATATAGTTCAATGAGGATTTCAATAGATAATGGGGCTTCATTAGGCTTGGGTTGGATCTATAACATCTGATTTATGGATTCTGCAGTGATAGTGATAAAATATCTTGTTTTGGGGTTACTAGGGCTCTTTCATTAGGAAATTAATTGATCTGACAGATTCTGATGATTTTAGGTTATTGAAATGTCTATGGGAAGATTTACCTGGGTAGGTTTGAATCCAAGAGGTGGATATCATCAACCTAGTCTATGAATTTATCATGGCTCCAGTAGTGGAGCTCTAGGAGGTTGAAATCAGTGATTGTTTGACTAATTTTAAAGTATTTTTATACTATAGGAGTGTGTTCAACATCTACTATAGGTGGTTGTAGAGAGTTAATGGATAAAACGGTCTGGGAGGCCATAGATTTGTTTGTTTTAACAATTTTTACTTTTCTGTGCTTAAATAATGGCTTCTAGAGGCTTAAGATTACCTGGAAAAGGTTTAATCTGGTCTCAAAAAGGGGTTCTGGCCATAGCAAACTTTAACTCCAGTCTGCAAAGCTTTAAACTGGGTCGACAAAGGCTTTAGTAGCAAAAGGCTTGAATTCTAGTCTGGATTAGCTTTAAAATAGGTCGGTAATGGTATTTTGGCTTCTTCTCCGCAAAAAACAGCTTTCGCAAATACAAAGCAATAAGGGAATAACTATTCTTGGTGGGCTTTATTGCTTCTTGACCAAAGGTGGTTAACCATATAGTGTGGAGTTGAATTCAAACATTAGGGTGGTTTTATCGTGTAGTGAAAAGATGGTATGGAGGTTATTGGACGATGAAAGGCAGGTTGGTGGGTTCAGGATGGATGATGTGATAAAACGTGGGAGTGCCATGTAGCAAATGGGCGAGGGTGAAAAGCCACCCATTTTTCACCCCCCCCCCCCGGCTTTAAACTTTGGACTTTTGGGGGTGCGAAAGATCTTATTGGTCGTTGGATCTAATTGGCTATGGTCGAGTGAATGGGTGAGTTGGGGGGATTTGATAGGTGGGACTGAGAATGAGTTATGTGATGGGGTATAATATGTATGCGAAGGATTAATAATAGATGTGGGTTGAGTGATATGAAATAAGTGGAGTTAATTAAAGTGGGACCTAGGGATATATCAAAGCGGGGAATTAATATATAATGCATAAACTATAGGTTATGAAATAAAATGGGGGTTTTAAACTATATAATATGCGGGTTAATATAATATGGGGATAAGTTAAAATGATAGTGGGAGGGGTTAATAATACATTAGGAATAAGTGTTAAAGGATATCGGAGAGGGAATTTTACAGTGGGGCCTGATATTTCTTAAACATCTAAAATT